>VZRI01011101.1:42461-115962 GCA_013397515.1 Upupa epops | reverse complement strand
AGCCCTACGAGGAGAGGCTGATGGAGCTGGGTCTGTTTAGCCTGGAAAAGAGGAAGGTCAAGGGTGACCTTATTGCTGTCTATAACTACCTGAAATGTGGTTATAGTTGGGTGGGGGTCGGTCTTTTCTCCCTGGACACTGGAGACAGAACAATGGGTCACAGTCTTAAGCTCCATCAGGGGAGGTTTAGACTTGACATTAGGAAAAGGTTTTTCAGGTTTTTCACTGAAAGAGTGATCTGGTTTTGGAACAGGCTGCCCACAGAGGTGGTCAAGTCACTGTCTCTGGAGGTGTTCAAGTTAGTTTGGATGAAGTGCTGAGTGGCATGATCTAGATGTTAGGTTTACTTGGTTTATTTGGATCTAGGTTGGACTGGATGATCTTTAAGGTCTTTTCCAACCTTATCATTACTGTGATACTGCGATGTTACAGCTTGAAGGTGCTAAATACTCACTGAATCACAGTTGAGTTTGTTGTAATGGTGTTACTGGCTGTAATGCCCAGGTTCCTTTAAAAGGGCCACAGAACTGGACGTGATGTCATTGTTTAGAAAGAAGGTGGGGGGGTGGTAATTTAAATTCACAAAAGCAGAAAATAAAGATTAGCACTACAGGTTTTAGGAGAACATTTCTGCCATAGATAGGAAGATGTGGGCAAGAAACAAATTGCTAACTGCTGCAAGTTGCCACCTTTACTGCTTTTTGTTAAAGAAGAGTTGAATTTGGTAATTGCTTTGAAACCAACTCTGCTTATGTGCAGGCAGGGCAAAGGTGTGAAGCAAAACTTCCTGTTGAAGAATGGGATTTAAACTTCTACCTACTTCTAAGGGATGTCAGCAGGCTGTCACAGAAACTCCTCCCCCTGATGCTTACACAAGGAGGGCCACAGTCACAGGGAGTGGCATCAAAGAAGTCAAACTGTGAGTAGCTGCTGAAATCAGGGTTGTCACTTCCAGCTCCAGCCTAGGAGCAGATGACAGGCTCTTGGGCCTCCAGACCTACTGGCTTTGATGAGGAAGAAACCTGACACTGGAAATGGGAAACCAACACCTTACAGGACAAATGCCTGAGTTCCCCTAAGCTCATAGTAGAGAAAAAAAAGTGATTGTAAAGTATGTATTAATGCCAAGATGTTAGAACTCAGCAGAAAGAGAACTGATTACTAACTGCCAGGCAACTGAGTTTTACTCACACCATGATTAAATTGTTCTTGATTAACAAAGTCTATTTTTTTTTGTTTAACAACTGCCGAAGCCAAAACCTCAGGTCACGTGACACACATCCCTAAACCCAGTTATCTGAACAAATTAAGAAAGTTAGTAATTTCCTTAATTGAAGCCTAAAGCACGAGGAACATCTGGTTGCCCAGAAATCTTCTGAGAACTAAAGTATTTCTTACAGAAAACCATAAAGGGAATCCTGTAGTAAGGGAACAGAACAGGCAGTTGGAGGTCTGTGTTCTTGGTTTCATGCTGTGGGTTAGAAACAACAACCAAACAAGATCCAGAAATCCACAGACTGGGTATAATGTGTAATTAGCTGCCTGTGCCTGTTACAGCCACCTTAACTTGTTTGCCAACCAAAAAGCTCTGAGAGAACCCCACCATTCGTCCCACAGGAGCTCCTGCCCTTGGCCCAACACGTTTTAAAATTCAACTTTCACAGCTGCTAAGTTTTACAAACAATTTTACTGATGTGGTGTTTGCAATAGTACAGTAGAGGGTAATTAAACAAATGCTTTTCATAAGTAAATCTTGATCAAGGTCATTAGAGTTCATGTGCTGGGAGAGATTACACCTGATTGCCACAGTCAAAATTCTTGTAAAGAATAACTTCTCACCACTCGTAAAGGCGTGCTTTTGTACGCAGGCACCCACTGCCATCCACACCATTCATGGCGTTAGAAGCTCCCAGTAGGAAAAAGTAAACAGTCCCCTTTCTGATCGATCCATCTACTGCCTTTTAGAAAGATCAGAACACCAGCAGACACATCCACATTAAATACCTTGGAAACAATCACCTTAATTAGCCTTCATTTCCATAATTACTGAGCTCAGGGGACAGTTTTGCAAGAGGAAAAATAATCAACTGACAAGAAAAATTATTCACAAAGCACCAGCAAAGTTGGTCAGTTTTTTGTTTGTTTTTTTAATAAAGGCTAATTAAGCAATTAATGCTCTAATACAAACAATAAGGAATTGATTTCTATTTTTTGCCTTCTATAGAACCCCATTTCTTATCCTCCAGAGCTATCATATTGATAGCTACAGGGGGTGGAAATTACACCAGTGCAGTCTCAAATGGCCACTCGTTACAGGAACAGAAAGATTTCAAACATCTTTTACAGTCTCAGGTTTATCATCGAAGCGTATAAAATCTTAGTCTACAAAAATAAGTAGGTGTTGTGTACAGTTACTGTGCTTGAAAACCAAAGAGGACAGTTGTACCACCCAAATGGCACAGGCATACTGGAAATGGTGTGGGTTTTGTCATTTAGGTTTTCTCCTTGTACTTTTAGCCTAAATAGGTGCAAAAAGTATTGTTAAGCAGAATGTCTAATTGCTGGCAAGGGACTGGTGAATAGGTGGCTGAAAGCAGCGCACATGCTCCACGGGTGTGCTCTCTCCATCACCAGACTTCAAATACTTGTCCAAAATAGCAATGATTTCATCATTCAGAATCTGGAACTTGCGAATTCTCTCCACCATTTTCTTCAAAGGCTGCAAACATAAACCCCCACGACAGGCAGGAATTAGGCTTTGGAGATAAAAGTGACTAGACACAGAAGCAGCAAATGCTGTTAGCTCTCACAGCAATGTTGCCCTTCCACTGCTAATCCAGTGAAATCTCAGGTACACCTGAGCTTTTCTGACTGCTGCTTTTCCTACAAAACAGGACAACTTGCAGCAGCCCTCTCATTATCCGCGTGCATGAGAGGTGCAAGGCATGAGAAAAATCCTACTTAGGTAGGGCATCAGAATTCTCATCAAGCCATCTTGAAACTCCAGTTCTAACACCTAAATCCTTCGTTCCTAAACTCCCTGGTGCCCTCATTTTCCATGTTTCATTTTAAACAGCTATAGCTACATCTGCAGAGTCAAAAAGCTCTGTTTTACTGTTGTCTGTTACTACAGCAAATACAGAACAGATCTTCTCCACTCACCACGTTCTTTATAACCTCGTCTTTGCCATCATGCTTCTGGACTTTCAGCAAGTGGTAGCAGAAGTCCAGCACATCAAAACGTCGCTGCTGTCCCAAGAGCACAATGATCATGCAGCCAGCCCAGTGCAGGCCATCTCCGAAGCACTGCCTGAGACAGGAAACAACACAAAGCACACATCACCTCTGCCTTCCGAAACAGAGGAAATGCAGAGTAATCAGCCATCGTTGTGGAATGGTTTTGGTTGGAAGGGATCTTAGAAATCATCCAGTTCCAACCTCCCTCCCAGGAGCAGGATCACCTTTTGCTAGATCAGGTTGCCCAGAGCCGCATTCAGCCTGGCCTTGAACACTTCCAGGGAAGGGGCATCCACAGCTCCTCTGGGCAGCCTGTTCCAGGGCTTCCGCAGCCTCAGAGTGAGGAATTGCTTGCTAAGATTTAGATTAGGTCTTCCCTCTTTTGGTTCGAAACTCCCTAGCAAATATGTTAGATGTTAATTTAGAAAATCTCTAGTAAGTTCTCTGTCCAGGTGCCACAAGTGACACTTAAGTGGACACTTAAGGAAAAAAGTCTCCCCTCCTCCCCAGTTTTACATGAAGCTGTGTGCTAGGGCCTCTGTCGTTTGCCATACAGTGGCCATACTCATAATAAAGGGTTATTTTTGTTAAAGATAAACAATATCTGTGTTCATGGCTTATGAGCTCCTCTCAGTAACTACAGCCACTCCCCCTTGCTGCACTGAGCTCTTGCACACAGGCAAACAAACCCCTCCATTCTAAGGCTTTGTCCCTTCTGCCAGACACAGGAAGGACAGTGTCTTGTTGCCTGCAGGTGGGCTGCTGGCAGCTGGTGGTACGTACTCCACAGTGAACTCATGTGTTCCCACAGGGATGCAGTAGACAAACTGCATGGCACTCCAGAGGCGATGGAACTCCACACACTCGTCCACGTGCATCACACCATTGCTGGGCAGGGGCCCACGCCAGATGGGATCATCCAGGAAGGAGCGGATCCTTGTCAAGATGACCTCAAACATGGACAGGCCACAGCAGAGGCGTTCCTTGGTCAGCAAGTCCCCTTCTCTTGCAATTGCTATTTGCTAAAGTGAGGAGAAATAAGTGCAAAGTCATGGTGAAACTCACTTGAGCACAACACTTTAGTTACAAAAAGAAATACACCACCATGCTTTTCAATTTCACTTGATTTATTCTAGGAGCAATTTATCCTGACTTTCAGTGCTGTCAGGGGCTCTAACTTGGGGTTCAGTTCAGGGAAAAACACATTCAGAAAAAAATGTAAAGGCCTCTTCAAGCAGACAGGTCGTTCCGTGGTGAATAACACTACCTGCGGCAATGCTAGTCTTGGACTAGTCAAATGGACGCATTTAAAGAACGCTTCCTGTGCATCCTGAAAGGAGGCAGAAAGCAAAACTGTGCTGCTAGTACAGGCAGGAAGTCCTACCTAGACATTCCCACCTGCCTCAGCTGCTGCCATCACAGATGGGAAATCTCCTGAGCCAGCACAAACAGGTGCAGATGAAATCAATCTGGGCTGTGCTCAATTAGGCCTTGTCCCAGCTCCTGCCATCACACAGAGTTCTCTCCTACAACACAGCTGCACCTGCCAAGCTGTAGCACCTGGGATGATAAAAGCCACCCAAAGTACTTCCTTCAGAGCACTCTGCTTAGTTCCTGCTGCTCACATCCCAATGAATTGTAAACTGCTAAGGTTAGCAGGGGAGTAACACACCCCTCACACTGAGAGAAAGCAGTGGTAAAGCTGCAAAGTTCAAGAATGTTCTCTTTAGTTACTGTTTGCAGGAGAGCTCAGCTCATTTTTCCAGGAGTTTCTAATCATCTGACTGACAGACTGTTTCAAAACATAGACACACACACACACACACGAAAACCCATTGCTTTTGTTGGAATTTGCAGTAAGACCTCTCATGCTGATATGAGAGGGCATCATACAGGACACAGATACAAACAAGCATTTCCCCCAAACCATGTGAATTCCTGCCCATTCTCAAATGTTTTAAACTTTCAAGCTTTGACAGCTTTACCAAATCAATGGGTCTTAAAAGAACCCCCAAAAAATCCTTCTGTGTGCAGAAGCTGGATGTGCAGGTTTTAGTTCTGACACAGTAACCAGCCCATGTGAAAGAACAGGCTTCCTAGTGCTCAGGAATTGTTTTAATTGCCTCTGACAGTAATGAAAGAGATTACCTGGGGTGTGCCTAGTCTTTCAATGAGAGGAACCAGATGTAGCGGAGCATATTTTGATTCCAGCCTCTTCATTTTAGCATCAAGTCTTTCACCCTCTGAAAGGGGGGGAAAAAAGAGAGCACCGACAACTTGCAATTAACCAAGAAAATTCTTATTTTCACACAGTCCTTATGCTGTGGAAAGGAAAAGTGGATACGTTATTTGTATAGGTGAACAGCTGGTTAATCTTCAGTGTGTTTGTACAAAAATACATACATATATTTTGAAGGTTTGCATTGCAAGTACAAACATAAAGAAGGATTTGTTATAGAAGACACCAAATTAACTACATGCAGGAAAGAACAGAAGGCTCTAGTGTGCTGCTGCTGCACAAGTTCTGACTCCCACTTATACTGAACCCAGTATATTGCCCTTATCATACATGAAATGCTTGTGCCTAGAAAGTGGGTACAATGAGCATTCTTATCTACAGAAAGGCTTAAAAAAGCAGTTAGCACCCCACACCTCCCCCATCACTGGCAAGTAGGAAATGGGAAAATACTGCTTACACTGGTCAAGTTAGTTTTATGGAGAGATGCAAGCAGCTATGGGGAATCTGGAAATATTCTCAAAGAGTTTGAGCTGATGGGATTTCTTCAAGCAGAACAAAACCAGTAGCTCTGGCAGTGAGAAACTGAGAGGAAAGGAGACAGAGGAGCAACACAGAAAGAAGTGTGAAGGGAAAAATAATGCTCAGCAAAGGATGAGGAAATCACATGGCAAAGGAAGCAATCCTGCAACTGTCACCACTGCCTGCCCCATGCAGTTCAAAGGCTGGTGAGAAGTCTACTGGGAACAGGGACCACTTGTCTTTGCTTACTTTGCTGTCAGACTTCTTATACCCTGTATGACCAGCCTGCCCCATTTTGCTGACAGCACCTCTGGAAAAGCCTATTGTCACATCCACAGAGAGGAGCAAAGCTACCCTGATCATCCAACCCACTTGCTGTTGTTATGGTACTCATCCTTTTGCTCTAATTTGTCCTAAACATTTGTTCTTCAGCCAGGCAAAAAGGCCCATAATTAACGGGGGTGTTGTACAGGATGGCTGGGAACAGCAACTGTAACTGCGGCAGCAGCAGGCAAGGCAAGAGGAAAGCATTACCCAAGGAAGGTGTTTTCACTTAACCAGTACCTTTGACGTGAACTCTGGGCAGGATGTTTTGGAACGGCGCTGCGTGCAGCAGGTCACACACTTCCTCTAGGGACTGGAATAAAAAAGAAATGAGAGGCATTTAGGACCAAAGAACCCCCAAAATACAGCAGATTCCAGAATGCGCTTCCAGAAGTGTCAACACCCCAGCGGGAACAGCAGAGGGCAGCCAGCCTCCATCACCACCGCACGGAGCCTGACTTCATTACTTGATTTCACCAAGTTACCTTGGATTCCCAAACAACATCCAGCAGCTCTCCACCCACCCCCAGCTGGCAGCCTGCAGAGGACAGGGTATTTATTAAAAAGACTAATGCAGGGTAAGGCATTTCAGTGTGAAAGCAGCAGAGAGATCCCGCACAGACAAACAGAACAGTGAAGATGACTCACTGCTTGGTTATTTTTACCAACACTATTCCCACAACCTCTAATTGTGCTGGAAGCATCTCCCTGCCAGGTGAGCTGACCTCTCAGGAAGTGTTCTACATCTTTGGGAACAGAGAAAAGGAAGGCAGATGTCTCCTGGTTCTTGGATCCTGTATGTATGTGAAAAGAAATTGCAGGGAAGACCAGAAGCAGACACAGGCCTTTGCTAAGCCCTTCTCCTCATTCTTGGAGCAGAAGCCTTGCCCACCTGTAATCCCTCAGCACAGAGGGAGGTTCATCAGCCACATGTGCACAAGGCCATGGTACTGGAGCTCATGTGTCTCTCCCACATCTAATTCTTTGACGCCAACACTATGAGCAGGATCCACGCCCTGGCAGAGATGCACCACACACCTGGTATCATGCCAAAGAACATACCTCCAGGACTGCTGTCACACCACTGGGTATGAGGGCCTTTACCTGCCTGGCCTTTCACTACATTCCCTGTTAGCCCGAATCCAACGCAACCCAGTTTCTATTTTTCTTTCAGCTATTTCATTACTGGATGCAGTTTCTCTGCTTGTCTCTCTGATTGTCCTCCACCATGACAGATGGATCCTCAAACAGTATAATGAGGACTCTGAACAGCACGTCTTCATCACCTTATCTAACATCAACAGCTCTAACACAGCCTAGAGAAGGAGACTTGTGTGAGGATTTGTTTCAAGCAGTGGCAGACCCCCAGTCAGCTTGCTAAGGAAATGATATAACTGATTTGGAGTCAGCAGTGATCTGTGACAACCAGGCCAGCATCAGCAGCAGTGTGTGTTCACACAGTGAAGGCAGAGCATCCTCTATGCAGGGGAGTGACTTCCCATCCAAGCCTCAAAAGCACAAAGGGAAGACAGCAAACCTGTTGCTTTTCTCACCCACTAGCAGTGCCCACCTTTCCTTCTGTAAGCACACAACAGCAAGGTAGCCAAGAAATAATACATCTGGCTCCTTATTTTGTATAGTGGGAAAAGAAAAGGAGAGGTAAGGACAAAGAGCAATCATGGCATTGTGCCATCAACAGTGAGAAGCTTCACACGCTGTAACATACAGGCTAGGCATAATGGGAACAGTGGCAAGACTGGATATATTTCACAGCTTCACAGATGAATGTCTGGCAGAATGGGCAATGCTGAAGGAAGTGTAAGAAGTCCATGTTAACTTTGTGATGATTCAGATGACAACAGGAATGATAGGCAGGAAAGGGAAATAACAGCAGCAGATGCACGACTCATTGACACCAAGTAATTGCCCTGAGACTGACTGCAGGAATACTGATTGTGACCACAGTTTATGACAAAGGCCACAATACTTGATCCTCAGGTACCATACATGAGGCAATGTCTCTCATTCAGGAATATCAGGCATCCCTTCCTGACATGAAATCCCCTTCAAGACTGTGAAGAGATCAGAGCAGGGAACTTGTTCCTGCCCATCTGCCCACCAGCAAACTTTGAGGTTACTCATGACATTATTAACAAGAAGCTGAGAATACATTTTGAGAGACAGATGGGTTTTAAACTAGCACAGCAGGCACGTACCAGGCTCTGTTCAATGAGGAGGCAAAACAGAACAGCATTTCCCACTTCCCGCAAATTCTGGAAGCAAACAGTCTTCAGTTCTGCATATTCAACAATGTCCTTCAACTGATGATGAAAAAATTCCAAGATACCTAAAATCAGAAGCGAAGCAAAAAGATCACATCTCAGGATCCAGAACAAAACCTAGCGCCCATTACTGTGGGAATGCAGACAAGAGATTCTCACCATGCGCAGTCATGCGGATCAAGACCAATTCCTATTTCTGCCTCAAAAATCACTCCCATTTTCTAACCAATCTGCCTATTCACAAATTGCACTCAAAGTGCATAAATACACCGTATCAGCACGACTAACAGAGGGCTCAGGTTTAGAGTTCTCTCTCCGTGTGTCAATACATGAGATTTTTTTATCTACAAATGTATAGCCTAGAGAAAACAGAGAAAGGAATTTCAATACATTAAAAATCAGAGGTTATGAAGCATTAAGACAGTGGTGTGACCTTTTTAACTGGATAAATCATGTGAAGTGCTTAGCTTCTTACTCCTGGAAAAGGGTGCCAGAATAGAGGGTTAAAAAGTAATTTCCAGGAGCAGGAAGAGAGCAAACATAGATTTAGTCCTCTTTCAGCCTCTGTTCTCCCCTCTGTTCCCCAGCCTGCTGCATCACCCAGCATGTACAGCCCACAACAGTTGTTTTCAAGGGTACTGGAGGCAGCCACACACACTGCATACTCAACACAGGGAGTAAGTGCGGTGTCCAGCCACAGCTCTCACAGTGCAACAGCCAGCCAGACGTGACTGGTAACCTCAGAAATCAATTAAATACAGAAATAATGAGTCAAGCTCCACTGACAAGGACACATCAGGTTCTGCTGGTAAGCATGGTCAGAACACTGTGCTGTTGAAGTTTTGCCAAACACTGTGGAAAAGCAGTTAAAATTATGATTTTCAAAACCACATAATTAACATAAACATATGTCTTTCTGTCAAACATCTCCCAAACAAGGGCAATGGGCAATGTGCTAGTAGGTTTCCAGCTCCCTCTCCAGCAGGCCCGGAAATGTTGTGCAGTCCCTTGTTTAGAGACAGGCCTAGGAAACCTCAGGCTCAGCAGCTTCTGCAGAGACCCAGTCTGGTTAGCACCATGGATGTTAAAAGCAATGAGCAGGAGGGGTGAGGAAAAGTAGAGAACTACAGTAATTCAGATGGCTTTGCAGAGCTTCATTTTTATCAGCATTTTCCCCTTTGTTTGCACAAGCCACCAGAAACCTCAGCTGATGACACAAGAAAACACATTGTGCAAAGCTTTCGAATTGTCTGCTGCATGTGGTGGTTCAATTCCATTACACGGAATAAAGTCAGACAGTCCAATCTTCACCTAATCAAATCTAAAGCAATTGAGAGGAGACAAAGAAAGAGCACAGATGCCCACCACCACTTTCCCCACTTTCCCAAGTGTTTCTTGGATGCCACCGACGAACACCTTCCCAAGCAGGAAATCAGTTTGGTATTTATGCAGCAAAGCAGTGGCTGAGGGGAATGCACAAATGTAAATGACAACCTGGATCATATCTATTCCAAGGCAATCCCCCAAATTCAGCAGAGGACCTTGAAAACATACAGCAAGGAAAAGAACAATGTAGCTAACCCACACAGTGCTACTAAAAGCCTCATGTTGGTAGAATCACGTAACAGTAAAGTGTACAACCAGGGGATGCAGAGCTGGATCTGCTACAGCTCAAAGAATCATTGCTCAATAAAAAATGTGCGGAAACTTAGTGTTCCCACATGCATTCAGTGGACATACATTTCAGACCCTACTTTAGCGACAACACAGTAAAACAAGTGAAAACTGAATGGAGAAAAGTCAGACATATTAAGTCCTTCTCAAAGGCGACACATCTGTACCTACCTAGAAAGCAAATAATCATACTAGTGTATCACCAACTCCCTCTTCCCGTAACATGGAGACTAAGTAATGAAAAAGCTTTGGAAAACAGTCTGTGCTCATTCTGTGCTGTGGTAGAAAGGCAAATTGTAATTGCCAGGCATTTGAACAGCCCGAGTGAGTTCTTGCTGTTCAAACACACCTGTCACCATGGCAATGGGATGCTGCAGTGCTGAATACTGGGACTCTTAGTTTAAAGATCAGGTTGAAAAGGCAGATTGACATGGCAGAAAATTTTTCACAGAAAAATATTAATGCTAGGAAAAAAATGCCAAGTGAGGAAATTGAAACAAGCTTTACCAGAAGTCTAGAGTGTATTTTACACACCCTGGTATTGCCTTTATGTTTTACTTTGATGAAAGGGCTTCCATGCCTACTTAAGAAGGGTCTTCTAAGGATCAACTGCTAGAAGTCAAGTCAATTACTTTCCTCATATCAAGACTTTCTGGAAACAAAAGCAATTCGTGCTACCCTGGTCTGTGCCAGTGCTTCTGATCTTAATATCCATGACATGCACACAGAGATTGATAGCAAAGCAGCAGAAAGGCTGGATAACACCCTGAAACACAGTGGGCAACTACAGACATCTCCACAGAGTCATCATGAAGAGAAAACTATCTGAGCAAGCAGGAGAGTCGTAATAAGGACAGACATGGGGACTTTCCCCCCTTTAGCTTGTAGGAGTGGGGAGCAACTTGGTGAGAAACCGAAGGTAATCAGCAAGGACAATTCTGCTACTGCAACACGGAAACAAGCATCAGTCGTGACAGAGGTGGAAAAGAAAGTTTTCAGACTGTCCTCAGTCACCCATCCAGCCTGTGGCTTTTGTAAGCAAAGAGACAGATGTCCAAAAAGACAAGAAAATGTTATCCGTTTACACAGGCAGTGAAACTCTGAGAATAATCCATGTCACCTATTGCAAATACAGTGCAAACAGAGAAAGCAGAAGCAGTATACAGAGGACTGTGACTGGCAGAAAAGAACTCATGCTGAAGGTGCAACTGAAACCAAAGCAAGAGAGTAAGCCCACCCAGGAGCAGCAGAAGTCAAAGCAGCTTGCATTTCGTACTGTGTAAAATTACATAGTCTTTTAGTCACTCCAAGTGATAGGTTTCCTCTCAAAGTCTTTAACTAAGATCACTGTTTCATCCCCAAAGTTCCAGCCTCTATATATAGATATTTAAATACACACCCCACCACACATGCATTCATGGACAACTTAAGTTATTATTTTGAAAATCTGATACCCAGTATCCAGCACACAGTGGTCCCAAATGCTGCTGGCTGTGCTGTACTATTCCCCCTCAGATGAAAGTTTACTGAGCTACAGAGGCTGTTTTTGATGGAACAGAGATGACACTGAATGCATGATCTGCTCCCCCTGTGGCAGAAATACATACAACTCATAAATTACTGAATTAGTTACATATATATCATTTTACAAGGTAATTTAATCAAGGTTTTTTTACTCCTCCCCATGAAAGCAATTACAATTAAACTTCTCTATTCCTGCATATGGGTTGACATTAGGTGTCATAATAATTGATTTTATAATCACAGTTTCTGACTTGCACAGACCTCAAGAGAAGCAAACGTTCCTGATATAAAACAGACCCAGTAAAGCATACAAAATTAGTAAAGGATTAGGTTCCATCTCTGCTTCCAAAATTGTATCCCCACAACAAACAGCAGATACCAAGTTTCAACTGTGTAGTCTGTACACTAATTAATTTAGGAAGTCAGACCAAATCAACACGTGCAATGCAAAGCTGGTTGGATTTCTTCACTGTGGTCACCTTTGATTTTTCTATAAAAGAATCTGAATTCACACTACTGACTCAAATCAAACACATGCTAGAGCTTGTAACAATTGTGGTACCTAAAACATTAGGGCAAAAATTCGCTATTAATTCTAGAACTGACCAACAATCAAAACTAGATCTTGAATATTAATTCTTCATCTTATTGTGCTTTGAGTTATTTTCTGTAGAGCACTGACTTAACTATTGTCAAGTAAAATCTAGTAAACCTGCAACAGCAAAAATACTCCCAAGAAATCAGATGTTACAATGACCTTTAATTTATATTCTCCTTTATACAGACCTTCAGATGTTACCTGACAATACTTCTTTGTCTCAGGAGAGACATCTTTAGCTCTGCATATGAGCTTCTATCCACTACTGCCTTCCACCAGGTTTCCCTGGCCCAGGCTAGCTCCAGTTCCTACTAAGACTGACAAAAAATATTCCAGAAAGAGGGGTGGAAGACTGGTTTTTGGCAGGTTGCTGTGCTGAAGTAGCTCCTAAGGTGCTGCCAGCAGCACTATCAGCCCAGGGAGAGACGCTACACAGCAGGCAGAAGCATGGGTCCCTGGGAGGCTTCCCCAAACTGCCGTGCAAAGCACATGGAGTTTGTCTGGTGTGATGTCTTTTTACCTGTGCCAGCTATATTTTGTTTCCTCAGGTTTTGTTTGTGGGGCTTTCTGTTGGTTTTGAGGTATTTGTTTCTTTGTTTTGAAGTCAAAACATGGAAATGCTACACTTAGGAAAATACACACAATTATGCTACTTTCTCACCAAATTTATATCTTGTTAAGCTCAGCAATTAAAAAAAACCCCTTTTATTTTGGAAGGGTGATATACCAGTGATGAAAATCTAAGCCTATCTCACAGTGCAGCTGACAAAATACTCTTCTCACTGTGTCCAATGGCACTTCAGAATGGCAGGACATGAAACAGTCATTTACCAAACGCAGGATTCAATGGCAGGACGTGAAAACAATCATTTACCAAACTGTGGCATTCACAGACTCAAAGAATAGAAGATGAAACTGTTAATTCCAAGCTGAAATTTCAAGTTTAAACTCTCATAGGACTAATGGTTATTAAGAGCTTTAGCAACTTTTAAAAGGTCCCTTTAAAAATTCTTATGCCTAAGGTATTTTTAGAAAAATATTTTTCTGACTAGAAGATGAGCAAGTTCTCCACTGCTTTAGCCCGTTCCTATGGAAACAAACCCTTTGGCAAACAGGAGCCCTGAACAACTCTGATGCCACTGTCTGTACCCTGCTCCTTTTAGCAGGAATACTGATTTATTCATGCTAGAAATCCACTTGGAAATCCACAATTCTAAAGGACAGATTAAGTAAGGCTCAAGGAATTGCAATCAACAGAGTCCAAGCAAAGCTCTCCAAATGAAAAGTCTGAAATGCGTGACATGGCCAGAGGCTTACTTAGAGAGCAAGCTGAATCGCTTTGTATATGGAGCATGGACTCAGGAAATTACATCTGAATTGAAAAATGCATGTTACATCAAGACAGATTAGACTCCACATATTTAATCTGTAGACTGGAATCACAGTTTTGGTCTGTATGTGTAGGCAGTGCCAAATATAATGTAGTCATTTAATTTCTTAGGAAAGAAGAGGAGCGGCATATAGACATGCTCCACAGTAGTCAGACTTACTACCACAACTACTAACTTCTGCAGGAAGGTTTCAGAGGCGGAGAAGCAAGGACAGTTTGAGCCAGTCCTACAATCTGGCAGTTCCTCTCGAGATGCCAGATGAGGGTTGAAATCTGCAGCACATGTCTGTTACAGAGAACAAAGGCAGACAGCTCTGTTATATGGAGGTGACAGAAAGCAATGATTCTTCAGTGATGTGAGGGAGGGACAGAGGTCTCTTGAGCTTCCAGGAACCTTTCCTGTCTAGTGTCCTCAAAAGGAAAGGGAGAGGTGCCACAACATTGCTATAAAGGTTGTGTCTCCCATTTCTTGGAAGGGATTCTTCAGGAGATTATTAAGCGTCCATTGCTAGAACTGGTTCAGAACAGGAAAAATACACATCAAGATAAAACATGTCAGGAGCAAGGGCAGCAAAGGAGCAGAAAATCAGGCAGGTTTTCAAGATTCAATCCAATTCCAGTTGCCACGATCTTCTGTCCTATAACCAAGAATTACTCTCATCCTCTGGTACAGTAGGCTTCTAAATGTCCAGCTAAAGGTTTGAGGTCAAAACATTTTGTCATTATACAAAACAAGGAAGTGATCACAGAATGTTAGGGAATGGAAGGGACCTCGAAAGATCATCTAGTCCAATCCGCCTGCCAGAACAGAATCACCTGCACCAAGTCGCACAGGAACATGTCCAGGTAGGTTTTAAACGTCTCCAGTGAAGGAGACTCCACAGCCTCCCTGGGCAGCCTGTTCTAGTGCTCTGTCACCCTCACTGTGAAGTTTCTTCTCATATGAGGGGTTTTAAAAATCAATCCTGTGAAGGCTACCACTGCACAAGTAAAGGCTTATCTTTCTGATAAGGTGGATTGTCCTTTAATCTCCAGAGAAAGTTTCTACTTAAGCCCCTGGTCACCTCCTGTCAAATACTCCTTATAGGTGAGGATTTCTGGCAAGAGGCTACAAGCTACTTAATGTCACATTTGGCACCACAGACCCTGGTGATGCATAACTTGTATTTGAGAATGTCCACTGCTTTTGTGGTCAGACCTTAACAAGAGGTTAAAAACCTCACACGTTATTTTTATACTGTTAACTGCCATGATTCATCCACTTCTATGCTCCAGGGAGAAAAATAGGAAGGAAACACTTAATAAGTCCTCAATTTTGTTTAACTTTAGTAATGAGTGTCAAGCAACCTGTGGGAAGCCGAAAAAAAAGCCCCAACCTCATTGCAGTTGGAATGGCATTTAATAAAACTAAGCAGCCCTGGAAAAATAAAGATATACTCAGGAGGTGGGTGGCACATGGAAGGATTAATTTGTGTTAATTAGAAGTTGTGGAGGAGGAATATTTTGAACAAGGGAAGCAGTTTCAGAATTTCAGCGAACAACGTGATAAATACTAATTACCCAACTATTTCTTTACAGTGGCAAGCAGCTTTCAAAGTCCTCTCTTCTTTTGCAACTGTCACACCTCCTGTTAAGTGGCTAAGATGTGCCACACGTGCGCCTCAGACACGACCAGTTTGCCATCTTGGTGGTATAACTCCTTTTATCCCACATTTGATAAGGACAAAGGAAGAGGGAAGAAAAGCTTTTCCAAAACATCAGGGTTATCTAGACATGACATTTTAACATCAAAAGTGTGAGAGGCTAACTTGCAGAAGTAAAAAGCTCAACACACTTGTGAGACTAAAAATACAAAACTACTCTGAACATCCCAGCTCAAGATCAATTATGCCATAAGGATGTTTATAGAGCCATAGCATTGAGGTCTTACAACTTTATTAAATGCTTTCAGAAAGCCTAAAAAGCAATGATTTTTGCTATTAAAAAAAAAAAGAAACAATACAAAACCAAGGCAGACTAAGTGCCGATTTTCCAGGGAGAAAGGCAGGGGTGCACATGATCTAGAAGACAGTGATTTGTATGGTCTTATTAATACTGCTGTGCTAACGGTAAGCGTGAACTAACCTGGAGAACCATACTCATGTCTTGGTAACCTACAGATTTTTGGCATCACTTCCATTAGCGTCTTGACATACTGAAGAATCGTCCCTTGTAACTAAGAAAAAACAGATGCGTGTAAACAGGTCAGTGATATTGAAGTAAGAGTCTTCATAAGAAATTGCATTCAAGCTACAGTTGAATTGATCAAGCTCAAAAAAAAATAAGTCTCACATTTAATTCTGCCGATCGTCATCTTTACAAAGGCAACTTTTTCAAAAGAAGAGGGTTATGTTTACCTTCACATGGCATTAGCCACGTTTTTCTACAGGAAGAGTGGCACAGCAGCTAAGGCCAAGTAACAGTAGAGGAAATGGTATTCCCTTGCAGACTGTCTCTGTTATCTCACCAATTTTTATAATTGCATTTAAAAGTTGCATTTGAATTCTTTCAAAGGCAACAAGAGAAAAATCCTTAACATTAGGTTTCTGTAACAGGTCTAACTGGCTATTCTGGACATGCCAGTTAGAACACAATCCCAACCTACAGTAAGTCTGCCTTCCTCCCACAAGACACTTCCCTCATATCTGTCTCCCTAAATCTGATCACCAGCATCAGCAGGATACCTCCCACAGGACTTTTAACCTTCTTTATAATTACCCAAGCATTCAATGCTACTTTTAATTTATTTGGACAATTTTCCACCTAAACAAATAATAATTACAAAAAATTCCTCCAAATCAACAAACCAACGCTCAACCCACATGCATGAAAAATGCCTGTTTTCCTCTTTACATTGAGTATTCTCAAACACAGCTTGCACTGAACTTTAGTGGAAGTAATATTTTAGTTATCTTTCTCTGAGATGTTAATTTCAATTTTTTCTTGAGCTATTTCCTATCAGAAACTATCTGGGCAAGAGCAGAAAATGAAAGACAATTGCCATACCAGGCTCTTGACAACTTTCAGCAACTCCTCCATCACCACAGCAATACCCTGATACCCAAGAAGCCTACAGATGACTTTAAAGTGAGGGGGTCCAACAAAATTCCTGTAGTTGCTGTAGATGCTGGAATATGCCAGATTCAATGCCTAAAACAAGAGAGCAGATAACATTAAAGATAATGTAATCTGACTGCATTGTCATAATAATCTCATTAAAACAGCATTTTAAAACACATTAAAAACACAATAGTAACTCTATATAGAATCCCAGAATATTAGGGGTTGGAAGGGACCTCTAGAGATCATCTAGTCCACCCCCCCTGCCAATGCAGGGTTACCTAGTGCAGGTCACACAGGACTGTCTCCAGGTGGTTTTTGAAAGTTTCCAGAGAAGGAGACTCCACAGCCTCTCTGGGCAGCCTGTTCCAGTGCTCCATCACCCTTACAGTAAAGAAATTTCTCCTCATGTTGAGGTGGAACCTTAACCGTTCAAGTTTAGTCCTATTGCTACGCCCCACAGAAAAAGGTTGGCCCCTTCCAGTTGACATCCACCACCCACCTTGCTCTCCAGGAAAATAAAATACAGAGCTTCCCTTTTGTAAGGCAGAAACTCCAGCCAGAACTTCTGTATTAGCAAGAAACACATGTAAACACCTTTTTTTCCACCAGCAGGCATCTTTCATTTACTGTTTATAAAGCCATGAACATTTCCTCTTTTGCTTTTTTTCTATTTACACGGGTATAAATGGATAACAGTAGTCAATGCAAACGTTCAGATCCCTGAATTTAAAGCACAACATCCACTTTATGTACAAAACATCTTGAAAGAGGTTGCCAGTTCTAGTTCACAGTAGATGTTTTAAGTCTCTGAGGGCTCAAGTACAGAAAAAAACACAAATGAGCCTTCTGCAGTTACTGGTCTCTGCAACTAATTAATAAGGATCACTCTATTTCAAACCCTTTAGCAGTACACCAGATCAAAGCAAATCTTCATCTGGCACGTAACCTCATGGAAATTATTCAGAAGCTGTATAAATAGGGCCGGGTGCTTTACCATATTAATGAGTATTTCTTCAAAGCAAACACAACTGTACAGACTGATGCTGAGCAGAGCTTTAAAAACTGCTCAGGGAAGTCATGGATCAGAGGACTTGGCTAACTTAACATCCTCCACTTCTCTATCTTGTCAACCTTTTTTGCAGAAGGTTGTTAGGTTTCCCTTTCTGTGGTTTCCTTTCTCTCTAATACACACATGACAGACAGCATACCCACTGTAACACACAATGCCCCTTTACCAGTTCCCAGGCAGAACACCGACCTTCCTTTTAGTACAGCTCCTGCCCCAATTATTCATGCAAGTCCCAATACTGTCACATTGTGCAAGGAATCTACTAAGAATCTGAGCCACAAAACTGTACCAAGCTCTTGGAGGATTTTAGTCTCGTTAAAAAAAAAGAATTTAATCATATTTAGAAAATATAAGGACAGAAAATACACTACGTGCCCAAGCTATCTCTTTCTTTTATAGCTCAAGGAGAGTTTTACTGCAGTTTAAAGCATTTTATTGCCACGAAGTTAAGCAGATAGAACTCTTGTTTGCACAGCAGAAATTTGTAACAGTAAAAGCAAGTCCTGAAATGACAGTTTCACTGATTAACAACTAACCAGTACATAACGATAAGACTGCAGAAGTACACAGGATGGGGAAGTACACAGGATGGCCCACCTGTAAACACTGCACCAGAGAAGCTTTATAAGCTGTGACAGGGATTCAGAAAACACCATCACACGCTGCTGCTCCTCCTAACATAACTGTTCCCCACACCATGATGCACAAAAGCATTAAATGCTCAGAGAAGAAGCCACTAACAAAGTTGGGGGGGGGTGTGTGACAGTGGAGAGGGAGGGAAGAGGGAGCTCATTACTTTTTAAGCCATGCTTGCTCCCTCCCCTACTTATATAAAAAAAACACTGAGTTCCTAGTTGCTGATGTCATCCAAGTGCTAACATTAATCACTCACAGCATCACCGGTACACGCATAAGAGGTACATATAACAGGGATATTCAGGCAGCACAGTGTCTACAAGGAAGCAAACGAGGGGAGAGGAAAAGACATTCTTTTCTCTCCTATATGTTCTTTGCAAAGCAGGGCAACAGCATCCTTAGACAAGATGTGCCATTGCATGAATTTAAGTGGAAGAGACAAAGAAATCATACTATCAGCAGCATCGGAGAAAAAGACTGAAGGCACCAAGCAATGAGAATTCAATAATCCAGGGAATCTGAGGGGAAGGAAAAGCAAGCTTGCAAGCAGAGACCAGGCAGAAAACAGCACATCTGAAAAGGGATACAGAAAACTCAGGGTTTACAGCGCTTTCGCAGCAGCATCACCACATGAAAACTGTTCTGACATTTCTGTCAGGAAGTGACGGTAAGTACTGACTTTATAATCTGTAAAATACCAAATGGGTTTTCCCAAACAATTACATGTCAGCAATTATGTGCCTCCTAATAACGGATGTTTTGTAATGATAGAAATGTATTATTATTCAATTAAAAGCAGACAAAACACTGTGAGGATTAACCTATTGTTTCTACACTGTGTTAGGAAGTCTTCTATTAAAAATAATTTATACTTCTAAGTAGGTGTAATCTACTGGCTAAAGACAAGATGAGAGAGCAAGTAAAAGCTCGACACTTACTAATGCATCCAATTTTAATATGTACAGAATTTGGGTAGATGCCAAAATGTCTAATAAGTTTTTATTACAGCAGAACTCAAATCCTTTTTATTATCAGAAAGGGTGCACTTACCACACAATTAGAACAACAGCTTCTACCGAGGAACTAAGGTTTTACATTGTAATGAAAAAAAACAATGATCATTTTCTTCATATTTCCTGATTAGTATAATCTAAAAGCCTCAAGCAACAGTTTTCATATATACAGTCTCAGAAACATTACCATTACTGTAACTATCAAAGTCCCACCAAAACTGTATGCATTTTGCCTATTTTGCCAGCCTCAAATTTCATATAAAATACAAGTATTACAAAATCATTTCAGTGTATTTTATGAGCCAATCTTACAGGTTTTCTTCATCAGGACAATTTTCAATAATCCTGTTATTTAGCCAGGAGACTGAACATTTTAAAATAGATCATACAAAATAAATCATTTTTGTAATGAAGTCATAAATGATGAAACACAGCATTATTCTTGTGGGAATATAACTCATTTTAAAAGTGAGAAACTGACAGCAGAGAAAACTTTCACACAAGTGCCACTAGAAGCTATTAAACTAAGAGAATAAGATTAAACTGCTGAGGTAAGCTCTTTTTCAAATGTTACCCTCTCAACAGTAAAAACAACCTCCAAACTATGTCAAACAAATAAAATAGCCCTGGCTGTTATTAAATACTCTTTAATAGATGTGTTTAGAAAACTGCAGAGACAGATGTTTTCCCTCCATTATTTACAGAAGTAATAAACTTAGAATCTGAAAAAACTAGTGGGTTTTTTTATGATTTTAATTTTATTATGAGGAGGACAAGATGTTCAGAGCAGACAGACAGCAGAATTACATCTATTTTTTTAAATTACAGAGCACTACAATTAAGATCCCGGTGCTGCAGCTTCTTAGTGACCTCCCTGGGAAACTAACATCTTCCTTTTTCACAGCGAGATCAGCATTGGGACCGAAAAATAACCCAGAGCAACATCCCAATGGGAATAACTGTCCAAAACATTACAGGAGACACAGCAATGGTAATTTGGCCAAAGATGGCCAGTTGTGTCGACAGCTTTTACAGCATCATGTACCATCCTAACTGGAACAACAAGCTGTCCAGTTACACGAGAAAGAGCTTTCAGAAGGAAGAAAGGGTGCCCACCAGTCGCTCCTCCTTTGTTGTTGAAAACCTCACTCCGCTCACAACATACATCCTGTGCGTGACCTGCCAGTCTGCAAACCCCTCCAGTGACCAGTGCAGAGTTTTTAACACGCTGGAACGAGACCCAGCATC
The DNA here is from genome assembly GCA_013397515.1 of Upupa epops. Classification (NCBI taxonomy): domain Eukaryota; kingdom Metazoa; phylum Chordata; class Aves; order Bucerotiformes; family Upupidae; genus Upupa; species Upupa epops. The sequence goes on along the minus strand of VZRI01011101.1, from coordinate 95,107 downwards.
TGCAAACAACACCAAGAAAGAGCTGGCACTGGGCATCTGGCTCACCAGCAGCATCCTGCTTCTCATCATTGCTGCAATTCTCCTCTATGGCTGCATGCACCTCCTATGCCACAGGAGACGTGAGCGCTTGCAAGGGCAAAACAGGACCTCCAAGCAAGACCATGGGAAGGCATGGACCAAAAGCACAGCATATGCCTTAGAGGACCTCGGAAGGCAGAGTCAGCTGATGCAGGACATTGAGGAGAAACATCCACGTGGCATTCAGCTGGCCACAATCATAGAGAATCCCTCAGCATGCAAGGAGCCTGTCATGCCACCTTCCAAAAGTCAGGAAGGAGTGCCAATGACAGGACAGTCTTCTGCTATTAATTAGAAAGCTTTTGTTAAGGAGGTGATTCTTACTACATGCAACGTCCCAGCTGCTTCAAACGCATTGTGTGCATTGGTGGTGCTCACAACAGGGAGCTCTGACTGCTCACCTCAGCACTCCTGGTTGCACCTTTGGTGTCATATATCCCTTTTCCACAGCCTACATGCAGCCAGAGGTACTTGCAGGCAGAAGTTCAGCTTGCCAAGAAGTGAGTACTTCAGCCACACTCCATTATTTTAAAATGAAGCACATAGCAAATAATCAGCTTTACACTTTGGGGGGTTGGTTGCTTTTCTTCAGTCTAAACCAGCAAACAAATATAAAAATAAATTTTAAAACATTTTACAATTTTTTTACTTTTTTTTTACTACCACAAATAAATAAAAACTAATTGAAGCTTTCAGATGCCACCCCAGACTACAGGCAACTGGAAGCTACACACCCCAAGTGCAGTCACTATAAGTTATACTCCTATAATCCTGACTGCTTCTTGAACTACAAACCGCTACACAGGCTATGCTCCTCACTGGCCACAGTGTTCTTCAGAGCTCCCATGTAAACAAGGTCAGTCTCAGCACATAAGCTAAATTCATCAGGATTTTAATGGTATGCTTTCATCTGTCTTTGAACTTTCCTCTAAAAACATACACAACAGGTCTGTAAGGACACTTCTAATGAAATCAAGGACATTTCCTGGCTTATAGTAAACACTCTTCTGTAGCAACCACAAGCCATCTTCTCCCACCACCAGCTACCTTCTTCTCCTCCAAGGGCAAGTGACTCCCTGTAGAGAAAACAGTTCAGAGAAACAACTTCCTTCTCTCATTTCCCTTTCTATTTTGATGATAAAAGTAATTCAGCAGCTGTAAATTTATATTCAGCCACTTAATACTTTTTGTGTAAAGAAGAGGCAAGGATACATCAGAATGTATTTTATTTTTGCAGCAAGCAAATCTGCTGATCATCTCGCTCTGCTTTGAGCTTCATGGCAAAGTGCCAAGAAAGAACTTTTGGACAGCAGTCTCTTCATCCTCACAATATAACAAGTCTTGTCTGGCTTACATGTATAAGTCACCCTGTTTTAAATGTCTTAAGTACATTTGTGTTCATAAAAACATAATAAATCCTAGCACTGCTGAACAGTATGGTGCGTCTAAATTAAGCAAAGGTAAACTGCAGGTGCTTTAAACCGCTACTGATATAAACTATGTAAATATGTGTAAAGTCAGCTCTTGGTCACACAGCTCAGTTGTACCAGTAAAGGCTGAATAGCGCTGGGTGGGCAGCTGCCATCCACTGTGCTCTGGAAGTAAGGGAAGGTACAGTTTTGGCAGGAAAGTGTCCGTTGCATGTTTCACAGTGGGTAGTGGGCCTTCTCAGCTATTGGATTTTGACAGCACTTCCTACAACTTGTGAAAGACCAATTCACATCGCTAGGAAGACAGGGGCAGGAATAAGTTTGCTGCATCTTCTTTACTTTTCTACTACTATGATAGAGGTGAGTATCGGTTTTAGAAAACCCTTCAAAAGGTGTCTTTGTTCAGTTAGGAGTATCATGCTCTCCACCTTCTCTACACAGCATTTCCTCCCACTGGCACACATTTTTCTTACACTTCAGACTTAAACAAACTGTGAAGACAACAGCTTTCTGCGGTTTCAAATTCCGATGTTTCATGAAACACACACTTGAAAACTCTCTTCAGAAAATGAAGCCAAGACTACAGGTTTACTGCCAAAAAAAGGTAGCGGAGACAGAAAAAAAAGCTTCAGAATGATCTTGTAAAATTATCAGTATCACTTCTCCAACTAGGATTTCATCAGAGAGAAAAGACTATTTTAATTTAGAGGGGTGGAGCTAAGAGACATACATTCTCATCTCTGCCAACATCCTGGGCCCTTGAAAACCTGTTTATTTCTCTGCTCCTCTGTTTCTTTACATGGGTTTTAAGACAGCCAATACATGTATTTACATGCCTTCATATGTTTTACACACACTTAAATTCCATTCTGAGAAAAGCAGTCTTAAAACAGTTTTGAGACAAATCACCTAGTGAATATTATAAGCAAACACGTATATATAAAAAGACACATTTATATATCAGATTGAGAAGGCAAGGAGTTACCACAGAAGTAGTCCCAGGAAATGGTATTTACCCTATTTAAATAAAAAACTAAACATTCCACTGAAGGAGATTGCTCTGTACTATTTAAACATTTACATCATCTCAGGAGCAACAGACCCCCTGCAAACACCTAAGGAGTGTTACCTGACCCCCTGCACTAGTTTTAAAGAATTCACATAATCACACACAGAACTACACAATTTCATTGTCTCTTGCTCACAGGATTTTACTGCAGATTCATTCAGGTTTACTCTGACAATTTTGTGTTTTGACAGTTCACTGTCCAGTTTTAGAAGTCATCTAATGAGTAGCAAACATTCTAAGTGATTACTGAAGTGCCAACAAGACATAATATAGGGCAAGCTGATGTTAATTTGCACACCAGCAAGAGATAAAACCCAATATGTTACACTAAGAAGTACTTTCCAAAGCAGTCTTTCTCACAAAATAAATGAGTTAACATCTATGATATATAGGGGACACACAAACATTAAAATGTTTGGAAAATATACGAGCCAGAAAGAAGCTCCAACGTTGTGCATTACACAACCTCTATGAACCCAGGTATTTTATTAACATTTCAAATCCTCAGAAAAGATTCTTTCTTACATATTTTATGCCTCCAGCCCATGTTGCCCCACTTTGATCTGCTAACATTCATTCATTAATCCTACACACACTTGACCCAAGTAAAGGCTTTCAACGTTAAATGAAGTTTTAAGATACTCCAGCTCACTGAAGGGGTTGGCACCAATTTGCAGGTTGGCTTTTTCCCCACCAGACAGGTCTGCTGCCATGCCAGCCAGAACTAAGTTGTATTTTGGGTTTTGTTTTGCTAATTGGATTAAGACACCACTCAGAGAACTTTAGCTGCAACAGGCAACACCACAAAGTCTGCCTATGAAAGCATCAAAATGCATAAATATAGACCAAACACTGTGACCCACTTACAAATATCTGAGAATGCATGAACCCTTTGAGATCAAAACTAAATATCTCTTTAACTACTCTTAAGCAAGGACATTGCTCATGCAAAACTTCTTCAGAGAATGTTTAGCAATTACAGTCCAATGCAAACATGTATGAGTGTGTAGAAGAAACCACAATGCTCCTCTCTTGACCTAAATAAACACTACAGACTGCTAAAACAACCAAATAACTCAGACCATCCAAAATGCCAGAAAAAGCAAAGCCAGTTTACAATAACAAAATCCAATGCATAAGATAAAATGCTATATTCCTTGGTTATATGATCAGTTCGAAGTGCCCACCTAAGTATCTTGAGTAGTTCAAGAACTCAAAAAACATCAGTAAAATAAAAATCACATAGCTACTCCATACTCCACTATTGATTGTCCAGTCGGGGGCAATTCAACAATAGAGCCATTAAAGGACCCAAACAAGAATGAACTCTGTGACAAGTGTGGCTATACAGTACACACAATAATATGCAATTATATTACATGCTAGAATATGTGGCCTCTGTCATTTAAGAATTGCTGTTGCTTGTTACATACAGTAGAAATATCCTAAAATTCTATTCACAGATGCTCAATTCCGAATTGCATTCAATTCAAGAATAAAGAGAAACTCACGTAAAAATGTAAAACTGCAAAAAGTCAGGAACATTTGCTAATACTGGCATATCTAGTTATGAAAATTGCTCCAGAAATGCATCAAAGAGTCCTCCCCTCAACTGCCTCTACTCATACAGAAAAATAGATAGATTTCTATACATATAGCTCACAAAGATTACAAAACTCATTTTAATAATGCAACTGACTGATAAATAAAAATAGGGTTCACTAGTTAATCCTCTGTCACTCTCCCCCTGTGTCATCACTTAGATAAATTAAGTGATCTCTACCAAATTCAAAGGGGGTTTTGCTCTTCACACCGCATCTGGTGAATTACTAAAATAGTAAGGAACACAATAACCCTAATGTAAAAAAATCCCTCTTTCCTGTAATTACTGTTCCCTGTTAGAGAACAATAATGTAAAACATTAGTCTCAGTACCAGATCATCAGCTGTTACATTCCAAATTAAAGACCTGTGAATCCTTTTCCACCTCCTTTACATTTTAAAAGCACAGAATCTTTACAGATGTAACACACAGATGAGGACTAAAATTTGTAACTTCTGAGCTCTCTCTTCAGCTTTCAAAAACTAGCTTGCTGGGCATACTGCTCCATGGAGATTGCACCACATAACTAGGATATGATGTGCAGAAAATAATAGTAAGAGAAGGACTAATTATGCTTATTTCTAAGTAGGAATCAGATGATGAAAGTAGCTAAACATGAACATGACAGCATTTAAAATTATGTACAATTAAGTACATAATTTTAAAACTTTTAGTCAACAACCCTTGAATACAATCTCTTTTTTTATTGACCTTTTCCATACTTGCATCTTGCTTCCCTGATACTCAAGAAAACAAGAATGACATATTTTAAAATATCTCAAGTAATTTGCTGGAGATACTACTGTTGGTTTCTACTGCTGCTGGAAGTAGGTGAATAATTCTGACTGGATATTAAAAAAGCAGATGCATATTAAGACGCTCTGCCTTTAACAGTCATTACGACTCAGGTAGTAACTATGAAGCTTTAAAAAATATATCTGCAGTGCTCAGAGGAGAATAAATCTATTCTTCCAACATGCAATACTGTACACAAGAGCAAAGTATTGGTTCTATGAAGACCAGCTAACTTCCATATTTGGGTAGCTCCATGAAAGCTCATGACTGTTAGGCCAAGTACTCTTGAAAATAGTATTTTTTTAAATATAAAACATTTTAAATATAAAAAATTACAATAATGTAAGCAGTTTAGTTTAGGATAGTCAGAATCTATATCCCTTTTTAATGTCCCTTTGAGACAACACCTGAAGCAGATATTCTTTTTTCCTTTTCTCCTGCTATCACTCTATCCCTGTAACAAGGGAGTAGCTGCATCCAAGATTGGCTCTTGTTCTCACTCCATCAGATGACTAATTAATCTTTAATTTGAGACTGCTTGACCATTATACACAACTGTGACATGCAAGATGGTCATTACTTCTTTTTAACTACGTCAGATAAGACTATTAGACGCATCACTTTGGCTGAATACTGAAGGATATACTGTTTGGCTGAAAGGATAAGCATCATGAGAAAGTTTGAAAAAAGCCAAAGTTGAATCTAAAGTATTCACAAAATGTATTTGAGTCAATTTTAGTAATTTTCATATTCCATAATTTCTATAATTAAGAAAACTTTACACAACAGCAAACCACAACTATAAATGGAATTAATCCAACCTTTGATCCGTAGAGGTACTGTGGTTGTGCATTGGGCTGCTTATCTCTCTGAAACTCCTGAGAAAATGGTAGCACAGTTCGAACGAATCTGTAAAAACAAAATAAAGAATTCATTAATTGCACTTACGTTGCTAGGTGTGCACCTAATGCACCCTGCCCTGTATAATACTGTTTTTCTCAACATGTAAAATCAAAGCCAGACCAGCAGTCTTTCAGCCCAAGCAGCAACTGGGAAATCACAAAATCCACATTGCCCAAAAGCCTGCACAATCAAAATGCAATTCTCCACCACTTACTTGAACCCTGTTCTTCCAGTAATGTGTGAGGTCCCAAAATATTACTCACCCCTACTCTAGCTCAGCAAAAAGAGAAGCAACTAATAAAGTAGCAATAGCGCCTCACAGAAAGTAAGGATGTTCCTTGTGCTTCCACAGTTAAATTCTTGAGAGTGAACTGCACCTTCAACGAAGAATATGACACTTCTGCTTAGTGCTCTGGAACTTTTTTCTCCCAAAGAATGGTCCAGCCTTTAAAAAAAAACCTCAGAAGAGGTTTTTTTTCAGAGGTCTAACCCTCACAGCAAAATTAATGTTTCAAATGCTTGACCATACTTCAATGTGATCACATACCAACACAAATCATCTTCAACTTTACCTTTCTATAGCATTAAGAGGATGGCAAGAGAACTACAGAGATATGGAGGTACTACAAAAGACCCCAGGATGAAACTCAGGTCTGCACAGTCTGAGGAATGGTACTTGGCAGCACTCTACTGGCCAGGCAGAAGTCCTCTCGGCAGCAAACAGCACAGACCTACTCCTGGTAGTGCTGCCTGTTAACTATGTAATGCACATTTTGGAATTCTACAGTTTTAGTAGAAATCAACATCACTACAACTCCGAGCGAGTGTTTTACTTCAGCGAAGTTACTGGTGTGTACATTTATGGGTTGGATGGCAGTTTTAAATTTTAACTTGATCAAAGGGATTTCTTGCTAAATCCTTCAAAGCTGTATATACTCAGGGAAGACAAAAACATCTTCTGAGTCATGGTTGAGTATTAAAACTGCATCTAGGAAAATGTTTCAGGAAAGAAAGAATGTAATACATTATAATATCATAAGATACAACTGCATCTTTTGCAATGCATTAATATTGTAAGATACAAATACATCTTGATCCGGTTTTCCTCAAAATATTTTTAATTTAATCAGCACAAACCATACAGTATTCATTAACAATTTTTTCCTAGAAAAAGCACAGCAATCCTATTTATAATATATCCATTTTCTAGCTGAAAATGAAAACTAAAACAAAACCAGCCACGCAAATAAAAAATGGTTTCACCCAAACATGTATAAAATGCACCGTATTGCTTACAATTACTTCCACTGTGTTTTATTTCTGAACAATATGAATAATTCCTTTGATGATCTATGACTTCAAGAGAAGGTTTTCTATACATTTTGAATGTTCAATATTAAGCGTATCCACCGTTTCAGCCACTTGTTCAAATTATTTTAGCTCCATCTTTCCAAAAGTACTCCTGCTTTCTAAAGCTGAGAAAGTGCTTGCCTTTAGATCTTTTGAGGATAAACAGATTTCTCCTCTCCTCACTTACACAGAAACTGAAAATTTGCTTTTGATATTACTTGAATCTGTTCTCTGCACAGACACTTCATTAATGAGTTTACCAGAGATACTGTAAACATTTGATGGAATTTGAAGTAATCTGCAACTTACTACAGTCTCGGAGATTACACTACTCCCCCTCTTTCTCTCCAAATCCTACTCTTTTTTTAAACTGACACCAACTTTTAAAGCCCTAAGAAAATCTCCAAAATGAAAGAAATCAAGAGATACTATGCCATGTGAGATAAAACTGTTTCAGTGTGCAGATGCACTGAGCAAAAGCTGATTTGTTGTCCCTACATTAAAACACTCACAAGGAAAAAAGCATCTTGGAACATAAATGTGAGTGCTTCCCATGACTTTGGAAGTGGTAACTGTAATTCTAAGTTTTTTCAATAAGATTATAAATATATTTGAATTACATTGTCATCAGAGTATATTTGGAAGAAAAAGAAATGACAGCCTCAGATAATGGAAACAATACTTCTGAGACAGTCCCTAAGCTTCACTAGCTCTCTACAAGCATAGGTGAGATCTCCTCTGTGCTCCCCAGTGCTTTCTTAAAGACTTTAAGCAAGCACCCATTTTATACTTTCTTGTGTGAAAGGTGCCAAGAGAGGAAGAAAGAAAAGGGGATAGAATCACTTGTTATCATTATGGGGGAGCTGGAGCTAAGACTGAGCATACAAAAGGCTAAAGAGAGTGCATCATTCTGAGAGGTATGGGACCAATGTTAATGCATTATCTAGATAAACACAAGATATTTTTTTCCTCAAAAACAAAGGGTTCCTTAGAAATCTCTACAGTTCATTGAAATCTCCTATTCTTGGGACTTTTACAATGTGTGTGTGCGTGTTTCTTCTTTTTGACATCATGCCCACTGGCTTTTTCCTGCTCCTTCTTCAAGGATCAGAAATGTCTTTGAAGGAGTGAAGCTTTTTGAATAACAATGCTAAAGCTAGACAGATTTCTACTTTCCTTTGGATATTGCTGGGTGCAGGTTTTGGTGTATTTCAAGATAATCAGCTCTTCTCATTTTTAATCAGTGTTGATGATTTCACAGCAATTTATCCATTTTAATCAACGTAGGCTGTAAAGCAGTTAAAGCCGCTTAAGCAGATGAAAAGCCTACTGGCTTACCAAAGCTTTGCAACAGTGATAGCTAAAGGACAAAGGCATCAAATAATATACCAGTGTTTATGTGATGCCTACCAGGAAGGAGTTCACAAACTAATCAAAATGATTCTATGATTCTAATTACCACAACCTATTTAAGAAAATATGCAGAAATCTGAGAGCGACTGTTTTGTTAACCAAGCCTGCAGCCTTCACACTACAGGTTCCTGATCAGATAGTCTCATTCATAAACTTTCTGTGCTTCACCTCAGAACTACTAAGATATCACAGTACTTCCTCCCTGCTGAAACAAAAAATTGCCCCTCTGAATGCTCCCAATCGGTAAGCTGTAAGCTCATTTAAGTTTCCAGCCTTCTCAAATTAGTTTTTCCTGTCTACCAGACCTCAAGGAAGCCCTACACCACTTCTCTTAGTGAATGCTAGATTTAACTAATCCTTCTTGAACATGAATATCAAGATGGAGGAAACAGAAGGCCACAGACTGAAGTGTGAGAAACCAGCAGACAACATAAAGCACTGAAGAGTAACAAATATCCACTGCTCAATTGCTATCACCTTTCCTTTTAGGTGGGGGAAAGTAGTTGGCAACAGTGACCCTTACTTAGCAGACGCCTACACTCCAGAACCATTTGGCTCTCTAACAGAAACTAGGTAGTTATCACTGATTGTGCTGCTTTCCAGGTTGGGTCCCAGACAAACATTTTTCTCAAAACACTGACTATTGAAGTTAACATGAGATAAGAAGAAACACTGTTCTCTTGAGAAAACTCATCTCAAAAGCAGTAAGAGGGAGGGAGACAGCTTGCAAAAGGAAGGGGGAGAGGCAGGCAGGAGGATTGAAAACTCAGAAGCTGGTCTTTTTGTTCATTTTGTGACAAATCTGTATCCTCTGAAGAAATGTGTCACACTGCATTTCAGAGTGCTATACACATGAATCTTTAGCAGAAAAGGCAGATTTGGACAACATGCTTCAAGGAGCTGGAGCTACAAGGCTGACTGCTGTTTCCAGAAGGTCACGTAATTTGTGTCAAGAAAGCACAAAAAAATCTCAATCCAAATCAATGTGTAGGCTCTCTCACTCTTGCTTCTTTGTTAGCCCTCAACACAAAAGGAGTCATCATGGAGGAAACACCAACCTAGAATTAAGTAAAATAAGGCTGAAAAAGGAACACTAAAGCTAGTGGAAAACAAAACTCTGGAGGTTTCCTTGTGTTACTTGAATCTTCTGGACAGCCCTTATCCTCCTGACTCCACAAAGTTAGCAGAATGAGATGCAAGTATAAGCACGACAAAGATTCCTTGTGTGGAAAGACTTTACCTTTTAGCTTGAAAATTGAACTGCACAAAGCAATGGGGGGGGAAAAAATACAATAGCCAGAAATGCACTATCATCCCACCATTTCTGCTTCACAGAAACACCTGGTCATTGCAAGAGGCCAGCATTTTACCTGGGAGAAAAATCACCACAAAGCCTCCCTTGGTTTTACACTTGGCCTCTGCATGGCTGCTGCCAGCATTTGGACAATGGACTGGTGAGGGTTTTGATCTCACCTGCAGTTTACATGCATATATAATGATCCCAAAGCTTGTTCTCATTCCTTTGTGATCAACAGCAGGTGGATTAAATACACTCTCAGATCCCACCCCTAATGCCCATCCCTATTCATTCTCCACAAACTGTTGTGCCAAAGTCTGGACACGCTGTGCAGCTGGCCAGCACTAATGAGACTAAATTTCAGAAAATCAGCAACTGCAATTATTAAACGTATACATCTTTTAATAGCAGCCCCACTGTTTAATCTCAGCACATTATCAGATATAAAAAAAAATCCCAAGACTCAAACAATTAAACATGCAACCTGTTAACAATACTTCTCTGTGAACAGACTTCACCTTTAAACCAAATCTGCAGCATTTCCGAACACTTCAACTCTTTTACAATTTCGTGAAACTCTCAAATCCAAGGATTCTTCAGAAAAGAGATTCAAATCGTACTGGATACAAGCTAATGAGATCTAAACATCACTTCAGAAAAACTCTTACACTTAATGCTGTGGTCAAATTAATCAAAGGCATGACATGTTTCCTGCAAGCTGTTCACCCAATTCTTTACGTTTCTGTTTGTCACTACACTTGTCTTTCCTGTAGCCTTTCTTTGTTACTCTTCTTCCCTTGTTTACATTGTTTTCATGCAAGTCATTACCCAGCAAGAATTAAACTAGCAAGTCTCTCAGAGATCCACACCATCAACTTGTATTTGCACAGTTGAATGCAAAGAGTGCTCATGCATATGAAGTTCATATTATCACAGCAATGCAGCAGTACAAATCACAAATGTGCTCAAGATCTACATAATGGCTAGAAACATCCTGCTCCCTCTTGTCAGCAACTATTTCAATAGGCACAGTATAGCATGTGCATCACACATGAACTCGCTCCATCCTGCTGCTTTCACGAAACCCAAAGAAACTCTGCAATTAAATTGGGCACATTGTACGTACTGTCTAACATCCAGCTTTCTTATCATTTCTTAAATTAATTACCCTGAATGAATTACTGAACAAGCTTGGGGATCAGCAGTGTTAAACACACAAGCAACAGTTCTACAGGATGCTGCTAGTGTCCTCTGGTGCTCCACAGTTGCGTCCCAAGCGCTGTAGTCTGCAGCACATCACTCCTTACAGCCACGATAAACACAGGCTGAATTGTTATAGAGGCTACTGAAGGTCTTTCATTAGAGTTGACAGGTGAAAGATCAGCAAGTCAACAAGAATTTCTTCTAGGTTTATCTTATGTATGATATGACAATATTGACCTCCAGATATATCAAAGGCACAGTAGCTTCCTCAGAAATACACAAAACCCTCTTGTGCAAACAGATTTGTGTAACAGAAGTTTTGTGGATAAAACTTAACCACAAAACCCTTTTTAGTTTTTTGTCTCCAGGCACAATCTTTTATCCAAAACACAACGTGAATGTCAGACAGGGAAAGCTCTCCAAAGAGAGAGTGAAAGATAAGAACAGGCTTCCTCCTCTTCCTACAGCTCAATACTCAATATCATTTTACTGTGACTTCACACTACTTCAACCAAAATCCAAGTCTAAAAGCAACATAAATCCCAGAGGCAGATCACAAGCAGGAAGCACTGCACCTTCCACTTAACCTTTAGATCTAGCTTCTTCTTTCTATTTCCATTAGACTGCACTTGTAGTGAACACTAAATTCTTTCTTCAGTAAAAAATCCTTTTGTTCACAGAAAGTTCCTTTTGTTAACATAGAGGAATCTAATTTTATTTCCACCATCTCACAGTTAAGGATCTTGTTTATCAAAATATCTTCCTGCTACGCACTTTGCAGTATTTTTGGACACATTTATTTTTCAGCATACCATAGCTAAGTCATTAAAACGTCAGAACTTGGATGCTATGGTTACATTTGATTTTTATTGTGGACAAATAACAGGCTTTCATACATTTGACTGTACTTAGTAAAATGACTCATGCTGCTTCATTTCAAGTGAAGAATTAGCTGCAGAAAACACACTAAATGCATAGAGATGGACTTCCCAGCATTTGCTAGGAAAGGAGTTGCAGGAGGGTGGCAGAAGTGCTGCAAAAAAAAGGCTGCCATGCTAACCTGTTGGTGGATCCATTGTAGCAGTAATTTGGAAGGAAATCATAGTTGAGTTCCCAAAAGACATGAAGAGTGATTCTTCCATAAGGGGCTGATACGTTGTGATTGGCTTCTCTGAACATGGCATCAAAGCTGTCCAAGGTCATGTATCTACTGAGAAGCTTGTGTGTCATTTTGTTTATCTCTATCAATCCATCCAGTTCCTAGAAAAGCAAGAGTAAAGAAAGCAAGTGGTACATTTAATGTCATGAAGGAACTCAAATTACATAAATAATATTGAACTGAAGACTTGCAAAGAAGCCAAAATGAAAAACTGACTCTATTCTCATTTCTTACTTCCACAATAGGAGCTGGAAAAAAATCAGTGCTCCCAGGATTCTTTTGTGCCTGTCTATCACCAAAGTCCTCTTAGAGTTTAAGGGCACTCATTAAAATGGGTCCACATTGCAGATGGGTCTCCAACAGTACAATTCTTCCACTTTGAGCAAAAAAGTTAAAACTCCAGTATTAAAATGGTGTCAGACATAGGTCTAGAAGAATCTCTGCATTTCTCACTTTACAAGCTACCAGAAAGTAATTTCTGCTCAGTAGGGCAACCGGTTAACTAACTTGCATAGCAGTATTGGTTGGGATAACATCACATCTACATTAAATCCTCCTCATGGTTTGCTCCAGTGAGAAACATACTAAGGTGCAATGAAAGACCACATCAGACATTTACAAATATCACTAGCTGCAGACTACAGAACTACATATGAACAATGCCTTTCGTAGTGTTTTTTCTCCCAAGAAGAAATTCCTAGTATGGCTTTTGAGACCTTATTGAAAATAATAATAAATACTACAATGAAATGCATCATAAAATAAATAAATCCATCTCTGCCATTGAACACAAAGAATATAACCTTCTCACTCAAAAAAGAACTCTGAGCATTGCTTTTAAATATTGCTGTGCAATGACCTAGTGAAGGAATGTCCAGTGATTTTGTTTAACTGTGCATCAAACTACTAGCCATCTTCCCATAGAGTGCTGTCAGATTTGACTATTTCTTACCTTGAATAACAGCAGAAGTTACTGATTAGTTATGCTTTTAGTATCAGTTTCTCTCTGAGGAAACCAAGCAGTACTCAAAACGCAGAAATTATTTAGCATTAAAAATAAAGGTAGAAAAAACAAAAGAAGCATAGTGGAGGGAAATGGAAGAAAAGAGTGAGAACCATAAGACACACATCAACAGTTTTGGTCTACCTGGCCACTAAGAAAATCCTGCACATAACAAAAACTGTATTTCAATCATTCAATGTTATAACACCAGGCACTGAAACATCAAGAGGCTCTGTGACTTCAGTATTTGACTTCTCTTCAGTAAAAATAAAATTGAGGGAGTTAACTACATGACAAAATCTTGCTGGTAAAAACAATGATAAACTTTTTGCATAACCTTTAATCTCTTTCTCATTCCAGCAGAACTGAGTGTGTCTGGTATTCTTCTATTTGACTGCATATTTACTTGTAACACTCATGCTGTCTGCAAATAGTTTGGGTTTAGAGCACTTAAATCAGGCAACACACTCAAAAAGGCACCTCAGCACTGCAGATGTTCTTGTTGCACAGGTACACATCACATCTCATTCCCCCACAATAAAAATTATTTTTGTCATGCTACAGAAACAAGTTGCCCAGGTAAGAAAACACATTCTACCAGACACAGAGCTGTTTTGTTTTGGTCTGTAAGCACAGAGAGAAGTGCTCATTTCTAAAAGTTTAACTAAAATGCTCATTTTCCTTGCTCCCTCACAGCTCCAAATACATGCCTTCTCTACAGGTGATGCTTACACCTTACTCCCAAGGCCCTCAGTCACAGCACATCAATTTTTTTCTGGGCAAGGAACTGAAAAGGTTCTTGGTCTCAAAAGGACTAGGCCTGCATAGTCCCACATACGGCAGCGTACTCTACAATATAGCAGTCAGGCCAAAGCACTGCTTGAGCAGAGATGCAGATTAAAGAGAAAAAAAAGTCACGGCACATCAGAATTACTGACATCCACAACACACTGCAATGGCATCAGTTGTGGAGAAAAAGAGATTCACCAGTATTGTTTATAATGTAGCTGGAGGTGACTAAAAGAATGCCTTTTTCAAGGCTAAGCTGCTTCTCTGGTAAGAGGTTTTGTCAATGTAGATTTAACAAACCAGACAAATTCAACAGTAACGTTGTATGATTTCCCACTTAGGGGAAAATTAAAACATAGGGGGAAACACGCTGGGGTGGTTTTTTAATAAGATCATTTTTATTATTTACCATCTATATGTATTTAACTACGTTTTAGGACAAAACAGTCTTGCTTGCTAGTCATTCAGCCTCTTTATCTTCCAGAAGAGTCTGTACAACTATTTACTGTAAGAATGCTTTGAGGAGTTGTAGCAAAGATGGAGAAAACCTTTTTGCTTCTGCCATTAAAAAACAAATACAGATTTATAAGGAGGAAAAAAATTCTAGATGTCTTCACTCTCAATGTAAACAAAATTAATAAAATTAAATTGAAACAAAAAAAAATACCATTTTGACCCTAATTGCAGTATTAGTCCTCTGGCAAAACTACAACATAACACTCACCACAATGGAAGTCAAATCCTCACTTTCAAATCGACCAATTGCCAGTTCCATTGATCGGTACATAGCTGCTGAAATTCGCTGAGTGATCAGTCGGTTCAGGTCTATTGACCTACCAAGAAGCTAAAGAAATAAAAGTGCTGTGAAGTTTGGAACTGATACTCAAATCATAAGACAAGCTCTTTCCAGGAGTATGAAACTCCACAGATTAATGAACATTTGCATGGTGAACTTGCCTTCCAAATGCACAGAAGCAAAGGAGACGGACAAAATATACAAATTCACGAGCAAATGAGGCAGTGCAATTACATTTCAATTCTCACAAAAAGGTGTAAACTTTCAAGTTGCATTTACACTGAAGTATTTGTATCGGTCTTTTATGCTTCCTTGACATTGTGCAAGCAATATATAAAACTGGTAAAAGACACTACAGGGAGACTACATTATCACACATGACATTCCTATTTGGTTTGTCTGCTTAACAGCAACAGATAACTACATTAAATTAGGATCTTTTAGGGTGCTTTCCTAAGGTATTCCTTCATATGACAAAAAAGCTCATCTCAAATGTCAGTTATGCCACTGACGAAGATAGAACACAATTTATATAGACCTATATTTCAAAACTTTTGGAAAATTGCCAAGTAACTCAAAATGTATGACTTAACTCACTTGGACATGTCTCTGTTTCAGCAGTGTCTCATAGCGGTTGGACTGTAGCAGCTGAATGGTTGCTCCCTGATTCTTGCACTCTGAACGTAATCGTTTATCCAAAAGGAGACTATTAAGAAAGAAGGAAAATGCTTGAAGTATGTTAAGACAGTAAAGCAGAGCAGAAATGCATGAATGAAAAATTCTCACTACTGGAATACCTACCTGCCAGCCATTGCCTTGTAGTATGCAAATATTTGGTCTGCCAGCTTGTAGACAAATTGGTCAAAACACAGGTTTACCTTGGAGGGAAAAAAGAAAGTGTGTTTAGAGATAATTAAAAGAGGAAAACTTACCCAAGACCTCTCACTGTTTAACACACATAGTTAAGAAAGTTAATGCATACCAATTTCCCAGTACAAGAGAACTTAATGCTGAAAACTGAATGTAATGTGAGGTGTTTCACAGACACCTACAGGTTTCCTCAAAAAAATATCATTCACCCATCTTCCAGTGTTTCTTTTCAGTTTATTATCTTCAGCTGTTCTGAATTTCTTCTAATAGGTCTTAGACTATGAGAAAGGAACCTGGGGGTCCTGGCAGACAGTAGGGTGACTGTGAGCCACCAATGTGCCCTTGTGGCCAAGAAGGCCAGTGGCATCCTGGGGTGGATTAGAAGGGTGTGGTTAGTAGAAGGAGAGAGGTTCTCTACCCTACTCTGCCCTTGTGAGACCACATCTGGAATATCATGTCCAGTTCTGGGACCCCAGTTTGAGAAGGACAAGGAACTGCTTGAGAAAGTCCAGCACAGAGCTACAAAGATGATTAAGGGAGTGGGAACATCTCCCTTATGAGGAAAGGCTGAAGGAGCTGGGCCTCTTTAGCTTGGAAAAAGGGAGACTGAGGGGTGACTTTATTAATGTTTATAAACATGGAAAGGGTGGGTGTCAGGAGGAAGAAGCCAGGCTCTGCTCAGTGTCATCCAATGGACACTGAGGACAAGGGTAAATGGGTGCAAGCTGGAACACAGGAGGTTCCACACAAATATGAGAAGAAACCTCTTTGCAGTGAAGACACTGGAACAAGCTGCCCAGGGAAGTTGTGAAATCTCCTTCTCTAGAGATGTTCAAAGCTTGCCTGGACATGTTCCTGTGTGACTTGATCTAGGGGATCCTGCTCTGGCAGGGGAATTGGACTAGATGATCTTTCGAGATCCCTTCCAATCCCTAAGATTCTGTGATTTTTCATATTCAGGTACAGACTACTTTTCTCCAGTAGGTAAGATTACTTTACCTCTGCCTCAATCTCATCGTAGAGGAACTGCTTCTTAAATTTAGTAAGTGCATAATGAGCACTATCATTATAAAGGTCCAAAGAATACAGAACATACCTGAATGAAAAAGAATAAAAAAACCTCAGTTAGATGCCTACAGAAATTATGAGTCTTTAGGCTGATCCAGCCGAGATGGTGTAAGCTAGTCAAATACTGTGATATTGGCCACAGTACATATCACAGCATGTAGTTCATGCATCATTTTATTTATTTGAGGTTATATAAAAAAAACAACCCCAAAACATTAATTACTCCTTCAAATCACAATTTCTCCCATAAAGAAGTATTTTGTTAGTTAAAGAAATTATATAAAGTTGATAGTTTGAAACTTTTCTAGATGTAGTTTTCCATTAAAACTCAACTATTCTTTTACCACTATGCATTATATATTGACATTATTGAAGACTAAATAAGGAGAATGCTCTTGGGGAGCAACACATCTTGGATGATGCAATGATACTTGTATGAAAGGTTTTGTATTTCAGCTACTGACTTCAAAAAGAAAACTCTGAGAATGGAAAAATTTATAAAGATTTACAATACCTTCACTAAAAAAAAAAAAACCCAAACATTCAGTAGAAGAACACAAGTAGGCCTTACTCCATCATTGATGCCTCTTTGGTCTCCAAAATATGGTCTGTCAAAATCCAAGGCATCGACATCTCAATGGGAAACTGGATTCTTCTGCCCATAGTCAGCTCTAAGAAGAATTCCCTGAACCACAGCTGGGATAGATCACAGCATTGCTGCAGGGTTTCTTTTGGAATAAATAAGGAAGAATTACACTTCTTACAGAACTACAGCAGAAACAATGCAACTATGACCCTGATG
This sequence comes from Upupa epops, assembly GCA_013397515.1. Taxonomy (NCBI): domain Eukaryota; kingdom Metazoa; phylum Chordata; class Aves; order Bucerotiformes; family Upupidae; genus Upupa; species Upupa epops. The sequence goes on along the minus strand of VZRI01011101.1, from coordinate 77,480 downwards.
GTGCAATGTGAGACAAAAGAAGCAGGCGTGAGTCACCAGAGCTCTACATAGACCCAATACATAAAACAAATCTAAAACTTAAATCCCATGAGTTTTTAAATGAGTTCTGCACTCTGCTTTGGCCCTGTATTACAGAAAAAAAAACTGTGGAAGGGGACAAGACTACCAGTTAAACAGAAAAACTACGTATACCAGTAAAGGGGAATTTCTAATTTAATTTCTCAGTTTTGGGCTGAGAAAGCTCTACGCTGAACTTAGGAAGCAGCAGGCGAAGGAAGCAAAACTGTACTGGATCCACCAGCACCATCTCTCCATCTGGAGGACTGAATCACTCCACATGTTTCTGTTGATTAGATGGTCAGGAAATGACAGACAGACATATGAAGGCAGGATTAAAACAAGAAGTTGTTAAGGCTGCTGTCAAGGGTGTGGAGCTGTGCTTCCCACCTTTTCCAGAAAACACTTGGCATAAGCCTTCTTTTGCAGAAGGCTTCAGAATCAAAAGAGGAATGAATTTCATATATTAAGACCTTCTGAAGACCTTTTGAAGTGCTGTTGCCCAGTAGCATTATGCCTGATGCTAACAGGCTCCCCTTTCTCCAAGAGTAAAGAAGTCTGGTAGCAAAACGAAAATGAAAGACAACACAGCATGGTGATGACAAAGACTAGGTACATATGTCAGTAGGTGAATTCTTTAGGACAGCATGTTTCCGATTACAATTAACTGAATAGTAAGAGTAGTGAAATGACATCAAATTTACCACAACAGAGAATTTGTTTCCTCTGCACTTAAAACAAAAACATCCCAAAAAAACCCAAACCACAAGCACTACTTCCTTTTAAAAATTTCAGAGTGTATAGGTTTATCTGTCCCTTGGTTATATAAATCCATACATAGGAAACAAAAAAGGGAGGAAACAATATGAAATTTGATGCATTATAAACAAATGTAGAACCCATCAAAATAAAAATCCCACCACAATACGGAATATCACATCTCAGAAAAAGTTCGGACAGGCCAAGGCTTTTCATAAATAAACCAAAGGTACGTGACTTAGGCAATCGGAAACATTTTCCAGGTCGTGTTAGAGGTGTTAGGACATGCTAAGCTGGACACTGATCATCTACATATCTTACCACTGAAATTTATCAAATGAGTGTAGAAGAAAGACTCGCGATGGAATTTTTCTATGTCCAATATGGTGGGCCCCTCAAGGCTACTTCTCAAGGTTTTCTTGGAACCACTTTTGTCAGCAATGAGGGACTCTAACATAGTTCTCACCATGTAAAGCTGTATTATTAAAGGAAACAATTGTGATGGAAAGAGGGGGGGAAAAAAGGAAAATACACATGGTAGATTAGTTGAGCAACACTTAGAATTACTATCAGTAAGCGACTGCTCCACTTCAAATTGAAAACTGGCACTGTGTGGGTAAAAGCCTTTCAGGCGAGAAGAACAGATGCAACACTAGCCTACACACCAGCACAAACACCTACCCATGCCAAGGGGACCTCCATCGAGACTTAGCAGCAGACCATTTGCAGTGGAACAGTTCACATCACCACAAAAAGTAAAAGTAATAAGTAAAGTCTTACCACCAAAGTTTAAAAGAGGCGGATAGATGTAGGACTGCCTCAGAAACTTGTGTGTCACATGCAATAGCTTTTCCAATCCCAGAGACTTGAGCTGCTTCAACAGCTCAGCAGAGTTTAAGGACTCTGTCATAGTGCGAACCATGTAGAGCTAAAAACCAACAGACAGGGGCAGGCAGGGGAGAGAGAATCCGTTAATAAAAACACATGGGTAAATAAGGAAGGGGAAACAGAGTAGAGAAAACGTGTTAGTTTGTTAAAAATAAAAAGCAGCACAGTAAGCATGCAGAGGAGGACATATAGTAAGCTTTCTTGTTCAGAACAATCACTCCAATCTGGTGCTCCCTCAAGCGAAGGGAAAAGTTCCCATGGGTTTCAGAGAATGCTCAGGGAGCCTTAGTTTGTCAAATGATTGTGCAAAGATTTCAATGTGTTACCAATTCATACACAGCCATTTTAGAAGCACAGAAACTGAGAAAAACCTATCCAAAATCAATACAATTGATTTCTCCTGTCAGCAGAGACAGACAAATATGCCAGCCCAAGAGCGAAAAAAGCAGACAGAAGCATGTACTCTAAACAGCCTGCTGCAGCCACGGAAACAGAGCCCTTCAACTTACTCAGCACAGGAGAAGCACACTGATGGTGGCAGTTGTTTATTATTTTCCTCCCCAGAAAATTACAAATCAACACACTTCTTTTCCAATTCCCAAAACAAAATCTTTGTTAAACCCATCTTACCACAATCAAAACAACTTTTTATTGCCCAAGATTATTATCCATACATTCTCTTTCCCACAAATTGTCTTGACAAATCACAGTTGCTGTCAATTTTTCACCCAAAGTGCTTAATACCTCATTTTCTCAGATGAGCTATGAATACCATACCATACACTCGCCAAACAAATCAACAAAGGAAATAAACCAGAGACTTAGATGGAGATAACAAAAATGAGCATTCAAGTATAGGATTTCAGTGATCACCAGAAAACACACTTGAAATACCTTGTTTTATCTGCGGCAGCAGATTAAATGGATTTGAGGGAACTGGTTTATCATTCACTACTGAACAGTACGAGGGCTCCTGTCAGAAGTCAAATATGCTCCCATATTTTACAGGCAATAATTTACGTTTTGAATGTACTTTAAAACTACATAACAGATGTATTGAATAATGGGATATAACTACAAGAAAAAAATCCACTTGACTACTCCCTAGAGATAGGAGTCAGTTAAGAAATAATTCATATAGTTCAGAAGTTTTGGATTTGGTGTTTTTTAAAAAAGGAACTCAATGAGAAAACATTTTTTCCCGGGAAGTCAAACACTGGAAGAAAAATTATGTGTCAGAGTAGAAAGTGACAGCAACCCCAACAGATTATTTTGGTTAAGTATATGTAATTTTGTAAATATAAATCTAACCAGAATGATTTTTTAGCATTTTAATTCCCACAATAAACAAACCCTGCAATTTTTAAACAGTACAGGCCAGAGAGAAAACACTTCATGCAGTAATTTTTGACAGATAACCCAACCAGACAGGAAAAATACCTGAGTGCTAGAAGGTCCCACTGCACGCCTGGGGACTTTGATGTCAAAACCACTTTTGGGGTCCTTCTCTCCCCTTAGAGCTGGGTCATTGCACGGCTCATGACCAGCTTCCCAGTCACAGACTGTCTTTCTGATAGCCTGCAAAACACTGAGCACAATTCACAGTACTTCAGAACAGTAAGCACCCAAGTGCATTGATGAGACCATTTCACTTCAAGCACTCTGCCACAAGAATAGAAACTCTGCAACAGCATTTGGGAGCTCTGGTAACTCAGAGCACCCACACATGATTTCACCAACTTCAAGAATGCCATATCCATGAAACAAGTGCTCCATGCTGTTTACCAAAAAGGATAGAACAGAGCCCTCCTCTGTCAGGAGAAAGCTGATTCCTGAAACTGGTTCACCAAAGTTAAAAAAGTCACTTGTTAAGAATTTACCTCCAGGATCCTTAAGAAATGCACCAAGCAATATCAAGCCAGTTTGTTCTCTTGAGTCACAAAAAGTTAATTATTTAATCAAACCAGAACCAATTATTAAGCAAATTAAAGAGAGAGAATTCTGGTTTGAAATGAAAAGTAGCAGAATTTTATTCCCAGCAGAACTCCAGGATTCAGCTGGAATTTATAAAAACACCTTCATGCCTCTAACTCCAAATATTGACTTGGACTTCAGACACCTGTTTTAAACACAACCAGCCATAACCTGTGGCATGCTGAATGATCAAGTAAATGTCTTTTCGGAAATATGAGCAGGTAATAAAGTGGGAATTTGCTGTTTCATTAAAGCTCCTGGGACAGAAAAGACTCTTCCTGAAGACTTCCCTCCAATCCCTAACATTCTATGATGCTGCAACTGACAGTGATAAATGCATGAGTTGAACATGGTCACTATACACTAAGGAATTATTGCTCACTAAGTCGTTGAATCGAGCACAGTATGTTCCACCTCAACAGGAGACAGAACTGTAAGGGTTACAGAGCCCTGGTACAGGCTCCCCAGAGTGGCTATGGAGTCTCCTTCTCTGGAGCCTTTCCAGCCCAGTCAGGATGCATTTTGGAGTGATCTGCCCTAGTTTTGGTCCTGCTGTGGCAGGGAGGGGTGTTGGACTCTATGATCTTCAGAGGTCCCATCCAACCCCTGACACTGTGACAGAGTAATTTGTTTAGTTTTCACTTACAGCTACATTTATAGCAATCAGATCATTCAGCAATAGCTTAATTAGCCAAAGACCTTAATCTCTAAGAGCTTCACAAAGAAAAGTATGAATAAACAAAGGGCAAGCAAGTCAAGATTAAAAGCAGCCCATTAGGGACAAAAAAGGTTCCTCTATGATCTTCAACCAATCACCAATCACACCAATCACCAATCAAAAGATGGAATACTTGGAAAAGAAGTGTAAGGATAAGCAGCCAAAAGCAGCAGAAGCTGAAACAGAAGACAGGACACTACCTCTGAATGACATTTTTCTTCTTTTTAATGGCTTGTCTTAATGGCTCCCTAAGTGTGACCTGGGCAAAGTCCTGCAGAGCTGCATAAATGGTATGGCGAATGGCGTGGTTGAAAACACTTTCCATCCTTCCCATCAGCACCTGAAGACCTTTGATCATGGCAATCACCTATGAAAAAGCAAAAAAGTGTATTTTTCTTATTGTGCTTGTACAATTGTTCAAAAAGCCCATTTTTAAAAATAGAAAATTAAAAAGGGGAACAAACAAGTTCCAAAAAATAAAGGTTTGTTTTTCTGTGTTCATCCTATATACATTGAATGGAGGAAAACACCGTCTTTCAGAGTCAGCACAGGGCATACTGTCTTTTTGCACTGGGTATAGAAAATGCTTGCAGAGAATGTTCTTTGTATAGAACTAATGTTTGGAAAATCCCCGTGAAATAAAAACATTTATCTTACCTCAACCAAAGCAAACTTCTCCTCACTAGTGTAATTGTATCTTGTTGCCCTTTCGTACTCTTCTGCATTGTCAGGGCAATCTTTATTAGAATATTTGTCAGTTGGGTGTACCAGCTTCCACGAATACTGCAGTTCACACAGCATAACAGGGAGAAAAAAAAGAGGTGGGCATGAAGTCCTGAGAACCACAAAACATGTCTGGACACAAATAACAGGCTTTAAAAAATACTCCAGCATTTTCAAGAGTATCTGAAAAATAATATTTAGTACCTCTCAAAACCTGAGTGAATTCTGAAACTACCATCTAATGGAAATGCCAAGCAGATTTCCTGAAAGGCAGAAATCCTGTATTGGCTCAGAAAATGCAATTCACACTCAACAGGTACTGGGTTTCAGGTTATTATGAAGAAATGTTAGTGTAAGCAGAAGTTTCTTCTCCACTTGAAGCACTAGAAACACAGAAAGCCCTTAGAGTATTAACAAAATAATCCACCACACCCACACACAAAAGAGCTGCTTACAATTTGGCCAAATAATCACATTTAGAAGTCAAAAGATAACTGGTAAATGAATTTGTTTGGAAAGTTTTTGTTTTCTCCTTTTATTTGGGGTAATGGGAAGAGGCAGTTAATGTTTACTAAGCTTAAAGGTGTGGAAATAGCTGTATTATCTGTGACTGCATCAGCAGCAGCATATGCATTTCTCTTAAATACTTCCTTTTCACTGCAGACACAGCTCTAAATTTCCTGAGCAGAGTTAGGCTGATCTGTATCCATCAGGGTACATCTAGTGAAAAATCTTCATCCCACTCAAGTACAATTTTCTCACTGTCTGAGTTCAGCAAATAGTAAGTTCTGGCTGATATTAACGTAGCATGTTAGGTTATAGAGCAATATACATTGCCCTACTACAATGGATTAATATTTGCAACATCTTAGCTATGACAAACAAGATCATCACACCCTGCAACCTACATGCAAAAGGACACTGGGGAAATTATTAAACAAAGATGATGCATTTTGGGTGCATTAAGTTGACAGAATTACATTGCACATCAAACATATGCTCAAGCCTCTTATGTGAACATAATGCTTGTAGCAAGGTTCATGGATACTGTGAGAAGTAGGATAATCCAGAGCAGATTAAAGTCTCAGTAGGAGGACATGGAGAAGGAGAACACAAATCTACTTGATAAGCACTTAAAGAAATACATATAAGTAAGAAAGACAAAAGTAGTAACAGGCAAAAAAGCCTGCTGTGGTGCTCTGAGACAGTTTGTTCTGAAACTGGGAGGACAAACTGGGAAGATAAAAACAAAGCTAAGAACAAGAGACTTTCTACAGAGATACAATAACATGAAGATTGTCACTAAGAAGACACAGCCTGAATGCAACAATTTGCAATGAAAAAAAAAATAAAGGGAGCAAGTCTAAGAGTTGCAGAGGCCAGAAATAGATGATGACAACCTCTCAAGGAAAAAGAACAAGGCTTCCACCTTAAAATACACTGTTGATTTAAATAGGAATAGGATAATATAGGAAAAAGCATGACTCATCTAATGTTTTTTGTAAAGATGCAATTAAAAATTCAAAAGAGAAAGAAAGAAAACCAGGTCTCAAGCTATGTGCACTCTGGTATCACCAGACTCATAAAGTGCATATAGGTCTTGATGCTCCCTCAGACATCACAGACAGAGAAGCAGCAAGTCTGGCTTCTCACATAAAACACATCATCTCTTTCAGCCCTTCCTAGAACATACTTTGGTGCAGGTGAGACATACTGCTTTCATCTAAGTGTCTGCAACAAGAAACAGCTCCTGTGTCCTCCAATTTCTGCCTTGAGAAGTTTCTTATTGGAAAAACCACAGTCACTTTTCTAACTGGCACCAGCTTCTAAAATAAATTATAAAATACAGATAAACAGCTCTGTAGGTTCCCCTCCTTTGCCTCTTCCCAAATTTTCCTTTTCCCATATTTACTTTCCTTTTTGACTAAAAGTGTAATCCAAAGCCAACAGAAGCCTTTCTAGACATTTCTGTGCCTTTCATTTAGATCTTCCATATTTTACTAAGCAATGGTATCTAAACATAAGCAGTGGAAACTGTTCTATCACCTCCTGTGTGACTGTGTATTGGTATGAATATTTCTAACAGCATTTTAGACAGTGCTTAGAGGAAAACCATGAAATCCTAGTCTATGGAATAAACACATTAAAAACAATATGAAAACATCTGGTCAAGGCTCATAGGTGATCACTTATACATTAAATATAGCAAGCTGAATGTACGGTGTGAGATTGCAAATGCTACTGGATCTTCAAAGCAGCAACATTACTCCTAGACTCTGTGAATGTAGTTTGGAGCAGGAAGAGAAAAGGAGTGAAGGAACACAGGAATTAAGGAAACAGAACATCGCCTACATTTTTCATTCCATTAAAGCAAAGCTTGTCTAACCTCACCAACTTTATCCCCCAGATAACGTACCACTTCCATGACATGTGCACTCCACTGAGAGAGAAGCTGCAGGCCTTGAAGAGAAAGATCAAAGAGCTTCCGATATTCTGCATCTGTTTTTTGAGCTTCTTGTCGACCAGATCCAGTCACCACCTAGAACATTATTAAACAAAAAATCCCCAAAAATAAACCCACAGTAGAACGTGTTATATCCAGCATCTGTAGTCAAATTTCTACACAGATATCTTGTAAGCATTAAAACAGTATAACCACGTATGAACACCTGCATTAGTATCAAACCTCACAGATTTTGATCAAGTGATGGAGACTAATTAATCACCAAAGTATTGCTTCAGATAAATTCAAGGTTCTATACATGAATATGTGTGTGTATACACATGCATTTTATTTTACTGTTAACTGATCACTTAACTTTTATTTTCATTTACACTGCTACAATGAGCACCCATTTAGAATAAAGATTAGACACCTATTCCAGAAGAGATGTGCCAGATAGAGAGAGAGAGAGATACACATATAAGCAGAAGTAAAATGTAGTTTGTAAAATGTATCATTATTATTTTAAATTTAAATAGCACAGATACCATGCAGAGACTGGGTACTGGCTCTGCAGCCAGCTTTTCTTGATTTAGGTGATCAAACACTGTCATTTACACAGCCTGGAGATCTACCTGCTCTTCAGATGTTTAACAAAAACCTCTTAAGTTACATTAAATGTGAATAAATAGCTCTAATCCCACACACCTCACTGTTGCTGTAACGAGCCAGTTCCGATATGAAACGCATATGGTCCTCTCTGATTTGGATCATTTGTTCGCATATATTGTACTGGGGACTGCTGCTGGAAGATGTGCATGTCCATCTGTTTCAGACAAAAAAATCCTCACCTAAATCAGTGTAAATTATGAACAGTACAACTGATACTGCAAATACAGACTCAAAATGCATATCTTTTCAAAATAAATCACCTTTTTCCTCTATTTGAGGCCTTTTCTCTCCTCACACCTCTACCTCTAGTGATGGAGTACCCTTCTGAATTCAAAAGCACTTATTCGAAGTCTTAAAAAAAAACCCAAACCAATCTTTATTTTATTTTCTGATTTTTTTAAATGCTGCTAAGAAATAAACTGTCATCTCTTCTCAGAAGCATACACTGAGGGACAAGAATGGAAACTACTGAAAGGCTGGGCCAAGTGTAAGTATAGACTGTAAGACATATCTACTTACCTTCATATTTAAACAAAAAACAGTAGTCTGAAGAGCCTACAGTATGCTCCCAACTATAATAAACTGCATTATTCCATAAACAAGTAATCAGAAGAGACACAAAAGACATGCTACCAGAATGACATGTTAAGTAGCCTCATACTTTTAGTAGCTCAGTGGGCCCACTGCTTTTGATTTTCTCTTAGCAATTACATGCAGGTTACATGTTTTTCTGCAGGAATTAAAATGCAAAGCAATACATTCTAAATTCATGTAACTGCATGGAGGGAAGGTCTTGTAGGAGCATGGAAACATTCACTACAACAAAGCAATAACCATAAACCACAGAACCATTTATTTAATAACCAGCTGCATTTTCCAGCCATTTTGCTGTACTGCACACCTAGCCAAAAAAAAAAGAGAGAAGTTGCTGCTCCAAATACAATGTATACATGCCTATTTACCCATGCACTATTATTGCTCACCTTGCTTAGTAAAATCCTTCATTTCTTTTAAAGAAAGTTTCATATTTAAAGGAAAAATAGAAATGAAATTAGTGTAAGATGATTTCCTCCAACCCAGGTGATAAGAAATATCACAAATGCAAGAATGAGCTCAGCAGCATAAAAAGGTCTGTAAACAACCCATTTTCTTTAGTTGTATTTATTATGTCAAGTACATTAATAGTAAAATACCCACACCAAAAAGTAGATCAAGGCAAAAAGTCCTATTAATTACTGTACACTCACAGGCTAAAGGGTGACTGTGAGAACACACTCCAAGGGTCTAAATTTCCCCAGCCCAGAGACTCCCTTCTCCGTTTCCTTCTCCCCCTTACCTGGATTTATTTTCTTCGTAATGGGCACTGGTCTTAATGTATCTTGCAAGTTCAATCTGCATGTCACCGAACAGTGGGACAACCTGCAACTGCTGTACACAAGGAATAAATCAGATTATATGAATTATGAAACACAAGGAAGCCATTATTTACTCATACGAAAGCCCAAAGTGACCTTTACACTATATTTGAAAGACATGACAAATTATGTTTAAAATCATATACTAAGGAACACCTCTCTTAACCAACCTTAAAGAACTTGTCTATCTTGGCTAAATTTATCCTTTTCTTTGCGTCCAGCTTATAGATGTTACTAACACTTCCATCCATCAGATATAATCCAAAGCCCATAACCTGAAAAAGAAATAAACAACTCCTGAAAAGGATCTCAGAGGTAAAACCTGTAAGGCCATTCTTCATAACATTAAAAAAAGTAATATTTTCAAAACACAATCCTGGAACACCTACCCTCCTTCAAACAGAATACATTTTCAAACACATACATATCTGTACTATTTGGGTCACACTGGTGGTTTTCAAATTAACATGAGCCTGATCTGTTATCCTCAAAAGATGCTACTGGTTTTTATAAAGATTTGCATAGCAAAAAAAATCTCATTGAAACTAGAATCTGGCTACTTTTAGTTAGTTGGGGTTGTTTGGGGTTTTTTTCACTCCTATTTTATTACAATTCTGTATTGTGCAAACTGATCTGTAACAAGTTTAGATCTAACATCTGAGTTATTGCTTTCCATGGCTTTCAGTATATCTTTGAATTATACACTCTAGAGTTCAGAAGCATCCACAAATTATCTAATTACATTGCATCCGAGTTATTCATGAACATAAGAATATAAAATTCAGTATTTACAAGTGCAGCAAGAGCTGAGCACCAGCAGCTTAATTTACTAAACAAAAGGCCTAAACTGCTTGAGTTGAATTTTCAATTCTTGCTCTTTTCTCTACTGCAAGATTAGCATATGATATCAGCCACGCTTCATGATGTCCAGCACCTTCTTATAACACGTACAGAATCCAGCTGACCAAGCTTATCTACTTATCAAGTTCAGTAATTTCAAGTCGCTTCTTTCCTGTAATCTTTGATATACCCAAAAACACTTGGATACTTTCAAAAGCCTTCTATAAACATATCTAAAAATAACAAGTAACAGTTCCTTCCAGTTGTCATTATATTCCACAGCAACCCAATACCATGGAACTAGTTCCCTAACAGGGCTATAGATCAACTGGGTTGATTCCAATTTATGAAAACCGAAAATGGATTAGAGAATCTCTAATACATGTAGCATGTAAAAATAAAATAAGACAATGATGAGAGAGAAAAAGAAAAAAGGATTCATTTTAGTTAATTAGTTAATTTGGTTCCACATTTAAAAAAAAATAAAACACAATCAAAAAAACCCAAGCAAGCAGGAATTCAACCTGGTTGAATTTATGCCTCAACCGTTCTCTTTTAAATTTTGTAGTAAAAAGAAACCTACTTTCAAAAGCATATGTTTCTCACTGGGAGTTAGATACATTTTGTTTTCATAGTAATCCACACACAAATTCACAATATCTGCAAGTAGCTCTTCATAGCCAACGATCACCTCCAACTGCTGCTGTAAAGACTGGGAAAAAAAAGGAGGAGATAAAAAATAAGAAAAGGATATTAATTAACCAGTTACACTTCCTGGGGTCAATACTTAAATTAAAACTCTTCCAGTGGTGATAATTTTGTTAAGCATTAGGTACTTCATTCACAAAAAGACAATTACAGCTTACTTGTGTTATCTTGTTGTGGTTGGCAAGGAACATGGAGAGGTTCTGTGATTCTTGAATAGACTGAGGATCTGCCATTTTCCGCAGAAACTGAGCAGCTCTTTGAAAATAAAGAAAAAACAGTGTTTCCCTTCAGCAGGACTGGAAATCTGTCCCCTGTTAATAGAAACACACTCATCCCCAAATCCACTAGGAGAAGTGTAAGGTACCAGTACAATAGCCTGTCATTCACTGCTTGTACAGGGTTGTTCACCTTAGTGCATTTCTCACTTCCCAACTCCTGAATCAAGTAGAAAGAAAACTAAGCAGACACAGAGTACTTCTTTTTTGTACAGCACTATAAAAAAGTGAGTTATTTGAATGCTGGCCACTAACTTGACATATCTGTGTCAAGAGCCTGTTTCACAGAAGATAAAAGAAAGACTTTTTGGGAAAACAGTTGAAAAGAAAGGTAAAAGCTTACTATAAAAGAAATACAGACTTATTTTTTCCCAAATGAACAGTTATCTAATTCTAAATCCAATTCCAATTCCTAATGCATCCTAGTTAAAAGACATGATACAACCCAGTCTAAAAGTTATTGGGCAGATTCCTCAATTGCTGGGAGCAGCAATGGAGCACAACTTCAAAAGAAAAAAAAAAAACAAACCAAGATTAAGCAGTCTCATAATTACAAAAGGCAACTACCAGTAGAGGTGGAAAAAGTCAAATCTCCTGCAAGAGGAAGCAGCAGAGATAAAACTGGTTCGCCATTGCCTGACTGATTTTCTTTATGAAAGACCACATATGCTACAGCTAGCATAAAGACCGTCTTTCCCTGCAATTCTAACCCACTGCATTCAGCAAAACATCCAATACCATCTGGCAGCTCAAGTACAAAACTGTCCACCAACATTCCACCCTTCTCCTCTCCCTGCTATACCTGTGGTCATGACAACCTGCAGCAGCAAAGCTGAAATGTCTTAAGAGCAAGTGTAACAACTCTCATCTACAAATATCAAAAGTGGATGATGCCAAAAACATGAAAGAAGAGAAAGGAGGAGGGAGAGGAACAACCAAGCAGAAAGCCATTTTTGTTTTCTCTCAAATTTAATGCATCACTGAGCAAGCTGTAGTCATTACATTTAGTGTACACCAAGATAGAAGTATCTGACAGCTTGGCGTTCATTAAAAGGAAAGAGACCTCTCGCTGCTGGAAGAACAGCATAAATAAAATAGATTTACTCAACTGTCTAACTGCGGTCAGCACATCCCTGTTCCACACAGGAAGGGCCTGCTTTTGAATGGAAAGCTGTCAGAAAAAGAACAACTGCTGCCATCTGGCGGGAGGCATGTTTCCTGGCAGCAGAAGCCTGGGCTCCTGCTCCTCCCCACTTACCGCTTGTAGGCTGAGTGGTCATTCTTCACGCTGCACTTCATGTTTTTCAACTCATCCAGTACTGCAAACATGTTGATGAATTTGCCCAGTGTGATCAGATATGCCTCAGACACAAAGTCCTTCCTCCTCTCTGCATGGCACAAACGTCTCACCTCCCCACAAAATCGTTCAATTGCATTTCTCTAATGGGGAAAAACAGAAGCAGCAGAGAGTAAAAGCTAAGATGTTTCCAGGAATAAAAGAAGTTTTATTGTGCAACTGAAGTTAGTCTAATGGAAAGCATCACTGAAGCAGAATGTTTTAAGTAGGCATAGTCTCTCCAGCTCCACCTCTAGGTACTTGCTGTGTGCTACAAGTATTGCCTGTGGTTTTTGCCTCAGGGCTAGCCTGGCACAAGAGGCAAGGTTCCTCTTTGCAGATGAAAGCCACGGAAGTTTAAAATCCCTTCGAAACAAGTGATTTAATATTCTTCAGTGAGAAAGTATACATGCAGTAAAGGACAACTGTACGTATATTCTCTTAAAAAAAAAATAACGCCCAACCCCACAGCTCACTCATTAATAGAAGTACATGCCCCACAAAATCATCCTGCCACATGTTTATTTGAGAGTTTATTTCCAAGCACACGTCAGGGCCATTTGAGATGGAAATTACACGTACAAAAAAGACAGCAACTTTGTAAAGAGGAATCTGTTCTGAGTTTGGATCACTATCTCCTCGAACAAAAGGAGGCTGTTTGCAGTCAGTAACATTTGCCAGTTGGGGAAGACAACAGGAAATACTACATTTCATTCAGTCTCCTCCTTCCTGCATGCTCTGGAGCTCTCCAAATAACGCCTGAAAACATCCTCAGTCCATTGAATGCAATGGCAAGCTGCCAGTGTGGGAGAAAGCAAAACAGACTGCTATTCTCTAACACCTGTGTAGCTGGGGTGGCTGGCAAGTCACAACAACTGAGTTAGCTTGCCTCAGTTATGAATTTCCATAGCAAAGTTGTACCAGCTGCTCTGGTGTCCAGACCTGTGGATCTCACAATCCTCAACAAATGGTTTCTTTACGTATACACATGAAACATATTACAGACCTATTTCCTTTCTTCCTAAATTGCCAGACCTCTGTCCCCATATGTTGGGAGGTTCATATACAATTTTACACTAGAAGTCTTAAGAAGATTGCCTGAAGTTTTTAAGATAGGCATTAGAATTCTGCCCTTCTAAGAAAAGATGGTAGTGTTTTCCAAAATACGATGACTAGGTTCAGTATCTGAGCACACAATGTCAACCATATACAAACCAGAACATAAAAATAGAAGCCTACTGACAATTTTTGTTTCAATTCCCTTTACCTGAAAATACATAAAATTCATCAGCTTTGTGACTTCTGGCTCCAGAACTTCCACAGTTTTCTCATAAATTTCTACTCTGTTAGGTTGCTCGTTGCACTTGACCTGAGGATAATTAAAGAGATTATTGTACTTGGAACTTTCCCTGCTAAAGCCTCAGAAACTAAAAAGCTCAGAAAATGCATTATCATCTCAAAGAGACAAAGTTAAGGCATAAATTTCCAGGTTAGGACAATATTCTTCCCACATAAAGCATTTGATCAAAATCACGCACTAAAAACAGGGCCAGAACCGGACAACACATTATGTGACTTCCATTTTGAATATTTAAGCCACAGAACAAGCCTTCTTTTTTTCGGTACAAAAACAATTGTATTACAAACTCCGCAAATCACGCTTATTATTTTATTTGGTTTTCTGATCAATCTTAATATTCTACCCACCCCATGCCTGTACAACCATTCCCAGACACATAAGGTTGACTTGTCACCAAATTAGAGGCTTTTAGTTTTGTATACGGGTGAAGAAAATTCTACATAGCACTGACACTTAGAAAATTACTATCTAGAATATCTGAAAAACTTAAATGTTTAACCTGAATGTTAATTGTTACATGCTGTGCTACCTGTTAAACACATTTTGAATTGAACTATTAAGCTGAGGAGTGGGAAGGATCCAATCCCTTATGTGAAATTTTGACTTCTTAATTTTGATATAAATAACTGGGTTCCTGGGTTAGTAGACAGGAAAAGGGAGCCGAATACCTCTCCTGTAATCCAGGAGGAAGTAGTTAGTGACCTGCTGTGCCACTTAGATCCTAACAAGTGTATGGATACAGACAGGATTCATCCCAGGGTGCTTAAGGAGTTGGCACAAGAGCTAGCTAGGGAACGCTCCATCATTTATCATCATTCCTGGGTAACTGGGGAGATTCCAGATGACTGGGCTTGGCCAATGTTGTTCCCATCCACAGGAAGGGCTAGAAGGAGGATCAAGGGAACTACAGACCTGTCAGCCTGACCTCAGTGTCTGACAGGGCTATGAAGCAGATCATCCTGAGTGTCACTGAGCAGCAGGTACAAGGCAACTAGAGGATCAGGCCCAGCCAGCATGGATTTAGGAAAGGAAGCTCCTGCCTAATCAACCTGATCTCATTCTACTGGGTGAGCCGCCAAGTGGATGAGGGGAAGGCCATGCATGTGGTCACCCAGACTTCAGCAAAGCCTTCGATACGGCCTCCCACAGGATCCTCCTGGATGTACCAGGTACAGAGTGGTTGTGTATAGTGCCCCATCCAGTTGGTGCCCAGTGAGCAGTGGCATCCTCCAGGGGTCAGTGTTGGGTCCAGTTCTACTCAACATCTTTACTGATGACCTGGATGAGGGGATCAAATCTTCCCTTAGTAAATTCACCGAGGAGTGTCGATCTGCTGGAGGGGAGGAACATGCTGCATAGAGATCTGGACAGGCTGGGTGAATAGGCAGAGGCCAACGTGACGAGGTTTAACAAGGCCAAGTGCAGGGTCCTTCATTTTGGCCACAATAACCCCCAGCACAGCTACAGACTGGGGGGTGAGTGGTGGAGAGTGGCCTGGCAGAGAGGGATCTGGGAGTACTGGAATACAACCAGCTGAACATGAGCCAGCAGTGTGCCCAGGTGGCACAAAAGGCCAATGGCACTCTGGCTTGTATCAGGAATAGTGTGGCCAGCAGGACTAGGGACATCATTCTCCTCCTGTACCAGGCACTGGTGAAGCCTCCCCTCTAGTACTGTGTGCAGTTCTGGGCCCCTCACTTCAAGAAAGATATTGAGGTACTGGAGCGGGTCTAGAGGAGAGTAATGAGTCTGGTGAAGGGACTAGAGGGTAAGTCTTAAGAAGAAAGGCTGAGGGAGCTGGGGTTGTTTTGCCTGGAAAAAAGGAGACTCAGGGGGACCTCATCTCTCTCTGTACCTACCTGAAGGGAAGTTTTAGACAGGTGGGGGTTGGGCTTCTCTCCCAGGCAACTAGCGATAGGACGAGAGGGCTTGGCCTGAAGCTGTACCAATGTAGGTTTAGGTTAGATGGTAGGAAGCACTTCCTCACAGAAAGGGTGGCTAGACATTGGAATGGACTGCCCAGGGAGGTAGTAGAGTCCCCATCCCTGGAGTTGTTTAAGAAAAGACTGGACGTGGCACTTAGGGCCATGGTCTAGCTTATTGTGGTGATGTTAGGTCACAGGCTGGGCTTAATGATCTCAGAGGTCTTTTCCTGCCTCAGTAATTCTGTGATTCTGTTCTGTTATCTTCTTTCTAGAACACATTACCCCAGTACTACTATTAAAGCAGTCAGTAAGACTGACAAAAAAAAAGAGAATTGAGTCCAACACATCCCCAAGTATTAGAAGGCACTGTTCTAAGGTATGACAAGCTTAACAACTCGGGGGTTAAAGAGCTCCAAGTTTCATAGCTTGTTGATGAAGCCCTATGCGGGCAACTCCACAACAAAACTAAACAGATATTCACATGCTGCATGGCACTTCAGTTTTCATCCACTACCTGAGGAATGGCTCTTGAGCAGCTTCTCCATGTGTATAACATGATTGCATACTCCTGACCTTCTTCTAGCATTTCATTCTGCAAGAAAGACAGTCAAATGTAATTAAGTACTATAAAGGGATTAAATCCATGGGTTTTCCATCCTAAATCCTTGTCCAAACAAATCTATTTCTCTTATTACAGTGTGTATACAATACACATATAATGAAGCTGAATGATACATCACACTGTATGTAAAATAATATTGCCATCATTCATAGGGTTAGCTGGCACATTACACGTATCAGAGCTCACCAGCTATCTATGGTCCAGCTTGGCTATAATCCAAAAGCTAAAATGAATTCAACTTATTCTCAGTCATCAGTTAACACCCAATCTACTTCCAAAGAGAATTCACATTATCAACTTCATACCTTTTTAGAAAAACCCCAACCTGATCTGGGAAGATAACCATTTTTGTCCTTAGGTGAGCATAAGAGTTCTTTAATAGTAACCTGATAGGCATTTGTTGGCTTGTGTGGTTATTTATTTGCAAAACTAAAAGATGCTTTTGTCTATAAGCATAAACCAAAATGATCATCTGACAGGAAAGAGCAGTGGGATGATGTTTCCTTTTCATTCTTGACCATTCCACCTGCACTGCCCAAGTTTAAAAAGTCAACACATGTTGAGCAATATCCTTTTTTACACACCTAACAATGCTGACACAATCAAAACAGGTTAAGAAGTAGACAGATAATTTAAAAAGTAGGTTGGTGTAAATGTATATAATTTTAAGTACCATATAATCAGGTGCGTAAACTGCCCATTCCCCTGTGGACCTTCAGGAAGATACGTTCCTTGCCTTTTATTCCAAATAAAGTATGTATGTATCCGAGCATGTGCTTACCATGCTAGAATGGACTGTAGCTTGCTCAATGTATCTTGCAATGCCAGTGACAAATGCATTTCTGTCTTCAAAGTTAGTGTTGAAGTTTGGCTGCAGAGAAATTAAAATACAGATTTGAGTATTTGCTAGGAAAAAGAAAAGTTTGTTTATATATATGGCAAATATAAACTCAGTTTGGTTTTCTTTCGCTCTGGTGTTCTTTTAAAGCACATACTCTTTTTCTTTACAGCAATGAGTAATGAAAACAATTCTAACATACCTGGTAAAGCAGAGATGATGGCGGGGGTTCAATACATGGTTGTTGATCTGGCAATGGCAATTCTTCCAAGAGATCCACATTGGACAAGGCATCCTCTAAAGTTACTTGAGCAGTCATGTTGACCTGATAGAAAAAATACATACACATAGGTACATACGCACACAATTTTTAATGTGTCACTATATACACAGAAAACAAACAAATAACATAAAGAGCAAGAAATTACTTATGTTGTGGAAAAGGCACAATTTCCCTTCAATCACAACAGGTGGGAAACAGTCACAGTGAAATACAGTTGGGTTTAGTATGCAAGTTTAAAAAAACTTTTAAGACTAATCTTCCTACTGCCTGCCCCTCCCCACCTAACTCCACTTTGTTTCTCTTCCCCCACTGATGCATACCAAAAATAGAGGAAAGAATGACCACTAATGCTCAGTTGAGCCAATGTGTCTTCAAAACCTTAGGCACAAATACTACTACCAGCCCATAGTCAGGAAACCTAGCTGTCAAGAGTCTCTCAAGAATCTCCAGTGTTTCATGCCTTAGGAGAACTACTCAAAGTGGATGTGGATAAGTGATAGACTCAAAAGCCCCCAGAGTCATGGCAACCTCCATATACCTCTGCCACTGAGGGACTTTGACTCAAGAACAGCAATTAGAAGAAATTTTAGGAAGAAAGCACATGGTGGAACAACTCAATCGTCCACTCTACTCAGTGGAGAAGTCCTCATTTTTAAGGTAACAGCTCTGATCAAGTTGTCTCTTCTTTCTATAGGGCTTTGCAAGTTATTATCTCCCATCACAGCAAAACCAGGCACCTACTGCAAAGTTGCAGCTGAGCAGGAACACTGAACACTCATGCCAGAGAGAAACAGAGCCCTGCCTGGCACATGTCACCCCTTGGTGCCATTCCAACCCCACAGGTAGGGGAAGAATGAACACATCTTACCACAGCTTTGCCAAAAGCTCACCACAGGAGAGCAAGGACAAGCTGGTGATCAAACCACTCACTGCACTTTCAGTGGCCTAGAAGAAAACCTCCTCACTCTCTCTTACCTAATTATGGTTTCCTGTGAAAGGCCCAGCAGTAACAGCAGCTACACCTCCAAGGAAGTGCACAGCTGGCAAAAACAAACCCCAAACTCAAAACCCAAAGAAAAGAGAAGAAAGCAGCCAGAAGTAATTACCTACCTACCTACCTTCAGAGATCAACCCCATGTGGAGAGCTTGCCAACAACTTTAAACAGCTACCAACAGAAAGGTCCAGAGAGCTTCTGGTTCTTGAAATCCCATCCCAAAACTTGCTCCAAGCCCGAGTGCATGAGTTTGTAAAATAATCAAATACACAAACACCTACATTGTGTAATCCCTGTCAAAAAAATGAGTAAGGAGAGGACCAACAGAAGTACTAGCAGAGGGATGTTTGCCCAACAACTCCCTACATCCAGTTCTAGCTCCTTCACAAAAGCCACACTTATTCTTCAATTAGAGACCAGCAAAAGCCATGGCATCCTCCCTTCAATAAACAAATGCCAAACCAATTCCATGTCTAGGCAGAAGTCCTGTGAGCAGTTCAGACTTTCAACAGTTTTACCCTAGAGAAAACAGAGGAGAGTTGCCGAAAATTCAGAGCACTTGCAATAAACAGTATTCTACTTTTTGATCTGAGTATCTCTAGGTGAGTGTTTAGCAATAACAGACAATGCCACTTTGCACATATTAGTTTCACTGAGAAGCTCCTTCCAGCTTGAAACTTCCCCCCACCTGCTCCATCCCCCCATCAAAAAAGCAGCACTTAGCTGGGCAGTTGCTTCTGGATATACCAGCAATAAGCCAAATAGGCCCACAGTCCTCTCCACCACTGCACTCCACAACAGGCAAATAGCTCTAAGCAAGTACAACATGGATGTTCCTCCCAAAACATGGTCCATTGACAACTCAGGTCCCTGCTGCAGGAGATACCCAGGCATTCACAAAAGCCAAGCTCCAAACTTGTGTTTCCAGCACCATAGAAAAACATTCTGTACATGTGGCTTTTAATCCCTGTAAGCTCTGTTTCAGAAAACACACCTGCACACTTGTGGCCTCAATATTTAATTACACAGGGGTTATCCTCCAGCATCAACTTTCTATTTTTAGACTATCAGACTGTGGATTTTTTTTTTCCTAGTGGGAAAATACTTTAAAAATAGAAACCAAAGCACAAGCAAACCCAAAAATCCCATGTCACACTGCTGTCTATGTAACAGCCACATCTGGGAAACACCTGTTAGCAGACCAGAGGCACAAGTTCAGAAGCAAAACCATCCTGCTGCCTTCTGCGTTGTGAAAAGGAATATGGGAAGGTACATTTTTCCCCAAGGTCTTAAGCATGATTTCCTGAAGACAGATCAGCAATTTTTGAGCCAGGAAAATGTTAAGTAACTGGGTATTAACTGCCTTACAAAAGCCTTCCTGTTCTAAGGTCACTTGCTGACAGCTCCACATAGTAATTTTGCCAAAGGTATCCACATGCCTAGTGTTTTGCTGGCTGAGTTCAATGCTCCTGTTCAACTTTTTACTCCGGTATCCAGCAAGATGTGAAAGAGGAAGAAGCTCCTTCCTGTCCAGCTTTGGCATGTGTGCAGATGTTGAGAGGACATGATTCACGCTTCCCCTCAGTCCTTTGCGAAGTGAGCAGTGGAGGTTTGACAACAGTGGTGGCAGAGGGAAAGCTGGAGCTCAGCCACATCCATGCTGTGTTAGCCAAGAGACAACACCCCAAAGCCCCGTGACACCACTGCAAGGTCTTTGCCACCTCCTCATCTGATGTGGAAGCCCTGGAACCAGAACTGAAAACATTTCCCTTGAAGTTCAAGGGCTTTTTATTCTTCTCTGATGTTGTTCTTCACAAAAGCAGCTCCAAAAGACAAGGTCTATTCCCAATTTCTAATGATGGAAAGCAGGCAAAACCAGAATTCTTTCTCTCCTCTGTCACATAGGAAACAACTTAGGAAAACTAAATTTCCCACCACATGAAACTGGATAGTTTTGTCTCTGTAAGAATCACTCACCACGAGTTGTTACAGGTGAGATTAGTGGTCAGGATTTGTAGCATTTTAAACAGACTTATTTTTGGTAGAGAAGATAATAAACTTTTGAAAGACTGAAAAAATTCAGCAGCCTTAGCCTAATTAGACGTTTACCTAAATAATACCAGATTGAAATGCTGTGCTTGTAACAAAAACTATACCAGTAAATTTGCAAAGCTGTGAGAATTATCTTCCTGTGCAATTCCTATGATGTTGTGTTCAGCTTTGAACCTTTCTACAGGATTTTCCAGGTTGGGTATTCTCAGGTATAAGACATGTAAGAAGTACTTGTAAAACGCTCTTTTGCTTTTGTTACCTTTGTATCATAACCTGTGGAACTAAGTAATCTGTAAAGCTTCTTTCAGCCTAAACCAGCTCCTTTTCCTGGATTTCCAAGCACAAAAATCCCTTTCTCCTGCAGAGACAACCTTCAGCCTTAATCCAAGGCCAACCATATCCAAGGAGCAGAGGTATCACTCACAGGGTTTTTAGAGAAACTTTGCGTATACCAATGCAAGACTATTTTAAACTGAGAAAGTATGCTTTTTCTTCTGAAGTTCTGCAGCAGATCAGCTCTGTCTGGGCCCGACCTGCTCAGAAAAGCTTTTGCTGCAGAGACGTTTACTGAGCTATCTCCATCGCATTTTGTCTACAAGAAAACCAAAACAGGCACCTGGCCTTGAAGTCCCTTTTGCATTGTTTAGATTTTCATTTAACTTCAGAGCTGGTTTATTACTGTCAAATCTTGTCTGACTGTTTAAATCTTTTTTAAGTGTCAGAATTGTCACAATTTTCTTTTCATAGCCATGCAACTGTGAGGTAAGCAGTGATCTACTTACAATATTGCTTTGGTATTCAGAAGAGTGTCAATCCTAACAGAGACACTGTTTCTACATCTTCATCCTTATGGAGTAATGTTGAAGCCTTTACAAAATATCTACATTCTCCATTCCAAGCGTTTCAGAAAACACCCAGCACTTACCTCTCAGCCTTGCTCTTTTAGGCCTCCTGAGGCTTCATTTGGAATATGAACAGGAACATTCCATGAGGAAATGTATTTTGAGCAAAAAAATACAAAAGTGACCAGAACTAATGAAAAACCAGCAGGCAAGGACTGAGAAAGCCGAAAGTAGACAAAAGAAATATAACTTTGGAATCCCTGTGAGAGAGAGGACTGCTGTAACACTGTTGAGCTCTCAAGCTCAAAGGTAAAAAAAATTCCCCCAAATTCTAGGGAGGTAAGTAGTTAATAAAAAACCTTTGAGCTTCTAAGATTTCTCTCAGTGACAGTTACACAGGTCTGATTATTTACTAATGAAAAGAACAAAGACAACTCAGACGTTCAGTCTCTAAAGAGCAAACACAGGAGAATTATATTTGACAATAGAAGAGAGCTCTTAACACCTGTTCAGCAATGGCACAAAATGCAACAGATAGAATTTATAGCTAGCGACTAAGTTAAAAAAAAATAATGGCTAAAGCAAATGAACTTCAGTAACCACAGGCTTCTTGAGACCTTGTTACAAGAGCTGAAATTACTACAGTTCCTCTTTAGCCTGTGCCACAACCATATGGACAAGGCTTCCTCAGGAATGGCCTCTAATGGCCTTAAGAATCTACCCAGCTGAGGTTTAAGAAGACATTGGTTCCCAACATAAAAGGTTCAATCTCAAATAACATTACAGATGAAAAACATTTATCAGATTAAATTCTACAGCTTTGTTAAATGAAATCAGGGGATTATGTGGATGGGACTGTACTATCACAAAACATTTTTTTAAAACTCAAAAGGTGTTATCAAGTATTCAGAAGGGAAGAATGGGAAGTAACTCCTTCGAGAGGTACTGTGGAATACCTCTGAACACCATGGGCCAGGGCTTTAGAAGGCAAGAGTGTTCATGAGAGATGGTCAATATTCAAGCACTACTTCTTCCAAGTTCAAGGTTGGTGCATTCCTATGAGTAAGAAAGCAAGCAGGAGATCTGCACCGATGAGTAAGGATCTTCTAGAAAAACTCAGAAGGAAGAAAGACATTTCCAGAATATGGAAAACAAGACCTTCCACTTGGGAGGAATACAGGAATGTTGTCAGAGAATGCAGAGATGCTACAAGAAGAGCTAAGGCAAATCTGGAATAAAATCTGGCAAAGGCTACGAAAAAACATTAAGAAGGGTTTCTTTCAGTGTATCAGTAGAAAAAGGAAGACACTAGAATATGTGGGTCTACTGATGAATGATATGGGCAGCCTAGTGGTGGAAGATACTGAGAAGCCAGAGACTTCTTCATTCATCACTGCCAAATCTAGTCCTCATGAAGCCCAAGCCCTGGAAATGAGACATGGTCTGGAAAGAAGATGACTCTCCTTTAATAGAGGACCAGGTTAGAGAGCTCTTACCAAACATTTCATTAAGAGCATGCTCTACCTAACACAGAAAGGACTCAAACATTAAAATCTTCAAGTGGAAAAATTTATTTCAAATCAAATATAATGAAGAAGGATCATGCCATAGAGTGTGATTATTAAAGTGGAGCTGAACTAAGTAACAAAAAATGGCTAGATTACAGAAATGTCAGAGTATTTTATGATTTTGTGAAAATGGGGCAGGGACGCTCTGTGCCTTTTTGCAGTCTACTGGACACACTTCTTGATTTTGATTTTAAATAGATGCATTTGATCTCCAAGTGCTTGTACATGTTCTCAGTCTCTAATACAAAGAGGAAGTCTGTCTGCACTTTAAACAGCATTTCCTTTGGAATTGCCTCTCTTCTTTCCTAAGACTGTGAAAGCATCTTTGCATCTTAAATTCAAACAAAATCTGAAGCTTGGCACAGATACTACAGATTACAATTGTATAATCCATGGATTGAAACAGGAATCCACAAGTTGTTTTGTCACTTTAAAACAGACCTAAATACATAACCAAACAAACAAATACCTAACCAAAAAAAACAAGCAAACACATAATTAGATAAAAAAAAAATAAACAAAAAGAAATAACTTCCCCTACCTCACAGGACAGAATGTCATGATGAAAATCTGGAAAATTCTATGTACAACAGTGAGGGAATGAGAAGAGAAACATATCTTTCTAAAAGGAGGAACAAAGGTATTCCTCACTCCTTACTTCAGAGGTAAGAATTTAAAATATAAAAAATATGATTTGACTAGCCTGTGGAACCCAGGCCTGTGAGACCAATTTCAGTGAACTTCATAGAGCTGATGACAATATTCCCACAGCAGCAGCATTTTAGTTCTATCCCTATAGCAACACAGCATTTTCAGGCTTCTTCTGTTCCACCCATTATGTCATTCTTCTCTGTTACTGGCTTGCATAAAATCAATTAAATATTTTTTCTAGAAAAAAATTTCATTCAATATTCAGTGTTATGTTCCTACTCATTGGACTCTGATCACAAAAGGCACTGATGACGGGAAGTGCTAATAAAATTGCGTTTTCTTTTCCAAGCAGAGCACAGTGATTACTATGATATTCACTTCTCTTTCAAACCTCTAAGACCTCTCTCAAAAATTCCCTTTTAGTTCTACCTTAATTAAACTTCAAAAGGCTCAGCTGCTCAGTTGCATACCTATCAATTCAGGCTGAGCAGAAAATATTTTAAGCAGACTGATAAGTGCTTCAGAGAATGGCAATGAGCTGTATCTTCTTCATTTGAATGCTCTTTTTCTGTGCTCTGGACAGCATAATCTGCCTTTTTGCCAAGGGGATCAGCGTAAGATGTTCCTTTTGGGACTGGAGCTGCTCTTCGTTCCTAAGCAACACATTTGCATAAGCTGAAGGAGCAAAGAAAAACGCTTTTCACATCATCTACTATCCTGTCTGATAAAAGTATAAAACAGAAGAAAGCAAACAGCAGTTGACAGTCCTTTGTACAACAGATCTGACATTCTGTTAAGATTTCAAAAATAAATCTGTTATTTGAATTAAAAAAGGCTCAATAAATGCAAAAGAGAAAACAAGAACACCAGCACTGAATTATCCCATCCCAGCAGCATAACAAGTCCAAGAATGGCCACATAATGGAAGCAACTAATTTAGTATTTTACTCCAACTGTTTTGCCCAGCCATTGGTGGGGCACAGCAGAGAGAAGCAGAATCACATTTGGGGGGAAATATAATGCTGAGGTACAGAAAATTCTTTTTTTTTTTAAATAACTACTTTCCAAACTAAGAGTTCTTTGCATTCCGTCATGCATTAATTTTTCATGCAGTCTCCTTCACTAAGGCAGCCTGCAGTGCTACTTGTCCAGCTTCTATCCCCTGCAAGTAAAAACCGTAACATCAACTCCCTTACTCAAGCAACACCTAAGCTATGACTGTGCAACCAAAAATCAAGCACCCAGGGATACACCAGCTTTATCAGTTCAGTGTGTGCAGAATCAGATGTATCAGTAAGGAACAACAGCACCATTAATACCACCTAAAAGACACGCTTTCAGGTTACCTTCTTCCCACAAGGTAACCAAGGTCAGGAGGACATGCTACTAATGATGCTGTCACTAAGGTGAAATGGATTACTGACACACCAATCACCAGATGACAACTGGTCATGCTTCTCCAAGTGTTCCTTTCCAATATCCTCAATGGATTCAAGCATGTTTTTACACCATCAATCCGGTATCATAGGACAAGGCTGGAGACACTACGTTCTTGTTAGCAAGTTCACACTAGAGTGGGCTTATCCATTCCTGCTGAGTTAGCTACCAGCAGTAGCACATGGAAGAGCATACGGTAATTACAGAGCAGCAAGCATTGGCAAAAGATGATGCGGAAAGTAACTTAGGCATTTTGACAGGCAGCCTGGTCAGTACTACACATACTGCTCCACATTCTGAAGCTTTGAAAGAAACACAACTTCCTGATGATAAAATGCCCAAGCAGGAACCTCAAATACAGTGGCATGCACATTACTCCAAAAATGGGAAACCAGTTCTGCTCATTTCCACTCATTTTACTTAATAATCCGTTAAAATGGCATGGGAGAAGTCTCAGCCTGGAAAATTTGCTCCAAAGGCATCCCATGCACATGAACAAGCAGGAAAGGCCCAGTGCTGCAGCTTGGTCTGCAACACGCAACCTTTCTCTGTATTGGCACATATGCGACAAGAATTCAGAGGGGGTTTTGATGGTTTATCTCTGTACTAAAGCCTGAGACTCAAGATACAAATCACCAACGTAAATTAAAAAAAATCTGCTACTGGTGAAGCTAGAAAGCTGAGGGCCTCGTGGTGATTTACTAATTCATACACAGCCGAAGTTATGAATGAACATGGAAAAAAATTAATCCTAAACTTACATATTAAAATCCTAAACTTACATATTAAAAATGCTTCTGCAATATTTGGCCTCTCTTCAGGCTGAAATGACATTAAAGATGTTCTTTTATTCTAGGTTAAGTGTGCAGAGATCTCTCATCATGTTTATTTGACTAGTATCTTTTAACAGTCCCCGCTATTACATCCTCAAGTTGCACCAACTGCAACCTACATTTTGCTTATTCTTCCATTTCCAGTTATTTCTTACTGCTTCTTGAGTAACCCCCTCTCCTTCTCCTTTTCACATTCTTTTTTTCTCACTCAGTTCACTCCTTCCCTGTTGTTTAAACTTCTTGTTTTGCTGCTTTGGCAGCTTTACTTTGCAGGTGTCCACGACATGAATTTCTTCCATAGCTCTGTTTCTGACTCTTCCTGCTGCTGCTGCAAGGTGTATTAGGAAGCAATGTTGCTCAGCATTGCTTTGGGCAATACTCACCTTGAGCACTGAAAGTTTCCACTGCACTTAGGCCATGCTCAGCAGTTACAAAAAGCTCTCTCACCATTTCCCTCATGACAGCACTAGAAGGAACAGCCTCAAGCTCTACCAGGGAACTTGAAAGCTGTAGATTCGGAAGAATTTCTTTATGTAAAGTGTTATCAAACCTTGGAACAGGCTGCTAAGGAAAGATGTGGAGTCACCATCCCTGGAAGTATTTGCAAGACAGAAACATGGTGCTGAGGGACAAGGTTTAGCGCTGAACTGGCAGCATTATGTTAATGGTTGGACCAGATGTTCTTAAATGTCTCTTCTAATCATAATGAAACTCATTTCTTAGAAAATACAAGGTTCTAGTACAATAAACGAGGAAGGAAGCAGTAAGAGCAATAACTGCACCTTTCACCCTGCAGAAAGACTACAGTCACAGACTCTTCATGTCTACTTAACGTATGTGCTTGGTTAGTTGTCCCTCCATTTGGTGCAGAGTGCTGTGACTTTTTGATAAAAGGTGCCATGTGTCTGCACATGTCAGAAGAAACAGCGGATCATGGGCCCAGCACCTTCTGTCCCATCCAGGTGAGGGAGATGAGCCACCAAGATCAAAAGAAAGACTGGAATCTAGATTTCAATCTAAGCAGCAAAACAATCCCTCAGTGTTAGACAAACCATTTATTTAAGCATGTGAGTTCTTTATTTCACAAGACTGGGGCAAAATTAAGAAGAAAGCATTGCTTTCTCAGGGGAGAGGAGGACAGCACTCTCTTCCTGAGACCAGTTCCAGACACAGTTGCTCCAGGGTCAGCTTCATTCTCAGCTGAGCCCACTCATTAACAGTCCCTGT
Organism: Upupa epops; assembly: GCA_013397515.1. Classification (NCBI taxonomy): domain Eukaryota; kingdom Metazoa; phylum Chordata; class Aves; order Bucerotiformes; family Upupidae; genus Upupa; species Upupa epops. The sequence goes on along the minus strand of VZRI01011101.1, from coordinate 50,039 downwards.
CTGTGGGAGGAACATATCACAGCATCCAGCACCACAGGGACCAGCCCTTCAAGTCCCCTTTTGCAGCACCTCTGCATTATCCATCAAGCCCCATCTTACAGCATTTGGCCCTGATGGCATGACAGGCACTCATTACAGCCAGTAGGTTTTCTCACCACAAAGCTGCAGCTGGAGCTTGGCTTCAGTGCTGCACAATTTAAAGATTAAAATGTGAACAAAGGCTTCAATAAAAATGACTCTTTAAAGTAAAGACTGTGTGCAGTCAAATACACTCTCCTCCCCCACCTGTAAGTACTTAGTAAATCAACAACATAACTCTATATTCTTTAAGAGAGTTAAAGAACAATACAAAATAATTATACTGCTTTATTTGAAAAATCATTTCCAAAGGTATTTTAGGCAAATGTGTATTATTCATGCTTAAAAGTAGCTTTCCATTTAAAATCCAACATGGTACAAGAATAATGTAAAATTTTGCAAAATTACAGTATTTAACAAAAAAAGACTACTATGTGTATTTTGGGGAGGAGGGGGAGAATCAGATAAGAAACAAGTCATACTGTAATAGTTCTCTTCAAAAGAATAAGGAAACACTACAGTATAGGGTGAAGGAGAAAACAGAAATAAGCAAATACGGTTTAGTTTCTGAAGCTTTCTTTTTTCTCTGAAAAAGCTCACCAGCTACCATATTTTGTAATTTCCCTTTTATGCAATACACAAAAATAAGCCATTTCAGTGAAAATTCATCAAAAGCTTTACTTCTGATACCATCTGATAACCATCCATACCTACCTTAACTAATGTGTCACTTTACCTGGCTTGTATATTCAGACACACAATTCAGCATATTCCCATTGATTTAATCAATATCAATGAAGCCACTTAAAATAATCAGATTTATACTGAAGAAATCAAGTTCAAACTTATTATTGCATTTTTATTTTCTGCCAACAAAGCGTTCACATCCCTATCAGAACTAAGGTGACATATAGCACTAGTATGTTTTTTGTCTAAGTTCTGCAAACAAATCTCTTAGTACATGCAGTGCATGAATCAAGCATCTCCAGACAATCTTTGTACCATTCACACAGCTGGAATGACTACTTGTATGTCAACTTACAAACACATCCCAACATAAAACCAAAGAACCAGTTTGGAAATCCAAGTATTTCTTTCTAAAACCAGAAGCACAGTTTAATTTTATTTTCTTTTGCTTAATATTGTATTTATTCATAAGAGCATCATTGAGACTCACCCCTGCTAATCATTTGTACAGAATGCCATCTACTAAGTCTGAGTCTATATGCTGCCTGCAGCCTTAAGATGTGGAGGGAGGGGTAATGGTAGTTTTCCCACGATGAGTAAATTCTGGCTTTAAAAAGTTGCCTCTACTTCAAAAAAGTTGGTCATCCTTCTATCTCCTTACCAACATTCCTGAAAAGCAGACATGCAAAAACCAGCCCTGTGAGTGAATTACTGGGAGACACCATATTAAGCATGGAGAAATCAAGCGATTTTATTCCATTAGTAATTGCTCTGTAAACCAGGAACACTCACCAAGCTACCACAGCCTGAACACCTGGCATTTACTTCTAATGAAAGTAAAACTAGAACCATCAGTTCCTCACATATTACTCAAACACTTAAATTAGGAAAAGCTTTATTGAAATTCACAAGTGGAATCCTCCTCTGCTGTGGAAGACATTCACTTTAAGTCGTGCCTATGCCAGGACACCTGCCCCTGCAATAAGCACGCAGAACCACAGACCAAGCACTCAACCCAGTGTTCATGGGGACCTCACAGCATGACTTGGAGGGTTGCAAATCCTCATCTGACAGACCACACTCGATAAGTCCTACACAGACAGTGCCCTGCAAGCCACTCATTTAGCTGTGAAAAGGATTTCCATCCCAAGAAACATTCCTGAACCTAGCGCCTCACCAGGTCACGAGACTGATGCCCCACTGGGGTCACTGCCAGAAAGATCAGAAGGCTGGCAGAATGAAACAGCTACAGAAGATGCAGAGGAGGGATACATTAGCAGGGCAGAAGTGCTGTTCCCAGCTATCCCTGGGGACAGTCAGGAAGGCTTAGCGAGCTGGCCTCCATAGCCCACACCCTCAGGCAGATCTGCTCTCAGCTATGCTGCCCGCAACCACAGTACCATACAATTGTTTAGGTTGGAAAAGACCTTTAAGATCACAGAGTCTAACTATTAACTGAGCACTGCCAGGTCACCACATCTCCATGGCTTTGAAATCCCCTGAGGGACAGAGATTTCACCACCTCTCCAGGAAGCCTGCTCTGTACTCTATCTACTCTGACCTCAAATCACTTCTCCCACAACAGTCTTTCCTTAGAAAGGCTGCACACCTATACATTCACTTGCTGTCCTGCTGACAGACACAGCCTGAGGGGAGGGAGGTATCTACTGAGATGGCAGATGCCTGACAATTACTTGCATGAGCCCACCTTTATCACCATCCTACTTTTTTTAGTTAGGAATTCCAGACTTGCCACTTTTCAAAAAAAACACACTGAGCTGTTTGAAGGCAGGATTTTCCCCACAAAGCAGACATTTATGAGCATATATATGTTCATAGACAGAATGGAGAGCAAACAGGACATAAAAGATATTTCTCTGTCAAGATGCCCAGTGAAGAAAACAGGCTTCAATGTTAGGGTTAGTTTGGTTTTTTTTGCCAGAGTGTTTACAAAATACTAAGGAGCTGCACAAAAGAAGAGTTACCACATTTTTGGTGCCAAATGATAAAAGTTCATCTGCTCTTTTGCACCCTCTGCCTCCCTATAGCAAGTCTCATCGATGCATCATATTTTCATTTTACCACTACAGAGGACGTAGATTAATGGAATTGTATTTACACCAGTAAAATCAATACACACACACAGTTACCAATATTTACGGTAAAGTGCTTCCTATCTACACAAGCTGCAACTCTTAACATCAGGCATACAGTAAAGAAGAATCCTAAATTGATGTCTGTAGGTTAAAATGTAAGTACCACTGCTATGTAAGTTTAGGAAGAACTCCCTATGATGGTGGCAAGGCATTGGAACAGTTTGCCCAGGAAGGTTGAGCAACCAGGTCTAGTGGGAGATGTCCCTGCCCATGGCAGTGGAGTTGGAACTAGGTGAACTTTAAGGTCCTTTTCCCACCTAGATCATTCTATGTTTCTCTAAGTTCTTGGTAAGGTTCTGTAGGCACAGAATGGCATTTTACAATTTGAAATGCCCCATTCTCACGTTGCGGTGTCTAGATCCGTACACAGGCACTAAAAAACGACAGAGAGGTGGCTCTCCTCTGTTAATGTACACAAATAACAATGTAACCAAGAACTAACAAAATGCTCTGCAAGAATAAGGTCTGTCAGAAGCCACCTGTAACTAGCTACGCCTGTAACTAGCTACACACTGTAAATATGGATAGTTTCCAAATCTGCTTTATTTCCTGCTTCCTCTCTGCGAGGAATCTGAGAGCAGGTCCAAAAGGGAGCTCTGGACTGTTTGAATCAATCATGTTTCCCAGCTCATGGATGGATCTTCCTAAACCACCTGACCAGCCTTTCAGGCTTGGGTTGTGTCAAGTTCCTGAGCATCCATTGGTAAACAAGCAGTTAATTTGGTTCAAGAATAATTGCTTATTAAGTTTGGGTTTGCCATAGTAACTACAGCTATTTAAAAAACACATAAACAATAAAAACTCAGTAGCTTACACAGACACTGTTTCAAAAAAAGCAAAGTCAATCACACAGCTGGCCTCTGATTCACTGTGGTATAACAATGCTGCCCAACATTAAAGTTTACTTTACTTGTTGGTAGAGCAAAGGAACCACATGAAGAACTTGCCCTAAGAATGAAGAGCAACAACTGTAAAATGAAACTGTCTGGATGCACACATAAATATGTGGGAAAATTACACTATCGTTATTTTTCTTTTCTAAATCACTGCAAGCAATTCTAGAAGTGTTCATGCCAAAGGCTGAATAAAATTACATCCAAGGAAAAAAGCTTTGTGGGGACTTTTTGTTCTATCTTTTCCAATTTTGCAGCTCAAACCCAACCAACCTTGAAGCTTTTCTAATCATCAAGTAACAAAATTTAAAAAAAAAAAAGCCATATCAAAATTAAAAACAAAATCAGATCCTTGAGAAGAGAATTAGCATAAGATTCCTTAAGGCACAAGCCACCTTCCAAGACAACTCTTGCTCAGAATGAGTAAACAAAGCACCAAACAAATAGCAGACCAACTTCTAAAATACGTAGCTGGAACAGGTATCCGTAAATCATCTAATTACACTGTAAAGTCTGTGTAATGGATCAAGGGAATTTATGGGTTCAAAATCAAAGGGCAGTTTCTACCTAAGGCAAAGTGAAGAAACAAAAATTTCATTACTCAGTGCTTAGGCTATTGGGTATTAAGGATCAGCAGCTTTTGTAAATCATAAGTTCAGAAACTACAAACTTAGAAGTCTAGGTTGCTTGTGGTACCATTCTCTTTCTTACAACATAGATTTATTTTATTTAAAAAAAAAACAAACCAAACCAACTTCAGCAAAGCAGCTCTGCTTAGGTGTCATAAACTATTGTCATATTTATTAAGTAAGAAGTTGTAAGTTACCACCATAAAACACATATCAAACACTACTCCACTCTCCTTATTATGTCCCTCAGTGGGAATTGTCCTAACTCAAGGTCTGTAAACAAGAACCATGAGGTCTTAATTCATCATCAGCAGAGTAAAACCTCCCTTTGGAAGAGTGGAGTCCTTTTTGAAGATTCTGAGGTTTATTCTCAAAAGAAAGAGATCAATCAGGTGTGGCAATCTGAAAGCCACAAAGTACAACAAATTTCATCAACCACATTATCCTTCACAAAATAAAGCCAAAAAAAAAAAAAGTCTGAGAAGGACTACAGCACGTTTATTAGAAGACAAGCAGAGCAAGCTTTAATGATACTGGGACTAAGTCTTACTGCTCTACTGGCAGCTTCCAAACTCCCTCTCCTCCTTCCTGGCAGCTACAGAGACACATCAGCCAGACTTCATAGACCAGTTATCTGGGAATGCTTAAAGCTTTTTACATTAGATCAACAGAAAATTCTGTGTTCACAGAGAGTTTTCAAAAAGTAAAAGTAGGATTCAAGTGAAGCCAAGAATGCGTTTTCTAGTACACAGCTCAGAAATACTCAGTCTGAATATACAGGTTTATTTAAGTGAAGCTAATAAACATACTCTAGAGATCATTGAATTGCATTACAGATTTATCACAAGTTCCACTTTGAAAAAGCATGTTAACCAGCAACACTGCATGTGTACACTTTCAGTAAGTTTATTACAATAAAGTTAGGGCAAGCAAGTGACTGGAATGCAATAATGACTGGAGTACCTCATTAGCTGAAGCTTTGCATTTCCCACAGTTTACAGTGAAACCCGGTATGACCTTCTAATTAAGAAGAAATCCTTACAGACAGTTTTCCTCCCCCTCCACTTCAGGCAACCTGGCTACATTCCAGAGAGACAGCTTCCTCATAACAGCCTCCCTGGCACAACCAACCATTTACATGTCTAAATGCTACTCAAACCTGTCATCAAACGCACAGGAATAAAAATCAAGGCAAGGAGAGTCTACAGGAAAGGCAAAGCGGATTAGCAGAGTTGCTGATGAGCTACAGGAGTATCCACACTGATGAAGAACATCTATCTTCATCTCTGCACATCAGAGACAAGCAGAATCATAGAACTACTTGTGTTGGAAGAGACGCTTAAGACCACCGAGTCCAACCATCAACCTAACTATACCAAGCCCACCTAAACCACATCCCTTATCTACACAACTTTTAAACACGTTCAGAGATATCAACTCAACCACCTTCTGGGAGCCAGTTCTAGTGCCTGATGACCCTTTCAGTGAACAAGCTTTTCCTAATGTCCAACCCAAACTTCCCCTGGCACAACATGAAGCTGTCTCCTCTTGTCCTATCACTTGCCACTTGTATACAGAGACCCACCTCCACTTTGCAACATTTTTCCAGGTAGTTGTTCAGAGTGGTAAGTTCTCTCCTCACAGTCCTTTTCTTCAGCTAAACAATCTTAGTTCCCTCAATCACTCCTCAGAGGACTTGTTCTCCAAACCCTGTTGGCCCTCTTTGGGCCCTTCCCACCACATTAATGTCTTTCTTATACTGAGGTGCCCAAAACTGAACACAGTACTCAAGCAGTGGCTTCACTAAGTATCACAGTAATGATGAGGCTGGAAAAGACCTTAAAGATCATCCAGTCCAATCTAAATCCAACCAAGTAACCCTAAACATCTGACATCTAGATCATGCCACTCAGCACTTCATGCAGCCTAACCTTAAACACCTCCAGAGGTGGTGACCCAACAGTACTTCAGTAAGGTCACTTAGTACTAAGTAGAGGGGGACAATCACTTCCTCACTCCTGCCAGCCACATTATTTCTGATACAAACCAGGATGCCATTGGACTTCTCGGATACCTGAGAACACTCCTGGCTCACATTTAGCTGATGGTCGACCAATACCCCCAGGTCTCTTTCTGTCAAGCAGCTTTCCGGTCACTCTCCCCCAAGCCTGTAGCATCACATGGGGTTGTGTTGATCCAGCACTTGGCCTTGATGAAACTTGTACAGTTGGCCTTAACCCATCGATCTAGCCTGTCCAGATCCCTCTGTAAGGCCTCTCTACCAAGCAGATAAACACACCCATACAACTTGGTGTCATCGCTGACGGATAGGGAACTGGAACACTCACCCAGGGAGCATTGTGCTCACATCACTGTTCTGGCCAAAGCAATTATTTTAACGGGGTAAAACCCAGGTTCCTCAGGACAGACTCACTCCGTGTCCTCACAGGCATATGGGATCATGTCTGTGATATGGGACAAGCTCGCTCCGACAATTTCAGGCCAATATTTCGCCTTCCAACCCAATCCCGGACAGCTAAGGGAGCAGAACTAGGGCCTCCTCCCTGCTCCATCGTCTCCCGGGATAAGGCAGGCGGCTACAGCCGGGGGAGGAGACTAGGACCTACTTCTCCTAACGATCCTCCAGGCTGCTCCCAGTGCCGGGAACCCCCGAGGCAGCGGCCACCTGCGAAGAGAGGTCAGAGTACCCCGGGGGAGCGGTGGGGGACATAAAATAAATAACCAAATGAAAACCGTACCGGGGATGGCGGTCACTGGCGAGAAGGGGGGAGCGGAACCGCCGGATAGAGCGTCTGTAATTGCGAGGGAAAGGGAGGGCGGTGAAGCCTCAGCCAGAGAGCGGCGGTTCCGATTCCAGCCCGGGGCAAGGCCGATCCCGGTCCCTCAGAAGCACCGCTCGCCCGCTCTGGCCCCCGGCTCCCGGAGCTGCTCGGCAGTGGGAAGAGCCCGTCCGTCCGCCCGGGGCTCCGCTCAGCTACGCACAGGCCCGTCCGCAACCACTGAGGGTCGCGTCGGCCCGGCGGCTTCGCTCCTGGGCCGCGCCCGGCGGGGAGTTTCCTGTATGAGTCACCGGGAGCGGGACAGCGCCGGGAAACTCCCTTCCTGCCGCACCGG
>VZRI01011101.1:0-42418 GCA_013397515.1 Upupa epops | reverse complement strand
CCCTCCACCCGCCCGGCCACGCTCCGCCCCGTCCGCTCCGCCTGGGGAGCCGTTCGCACTCTGCCCCATAGGGAGATCCAGCGCCCGGAGACGGGCGTGAGTCCCCAGCAGCTCACTCCAGTTTTTTTCCACTTCACCAGCGGGAAAGAGCCCAGCAGAAAGGCTGGACGACCTAACCTTCACCTTTGCTGGTTTAACCCGTACGAAGCTCTTTGAAATGTCCTCTGGAAGGTAAACACGCCAAGACTAGCAACAGAAAAACAGAGAGCAGCTGTTGACAACCTACCACTCCTATTTTTCTGTAAGGCTCAGCAAACGCATATATACTTGCTCTTTTTAAACTTTTCACAGAATCACAGAACTGTTTGGGGTGGGAGAGATCTCTAAGATGATCAAATCCAAACTGCAACCCAGCACTACCAGGTCATCACTAAATCAGGTCCATGAGCACCAAGTCCACTCGGCATTTAAGTGTGCTGTTTCCAAGGGCTTGAAGCAGTAAGACTAGGGGTAATGGTTTCAAGCTGCAAGAGGGTAGGTTTAGACTGGAAGTCAGGAGGAAGTTCTTCATGATGAGGATGGTGAGACACTGGAACAGGCTGCCCAGGGAGGTTGTGGCTGCCACCTCCCTGGCAGTGTTCAAGGCCAGATTGGATGGGGCCATGAGCAGCCTGGTCTAGTTGGGGGTGTCCCTGCTCATGGCAAAGGCGTTGGAACTAGATGATCTTTAAGGTCCCTTCCAACCCGAACCATTCTATGAATCCTACACTGCCCTGCGCAACCAGTTCAAAGCCCAACTCGATGTAATATTATCCCATTTCAGGTTCCTTCTGACGATCAAGATGCTGCACCACAAAATGAAACTGCCAACTCTTTTCCACATAAAGACTGTACTTTCCCTCCACTATTTTAAGACAGGCAGAATTCATAAACCAATTACTATATATAGAGCCAGCTAGGAAGTTGGGAGCTTCCACACAGTTCTTCCTCAAAGAAGAAAAAGTAAAATACCGCTGGTATTTGACCACTCTTTGGTTGCATCCAACATTTTACTTACTCTTGAAAATACTTTCTAATCATCAGCAAACTACACAATATTGCTGTGTAGCAAGGCATTTCACGTCTCTGTTTCCGAAAGCTGTTAGTGGTAGACTATGATGCTGATGATTTTTGTGCTGAGAACAGAATAACCAGTCATTTATTTAATCTGTTATTTGGGTTTTTTTTTCAAACAAGTTCCCACTGTATTGTTTTCTTAAGTAGTTTTGAATGGCATCTACAAGAAAGCCATCGCAGTGGCAAAAAGTTGCTAAACACCCTAATTCTCATTATTTCAAGTACTCTCTGATCCAATTTTTCCACTCATTTTGTATCATCAAGAACTCCCACAGCTCGTGAAGTTACATCATTGCAAAACGTTCTTGTTACCATTTTATCATTCCGCAGCTGCACCCTCAGTCATATTTTTCCCAGTGCTGCAATTTCTTCTCTAGAATGTGGCTGCTTATTCTTCTCTGACTGTGTATATATTCATACACATTTTGAGTGCCTATACCTAATTAATTAATTTCACCCATCACAGCTCATTCCCAGCACTGTTCCTAAGCCCAGGTCAAACCACAATCAGAGCTGGATGTTTTTGTGTGCAACATGACAGTCTGACTATACCCCTCTCCACAAGCCCTGCTCATGGCAACACACTCACTAAGGTAAGGCGTAACTCACCTTTGTAACACAGGATTGGCTTTTTTTGTAAATTGGAAGTACTACTTCTGTAAAAAGGTGCCTACCTATTACAAGAAACATCTGCTTGGAAAACCATGCCATGTGGTACCAAAGGATAGCACAAACAAAATGTTCTCTGGAGGAAAACCTCTGCTCAAACAAGAACATGCAACAGAGCAGCAGTAAGATTCCCTGTGTTACACTGGGAAAAAAAAATTCAGTTAAAAAATAATACTCTTTTTCCTGAAAATATTTCATGGCTATAACACTGAGATGTTTCACATAAAGACAAAAGAGCTGAAAAATATTAAGTGTCATAATGTGGGCCATCCAGTCTTCACAGTTGATAGTAATTCAATAACTTTAGTTGTAACTTCATTTACTTCATAGAAACAGGCTTTGAACATCAAATTACGAACGGGGTTTTCAGCAGAAACACACAAAACAGTGAAATTCTAATTACTAAATACTTTATTTATTCAAATAAGTAAGTAAATGCCAATGATAGATTTTCTCTTTTTAAATGCAGGGGTATCTGATGTTGGAATTACAGAGAAATTTTCCTGGGGAGAAGACAGGGCAAGCCATCTTGTGCCAACCATGTTCCACATTTACTTCTCATGAAATGTACCCTTCTGCAAAGCAGTAGATTGTAATACAGAAGGATACTACTAGATGTGAGGTTTGTTCACAAAAGGCTTAGGAAGAGGAAAACTCTCAGGTCTTGTCTGACCAACTCTGAAACATCTCAACAATCCAACAGTTAGTGTATTATTCACTGTGGTCTTGATCCTACTTAAACTGACAAGAGTTACCATCATTGACAATAATCCATTCTGATTAAGTTAATCCTGTCTTTTTTACACCATCTTATTTTATATCAGAAGTGTTCACAAAAGGTCATTAAGAACCATTAAGCAAGGAAGATGAATGCTTCTTCAAAGGAAAACGGGTAAAAAAATAAGTCAGTTAACCTTCTGAATACTAAGACTTGAGTTATACCATTCCATCATACCCTGTGACCTACTCACAGCTGTAAAGTTGGGGGAAAAATTATCTATAAGGAAACAAAAAAAAATCCCTTTCACAGCAAGAAATACATGTTTGCATTTTCAAGTAAGATTGTTTCACAGGATGAATTTTACACTGTACATAGTTCTTTGATGTTAAAACATATACACATAGGGAAAAATACTGCTGCAAGCAATACATTTAAATACCTGTACAGTATTTACATGTTAAAATATTTTACACAGCTCCAAGCCATCAAGTGTCATTTAGCTGTAAACAGTTCAAACTGGAGTGTAAAATGCTTACAGGTTTTTAGCCATGGAATTTCAACACAAAAGCTATTCTCGGTTCTTTAGTAATTCAGTGGGCTCAGGTGTTAACTTTGTTCCATGCCAGCCATCAGTGATAAAGCTAAAGATTCCACTGAAAAAAAAACCACAACAAAGTAGTTAATGTTTGCATTTGCAGCAGTCTGCAAATACTTACTATAATATTCAATTCTGTTGTTTAAAAAGAAGATACCAGCTTATTTTTCTGATTTTAACACTTCAGAATTTAAGACGGTTAAACAGCTCATTAATCTCTAACACTTTGAATCTCTGACGCACTTTCATAATCCATTATCCATTAATTATTTCAAGTAGTGATAACTAGTAAGAAATTTGTTCCTTTGACAGAAATACTAAACATACAGAAAAGAATGAAAGAATAAACACATAAAGGGTTATATGCAATAGCCATGATCACTGACACTTTCTTGTGGACAAGTATCTTGTCAGACACTTCCTCTCCTAGAAACACATTAGAACATGAATCCACATCCAAGCTAACCCCATTCAGCAGTTGCCTCACCTAATTCAAAGTGGCAATGATGAGTAGTCTAAGCTAATATTAGACTGCAAATAGAAGCCCAGAGATGTTGCCTTTTGCTGTGGAAGAAGAGGAGGCTGAGGGGTGACCTCATTCAAGTCTACAAATATGTGAGGTGTGGGTTTCAGGAGGATGGAGCCAGGCTCTTCTCAAGGTCGCCTACTGATAGGAAAAGAGGCAATGGTTGCAAGCTGGAACAGAGGAGGTTCCATATAAATATCAGAAGGAACTTCTTCACAGTGAAGGTGACAGAGCATTGGAACAGGCTACCCAGGGTTTTGTGGAATCTCCTTTTCTGGAGACCTTCAAAACCTGCTTGGATGTGTTCCTGTGCAACTTGGTCTAGGTAATCCTGCTGTGGACTAGATGATCTTTTGAGGTCCCTTCCGATCCCTAATGATTCTATGATTCCCTAATGATTCTATGATTCTAAGAGATGGGCAGTGCCAAGAGTTTGGTTCATCTGAGATGCCACAAAGCTAAAATTTTATCTCTTCAAGCTACATCACAGCTGTCATCCAAGAGCAACAAAAAGAATTATCTTCTATGCTCTCCAGAAAATGTAATTTGTTTGTTTAGAAAACAGCTTGTCACTTCCTTGTCCTAATCAAGAAGACAGGAAAACTGAAAAGACGTCATTAAAAAAAAAAAGCATAGCACAAATACTCTAACAAAGTGCTATTTACTTATTAAGAAGTATGGTTTCATGTCCCTCAGTGAAAATTTCATAAAAAGATTCTTTAAGATGTACTGATAAACACATTCCTAGTAAAGTGCGGGTGTCAGCAACACCTTATGTACTTACAGTGAGGAAAAGAGCCTCGACAGACAGCTTTGTTGAGAACAGTTACAAGAAACATGTGACAGTTTTTAAAGTCAGACTCCATCTTCTCTATGGATTCCATCCTACAGAACAGTTTAACAGAGGAAAGTTTAACAGATCAGCTACTGTGTTATTTTCACCATATGACAAAAAGTAAAGGACAAGAGTACTCCATGTGTGCCATTCTGGCTTGAACTTACAATATTTCAGTTATACCTCCATATACCACTTCTCAAAAACAAAGACAATTTTGACAGGAGCATCTGAGCACTATCCCAACAGGACTAATGCTAATCCTAATCCCTGCAGAGGTTTCTAAAATGATGACAAGGAACTGCATGGTTCCAACTGACAAGTATTGCTACACAGCTTTGTATTTCAAAACAGCCATTCATGGTCCCTCTTGTTCCACAGATCTTCAGGGATAATCTACACTGCCAAATACAACAGGGACATTCACACTGCTTTACTATCAGCCGGCTCCTGAACTGGACTTTAGACTGTGTTAGCTATCACTTTTTCCTGACACATCTTAGAGCACATAAATACAAGCCATGAGTTTCAGACTGTATCAGAGAGACTTCAAATTGGAAAAGCACTCCAAAAGGAGCAACCTCCTAATACCACTGGAGATTCAAGTTCTAGGTAACAAGGAGAATTAGTCCTGAAAAGTATGTGAGCCAGTTCACGCCAGCTGGTCTCAGAGCTATAGTTCAACTCTGGAGTATTAGACATAACCTTGGAGACTTGCCCGCTCATTCATCCTTCAAACTGCAGGTTGCACAAGTGAAAGTATTAAATGGGAGAGTGGCCATGCAGAAAAGGGTCTGTGGGGCTGGTCAGCACCAGGTCCAAGAGGAGTCAGCCACATGCCTTGACAACCAAGAGGGCAAACAACAACGAGGGGTACCTCAAACACAGCAGAAGCAGCTGGTAAAATGTAATTCTCCTGCATCATTCAATGCTGCTGTGAGCAATGTGCAGTTCTGGGCCCCACCAGTGCTCACACTGTGAGCAATGTGCAGTTCTGGGCCCCACCATTTAAGGATGTTATGGTCCTGGACTGTATCCAGAGGAGGGCAACAACATTGGTGGAAGGGCTGGAAGGAGTATCCTGTGAGAAGCAACTAGGCTTTTGGCTTTGTCTAGTTTGAAGGAAAGAAGGATACAGGGGAATATTGTGGCTTTCAACAGTTTCCTAGAGATATACAGTGGACACGGAGATATTGGTTGCTGCTTGGATCCAGCAACAGGATGCACGGGAATAGTTCAAAGCTGTGCCAGTATTGTTTCAGACTTGGCATTAGGATGCATTTTTTCTAACTGAGGAGGTGGTCAAACCTTGGAAAAGATTTCCTAGAGAAATCTGGTTGATGCCCCAAGCCTGACAGTGTTTAAAAGGTATTTGGGTAATGCCCTTAATAACATACTTTAATTTCTGGTCAGTGTGGAAATGGTCACACAGTTGGGACTAGATGATCATTGTAGACCCTCCTAAACAAGATATTCTATCAAAAAAAAAAAAATCAGATCTTATTTTTAATCTTGTCTAAGGCTTAAAGAAGAGCAACTGATTAACTCATCACAAACTCATTAATCTTATTTTGGAAATTACAGGTGGGTTTCTAATTTCAACTGTGGCACATAAAGAAGCACACATCTTTTCTAAAAATCTAAACTATGGCACCTGCTCTGGTCTGGATTGCTTCTACAGAAAAGGTGCTACAGGAAAAGACAAAACATAACTTCAGATTTTACGAACAGTAGAAGATCTGAGCATTTTAACGAATGGAACCAAGCATTCTGCATGAAAACATTTACTCCAAATTTAATGTCAGGACTTTCTTTGAATTCAAAAATTTCATGCTTTTACAACAATTTTTTTTTAAAAAGGCATTACAATTTGGACAGTTCAGACTAGAAAAATAAGGTTTAGAAATCCAAAAAAACACAACCTAAAAATCTAAAACTAAAGGAAAAAATATATTCCTTTCTAGCATGAAGGCCATATAAATAATCACACTTTCCATAAATCAGTTAATGAATGTCAGCATCTAGTTGTCTACATTTTTCAATCATCAGGAAACTAATGCAGTGATCCTCTCATTTTACCATTAGTAACAAATATTAAGAAGAAAACGAAGTTTGCTGCTGTGCTTAAACATTTCAAACACTTACATGTGGGCCACCTTTTTAATTAGAAATACTGAACATGCACAGACACAAGTCCATGGAATTTGTCAATTTTCACTTTTGCTAAGAAAGAACAACTAGACTCTGAGATCTGCTGTTAAACACTAGGCAAAGTCATGTTGTTTCACGTTAAAAAAGTATTGCTAGCTATGAAATTATTGCCACGTACAATGTATACTTACTTCCAAGCCCCTAAACCAGCCTGCCAACGGTCTGCAAACATCAGAACTAAATTTAAGACTTTCATTATTGCTTCTTTCATAAAGCTCACCTAAAAAAAACAATTAACAGGATTAACAGTGAGATCAATCATTATTAAGCACAATAATTTTCATTATTAAGCGGCAATACAAAGGTATTTCATGCCATTTAATCTGATCTGTAACTCTTCCAAATTTCAGATGTGTTTTGTATTTTATGGCTATTTCAATGAGGACTAAGCACAGTTTGTGGCATAAAAATGTAAAGTGCCATTCATGCCCTTCTATTTCCCGTCATGCCAGGATGTATGTATTATCAAGCTTCACTTTGTTCAAATCCTTTCATCTATTAGAAACAAATCAATCATGTAAAAGCCAGTGCACATAATTTTATCTTCTTTTGTTGACAGAATTGAGCTGAGACTTGCAAGGGAAACTGGATCTCAGTATTAACTTTGAAAATTCTACCATATACTCATGAGAGTACCTATATATCACTTAGTATGTATGAACTGCAGAACAGATAACATAATTAGTATTAAACTACTTGACTGCCCTGTTAAACTCAATATATTAAATATGCCAATTTTTTACTCACCTTTTCTCTCAGTAGGCAGCGATCATGGATTGTAGAAAGATATCTGTAATGAATCTTTATCAATTGATCTAAATCTTTGGCTTCCTCCACCTGATGCTGAAACTCCAAGCCTGTACTGTGAAGAATCTTAAAAAGAAGACCACAGTTACTAAACTCCATGTTTCATACAAGTGCTTATGACTCGTTTTTAAGAGCCTGAAGTTGCCTGTTTTGTTCACTCTTCCTGCTTAAATTTTAGGCTCACCTTCCAAATTATAATCAATAGCAAAATACCATCAAAAGCAAAAAAAAGAAAGCTTTTCTCATAACTCCACAATGACCTTCCTCAGGAATGCTGCCATTGCAGAAGAACTGACATGATCTCCAAAGGAATGGAGTATCTTAGTTTTATTAAGTGCACAAAAGGACAATAGTAGAGCAGATACAAATTTACATGCACTGCCTTTGTATTTGAGAAGTCATCTTTTGGATCTTTGTACTAGAGATTTTTGTGAAGATCTTTTTAACTACAATGTGTTAACACTTTTTACAGCAGCTCTTAGAGAGATCAACAGCTTACAGAGACCTCCTTTTTACGTGACTGTATTGCAGTCATCCAGCACTGGGAGAATCAGGAAGAACTATTAATACCCAAAGATCAATCACATGCACACAGAACTTCTCAGGCATTCTTAGAAATAGCAATTTAAAACTGTAGAGCTAAAGATGAAACATGTTTAGCTCAACATAATATTGCAGAAAAGACATTAGACTAAGATTTTGCTGGGTTTTTTATGCTTTAAAGAAAAATGAAGACTGCATCTCTTGTTACAAGTTCCTAATATAAGCACAGGCATGATAGAAAAGACAAACCCTAGTCATGATGTAGTTGTGCAGACTGTTAACAAAATGCATAAGCTTCACTCTTAAGAGGAACATGCGATGTATTTGTTGTTTTATATTTTCTATTGGTGGTCCAGCTGGAGGTAGCATTCCTTGTTCTAATAACATTCCTTCCTTAACCTGTGGATTTTCTGCAGCACAGACTAGTTCTAAAAAGAAAAAGGCAAGAGTATTACCTTGAAGTACTTATAAAGACAAATTGTAACTAAAATGTTACTTCAAATGGAAACGTGGCATTTCCTGTTATTCTGCACATCATACTGATGTCAGACTTCTCTTACAACCAGTAAGCTGTATTATTAAAAACCAGCAATAATATACTAAATAGTTGACAGTATGCATACAGTGCAAGGTGATAAATACCAGGAATTTGACATGCTTTTAAGAGATTATCTAAAAAGATTAAAAAAAATAATTAAAGTCTATCCACAATGGAGAGTCTCAAGCAAAAAGACATAACCATCAAGTTTAAAGAGAAAACCATGTAATTCTAGGAAGAAAACTACTTAACTGATGTACAAAACATTGACAAACTCATCAACTTTCTAGTTTATTTTTCTAGGACATGAAGTGTGTATCCACATTGTATGTGGACATGAAAGTGTGTAACAATTAGCCTAGTAAAGGAGGCACCAAGAGATCACTTTCTACAACCTCCAAACACTAAAACTATTACTCATAAAAACTTGGATTATACATTATGCAAAAATTAGGGTATGGCAGACAGACTTTTCAACAGCAAGGTATGAATAATGAAATAATAAGCTTCCAACTTAACTAAATCAAAGAGACAAAAAGAGTTTTCCCTGAGGATGAAAAGAAGTGCCCTGTGTAATACATCTCATTTGCAAAGACAATAGATACTAGCATTTTACAGAACGAATCAGAGTTCTGACTGGTGTATACCACTTACTGCAGAAAGCAGCAGACTACATCCCTAGACCACAGAACAAGTTTTTAGAGTATCATTCACTGAAAAAGTTTCTTACCATCAAATCGCAAAACATCTAGGCTATATTTGGCCCACTTTATTTGCAGTAAGAGCAGAAAAACTTGGTTGTAAATTTTTTGGCACTCTAAGCTTATAACTATATCCACAGGCCAAGGTACCTAAGAAGAAAAGAAAATAATCAAGACAGCAAATGTAAGTAATTTTTAGTACAGCATTTCAAATCTCTTCTAGTGTAAGAACTACAGCAATACTAACTCACTACCTTGTAACTCAACGTCAAACCATCTAAGGTGTGGACAGGGAGTTTCTTCTTTGCTGTATCAACACTTTCAAATGATATTGACAACCTATGTAAAGAAACAGTTTTAAATTAGTGGTTATTTTAAAAACTAAACATAATTAAAACACATTCTCTTGTAATAAGTATTCTATAATTAGTATTGCAATATGCAGGTTAAGAACATTTATACAGGTAAGCATGAAAGAAATGTAACTAAACCTTATTTTGCTGGATTTGGCATTTTACCTGGAACTGTCCTCTGGATAGCGCTGTCCAACTGCTTCCTGAAGATGAACATTTAAGAAAGCGACATTCTGCCACGCTTCCTTTTCTCTAATTTTGTCAAAAATAGATGTATAGAAGTCATACATGGTATCTCCAGCTTCAAGTAAGAAAAAGTTTCTCATTGCCTGCAAATATTCCACAAGCCTAAGCAAGGAACAAACAGAATATTTCCTCAGTCTTAACCATACAAGTGAAACCAAACACCACTGTTGCACAAACAAAAATACTAGAATCTCTTCACTGCAAGAACTCACTATTTAACTCAAACTTAATGAAGTCCACAGTAAATTCTTTACTTAATTCTCACACAGCCTTCACATCCATTCAGATAAAATAAGAAAGCAAATTTTTCCCATAAGCTTGACCAGCCTGATTAACTTCAGCAGAAATACAGCACTCAGGTATCCTATGGGATAAGTGATTTTCAAAAATAGCTTGGAGTTTGGAAATTCTGTCCTTCTCCCTAAGCAAAATTTAGGGAAGCAGATACAATTTCAGGGTAAGTCTAGTAGGAAGGCCCAGAAAATTACTGTATGGATTTTCCTTTTTCGATAAAGTAGGAAGAATAAAACCACTGAATCTCAAAAGAACTGTGACTAAACATACATTAAGTATTTCAGACACATTAAATGCATGATGACTTACAATCACCTGAAAGGTAAAAGGAATAGGCTGTTTTGCTCTAAGTAATAAAAAAACCCCTGCATAATATTACTTTTTCTGATTTTTTGTACCATTACTGAAGCTCATATTTAACAAATATATTCCAGCTTCCTAAAATTTAGCTCCCAGTTTTGAATGACAACACTATTAGTAGTTCTCATTCGAACAGCCACAGAAGACAAATGATAGCTTTGCTGTCGATTTAAGTTAAGCCAAGTTTTCAGTCAGGATTCTGTCATGCTAAATAGTCTTTCCCTCCTTAATTTTATTGTTGATCATCAAATTGGAGTAGGAACACAATGTAAAATTCCTGCTTTTATTGCATGGCATACCACTGGCACTTAAAGGAAGTATGAAGAAAAAACAGACCTACTTTCTTACCTATAATCCTTCTTTAAAGTTTGCATTAGATTACCACAGCATTCCAAGTATTGCTTGTCTATGTGTGGGTAAAGGCAAGACCTCAGTGTCAGTTCAAAAGTCTGGCAAGTCACAGATTCTGAGGATCTATCCACACAAACATCCCCACCAGTAAACTTCTCATGAAAGTCACTCTGTTCCAGATATAATCTTCAAAATAAAACAAACTACTTAGGGAAGAAGGTTCATAATTCATACAATATATAAACCAAAAATGTTCCATCTTCAAAGATTTTAATCAAAACTGGATCTCCTGCTCTAAAATACATCACACAGAAGTAATAAATGGTGCTTAACTATAGTACATATCAAGCCAAATATGTGATCCTTCATCTTGCTTTTGTTTCAACAGGTATGAAAGTATCAAAAAGAACAACATACTGTAATAACATATTTGCTCAAGGAATAATTCTGAAAAACACCAAGTTCAGACACTTCACAAACAAATCCATTATCATGGGAACTTGAAAGAAATTTATTGTGCACATGCACCAGTTAGATGAACTTCTGAGAAAAGAAAAACAGAATTAAAGAAATAAAGTAAAACAACAACAATAAAAAAGCAGCAAGATGTGTCAACAAAACAATAAACCAAAAAGAAACAAAAAACCCACGTCCCCACACATGGAGAACTGGTTTGAAGCTCCTTAGATATGGAGTCCCTATATATCGCCTGTAATATTTTATCATGGGAAGAGATAATCTGCAGTCTAGACTTGCTAATTTAATTATGTTGTCACAGGAAGGATCAAAGTATTATAAAATTTGTGAAAAGCTACTGATTCACTAAATCCATTTTAAGGGGAAGTCCAGCTCACATATTGCCTTGACAGACTGGATAAGTAAGACATTTAACTCATATACTACATTTTGACCAATAGAATAGTCCCAATGAACAGGGGGAATTATAAGAGTCTTTGTTACTATTATTATTTCTGTGATTCAGCACAACTGAATATGTTTTCTTCAAAGAATCTTAGTGCAAATCAAAGCCTTGGTGTTCTAATTCCACGCAAACTCATTTAAGTTTTAATTTTACAGCAGCACTCATCATTAGAACACTGATTTGCTGAAAGCCTGTTATGGTACAGACTACTGTGTTAGCCTGTGCTAACAGATATGAACAGCACATTCTTTAATTATTTTAATTGGCTTTCTTTAACTAGTCACAACAGTAGTGTTTATTTAGGTGTGCATCACTGACTGTTGGTGCTTCTCCATATTCTGTGCTTTCTTTTTTCCCAGCAGCAGCAGTAAAAATTTGGTCTACCAAATGGCACAGACAGAACACTGCTCTTAACAACAACACAGGAAGATCATTAATTTACCTGGCAAAATTAATAGCCAGCAGTGGGTCATGGACATCATCCAGTTCCAAGTGTCTTTCTGCTATAGACTGCATCTTTATCAGGCTCTGCTTTGTGGCCTGTTGTTCTGTAATAATTTCTGCAACAGCCTCTTCTCCATGTCGCAGGCGAGACTGCACTGATTCCAAGAACAGAGTGTACAAACTCTTTCGTTCAGCATCTTGAATTGGGAAACACAGTAAAATTTCATTCTGAAGACAAAACATCATCTAAACTAAAGTACTTCTTAAACCAACATTTATCTGGTAGCTTTTAACATACTAAATTCAGGCCACTCTTCAGCTAAAATCTCATATGTATTTAAGCAAGGTAAAATTGTAGAACTAGTCCAAACCTAAGGCCAGGCAGGTTGCAGACAGATTACTGAACAGGAGTCTGAAATACGCATTCTTTCTGAGACTGTTAGAGAACTCTGTCCTTCAGGGACACAGACAGCTAATTCTTAGCACCTGAAACAACCCTTTAGTGCTCACTAGAACATATTATATTCTCACCAAAGTGGAACATAAGCCTCCAAAATAGTTATGCAAAATAATTCAACTATCTCTACATCTAAACATCAAGAAACAGCAAAACCAAAAATACATTTTGTTTTCTCAGGTAAAACCAATCCAAAACACCAACACTGCTCATAATGGTACTCTTTTAAAACCATTCACGGTAAATACCTTAAATACCCTAAAATATTTCATTTAATTATTTGTAAGGTGAGTTTTTCTAAAAGAAGAAAGACTTGACATGCTACCTCAGAATTATCCAACCACTTATTAATTATTTATTCAAACAAAACAGTTTTAGTATTAGAACCGGCTTTGTTTGTTCTCATAATAACAAAAAAGGCTGCACATGCAAACAAGTTTAAGAACAAGTGAACACTATAAAAAGCAAAGGGAACCCTCAATCTTTAGTCACCTTGCTGTCTCCACTTGTTTGCATTAGAGGAGTGCTCAGACCTGAAGTTATCAAGTAGGACACTGACATTCAACATGGAAACACTACTACAAAATATACACTCACACTGTATACAAAATATACACACCCCAAGGAATGATTGCCCACAAAACAACATCTCACCTCTTGATGCAGCCTGCTGTGGAGAGCCATCTTTGCATTGCAGATTCTTCAAGAGCTGCATGGATTTTCCAGCCATGATTATTTGTTTCAGCACAGGTTTCAGGAAAGACACCATAGTGTGTTGCCGGCTTGAAGGGGCCTGATCACTGCCAGAACTGGCACTGGCATTATCACTCATCTTCTCTTCATTCTCAGTCTTCTCTGACACACTATATAATGTGTAGGTAGCATACCAAAAATCTCTGTGATTAACTGGAACATTTTTGTTTCTGTGAAGAAATGAAGAGCTGTTAAGTGTTTCTGTTTTCAAAAGATGAAGCTTTATCACTAGATGGATCTCATCTTTGCTTCAAGCTTTGCCTTCTCTGAAAGAACTTGCAAAACTATATAAAATAAGTGCTTTCATATCACAAACTATCTAGACACCTGTAGAAAGGGTGGCTGCTTTAGCAGGGTAAAGAATCATCTCACAGGAGATAAAGCCAAAACGTACATGAAGTCCCAAAACCAGGCCAGTAGGGTAAATGTAATTAAATTTGTCTGGGAAGTTAACTATTCACAGTGGTATGCATGCTTATAGAAAAGTGATTTGTGACTGACTTGTACACTTATTTAAAATCCACAGTGAAGTAAATACTTCTGTGAAAGCTGTAAAACTCTAGAGCAGGGTAAAAATTCTTGGTTTACTTTGCCTTTTTTGTGGTGTTTACATTAGATACAGTTTTTGCTTTGAAGTCAGATGGAAAACAACACTAACTGGATAACAAAGATGAAGTAAAAATCTAAGTAGAAATCACCCGTTAGTAGCACTGAAAACACAGCTAGAGAACTACAGAAAGTCAGGTAGGACATTACAGTATGTTAAAGATCTCGCTATTAAGGATTAATGACAGTAGTACTTGAGCTGTTCTCTTACTTCATCCTCACCAGGACTTGCCTTAACAGAGATTTGATTGAGTTTGGGAAATAAATTTATAACTATGAGCCAAAATTCTAATCTCTATATTCACTTTCCACTTTGACCTGGTAAAAAAGCAAATGCAAAATGTTGCATACAAACAGAATCAAAAAAAAAACAGCTTAAACAACATTTAAGATAGGTGCATGTAATTCAATACCCATTACTAACATGTACTACAAGTAAGCAGCAATGAATAATTCTAGATAGAATTTTATTTATAACAATAAATTAGTAGACGTAGTAAAAACTAAATTTTGTTATTTTTGCCAAGATCTTGGTTTTGAAAAAATGGTTATGGGTTTTTAGAAAAATTAACATGCACTGAGCGAGACTGCTGATTGTTTATTATAGATGGAAAAACCCCAATTATTTCCCTAATGGGAAGTTTGAGACAAGTAATAAATGTATGGTTATGAAATTAATTCTCCTTAGGTAAAATAATAAACATCAAATCCTACTTTATTGTCACCCTTTACTTCACAGGTTCTACAGCAGGTTTTGTAGTCATGCTTGCACAGCATTATGTGTACAGCATGAGCACACCTACCTCTGAATGATAAATTCCTTCGCAGGATCAAATAAATTACCATGGACTATCCACTCATCCACTGTTTGTAAGTATGGCCTTACAGTTTCAACCCAGAGAGAGAACAGAAGGGATACCTGAATGTAAAAAAATTTTTTTTCAAGAAGAAAAAGTGTTTGCATGTCTTTATACTAAAGTTTAGAAACAGCATGACAAATCCTACTCTCTTAATCATGCAATTCTAATTCATAAGATGTATGTAACTACACTTAAAAAGTTTTAAAGATAAAATGTTAAACTAAAAATTACGGCTTTAGTAGTTTTAATGGAAGACCACAGTGTACATACTATTCCTCATAACTTCTGACAACACAGTAGGACCCAAAAGTAGTTTTTACTTTTTTCATTTTAGGGGTGAAATTAAGGACAGTCTCCCTGTGCAGAAAACAGGAAAACAAATGGACACAATGACATCTACTATATTTTCGGAAGTTTACTCAAGTTACTGTAAAACCCCCAAACCCTACATTTCCACATTAAACCGATTATGTAGCTGTAGAAACAGAAGGAGGGAAAGCTGTTTTAAAGCTCTCTCTTTCAAAACTGGCTTCTCATTTCACACAGTTCCATCCTTCACTCCTAAAAACACGCTTCTGCTCATTTCATTGGCAGAAATCTTTTTCCTCAATCCTGTGTAGCTGAAAGCTAGTGTACTCCATCACCATAAAGAAAGATTATTAAATGTTGTTCTATTAAAGAAGGAATGATTTACTCTACCGTTTGCTCAGATGCTTCTCCAACACTGTCATACTCTAGAATAGCTTTGTAGAGAGTATTAAGTAGATGAGATGCTCGCACAACATTTCTAGTGTCAGGTGGCACTTCTGCTACTCCTGTGCTGAAAACTTTGTGAAGCACCTTCAGCTGTGCCAGCCGAGGAGACAACTTATCCACTACTATTGAAAGTGTGACTGTTTTGTCTGTTAAAAAAATGTATAAAGGTAACATTCATCACAAACCCAAACTTAGTCAGTATTATTAATGAGGTGTTAAAACACAGCATAGCATCTTTTATGGTTTCAAAATCTTTCTGTATGTTTTTCATGTTTCCCTTTATAGAATTTTGACTGTCCCCCCCTTGTAAAATTTCCCCTGTACTGTACCTTTGTTGATGATGCATTTTTCAATTTCAGCAAGTTCCTCTTTAAAGCTAATGAAGTATTTATACAAGGCCCACATAAAAGCTTGGTAGGTTCTGAATGGGGCTTCAGTAGTTTTCTTTGGAGTGGAAACTGTTCCATGCATTATACCTTCTGGGCTGTGTCCCATTACTTCATCAATAAATTTCTGTAGTCTAAACACAACTTGACCATATGCTGCTATCTGTTCCAATACAGATCTCAAACAATTCTGGAAGAAAAACAAAAAGCAACTCTTTCGAATCATCTAAAAACCCCATTTTATTTCATAAAATCTCAAAATTAAATCACAAGGCATTTCTATTAATTAAAATATAATAAAATTCTGCCATCTTATAACTTTATCACATTCTAAAATACAGGAACAGCACATTGAGTTTTATTAAGTCAGATGTTCTTAATTTAGTCAAAACACAATTGCAGAAACGTGATTCTTCCATAAGCAGTTTAATTTCCTGTTCCCCAAAATCACATCTTCCTAGTGACACATTCAGCTGAAATTCAGAAACCACTTACATGGGTTAAATGAGTTACAATAATATCATTCCGCACAGCCACTTTTCCATCATTCAGCTGAAATATAAAAAGCTTTTTCACTCCTGAAAGTAGCCTAGAAAAGAAACAAAGAGTACCAGTTTTTCCCCCCTTAATGAACTCGTAATTACGTAACTAATAAAAAAGTTAGCTCTTCCTTGCCTAGAAGTATCTTTTCTTCAAATAGAAGGGGAAACACACGTTAACTACAATGCTATTGGTATTATACAGTTGTCAATAAAACACAGGCATCAGGTAACATTTCATAAAGCTCATTTCCAGTTGCAGCAATTTCCAGCTATAGCACAACTAATACCTACGTCATAAAAAGAACTCCACAGGGGCAGAATAGGAACAAGTTTGTTCTTCTTAAGAGTTAGACTTGAAGAATCAATGTGTACAAGTTGTACAGCTTCCTTCTTTGCGAATCGGAATGGCTAGCACAAATAGGCAGTACTTTTATTGTCAGCAATGGTGCAAGCTAAATGCTGAGTAATAATTTTTTATTCAGCCACAACTTCCAAGACAAATCTCAAATCTCCTTGAGACAAAAACTAAATAATGCTAAAAAGTTACAATGCAAGCTTTTTGATGTTGCTCTTACCAAAGAGTTTCCCGTATCAGCTGAGTTTCAGTGACTAACGTCCTCTCTTCCGGAACATATAAAGGATCACTGGTGTACAAGTGATGGTCCCTTAGGAAAAAGGAAAGGAAAACAATTTAATGTCTGAAATAACAGCTGAATCACCTAAAAGTAAGAATGAAACAATAATCTTAATTCTGGATTTTGTTTTAATTATATCTGAGTGGATTCGATGCTCCTGGGGGCATCCTAAGTCTAAAAACAAAAGCAGAGATTATTTTCAGATTTTTAAGCCAAATATTATGGAAAGCATGCAAATATCATCTAGTCATACACAGCAAGAGAAGCAATTAAGAAGCAAATACCTGAAGTATTGAATCTAGGTTGTATTGGGATTTGTGATTTATTTATTTTTAAGTCTTGATCCTTGATAATTACTTTGCATTCAATGGTCTGAAAATGTACAGTTATTTTCTATTAAAAAGCAGTACACTAAAAAGTAAAATATCAATTTTCCTAATCCATATAAGAAAACTTTAGTCCAAAGCTTTACATAAGAAATGGAAACTTTCACAGCCACCTAGAAGCTTTCTCCCTATGATTCTGTGTTACACAATTATTTGTAAACCTTCCACAGTATTGTTAATATTTTATCAAATATTTTGCATTTTGACTCATTAACATAATCAGTGGCAACACGTATGCAAGCATGTTCAAAATTAGGAAGTCCAAATTAAATAACAACATTTATGTATCACACATTACATCCCCTGACAACCTTGCAAGAGAAATAGCATTACCTTATTTATGTTACTGATTTCCTAGTATTCACTGTAAAATTGGTTCATAACTATCTAGACAAATTGAGTTTACTGTCAGTAGGTTAACTCCTTGATGAAGGAATTCATTAAATTAAGGAACCAAAGACAAATCTAATGATCTGTTTCACTGCAATAGTGATATATCAGAATATGGATCAGAGGGAAGAATCAGACTTTGTTATTGTTGAACTTCCTTCTTATACTGCAGAGGATCATGAGAAGATGCTGCTTTATATCTCTTTCCCACAAAAACCCTCTATGCTTACAAGAGTAAGATTTTCTTCTTTCAAAAGGGAAAACCTTCTCTCTGATAAAACCAATGCAGTAGAAATTACAGAAAAGGAAATCAATCTATTAATATAAAAACCAGCTTGTTTGTTCATTATATTGATTCATACCCTTTTAATTCTGTTTCTGGTTACCTCAGTAATAACTGTAGTATCTTTACGCTTCCACAGTAAAGATGCTTAATAAATGTCATTATTTAGCATTATATGCCAGTGGGGAATATGTAAGGATACTGTTTTCTTACCACACTGCAGCTAGGTTGGAATGCAAGTGCAAACTATGCGAGAAGCGAGGAGCTCTTCCTGTCCAATACTGAGGAACTACGTGCTGCTCTAGCCAGCTGCGGGCATCAGGTTCACCAACTGTGAAAACAGTTGGTAAGGTATTTTTATTTATTCAGGAAACACTTACAAAGCACAGAAACAAGTTATTAATTGTATCCACTCAGCTGCACAATCACAGATGTTTCAAACTAAGCTACAAGTTGAACTATTTACACTTTACAGCACTGGCATACAGAATACCACCATGCACAAATCAATTTTCACAGAAATGCCTCACATTCTACAATTTGAAAAAGTCCTAAAAAATAAACTTGGAGACGTATGCAGTTTTCAGTTCTTCCTTGCAAAGCATGCTTCTGTCTCATGCAATTCTTAAATGGTATATACAAAACCAAGCTGATGTACACTGACAAGTACCACTAATTTTGTCACTTATTCTCTTTACTATGCATGTAGCACGCTACCTGAAATTGGAGTGGGTTATATGTAATTCTAAACTGTAGTTCGATAGCTAATTTTTATACAACATATGAATATTATGCAGTTGTCTTATACAAGATTTTTGTATCTAACACTATTCTGTACAAAAATTCACAACTAGTTAGTAATCCCTGAAGCTACTATAGAGTAAGCCACTAGTGTCTTAATTACATAAAACTTTATTTTTTTTTTAATTCTTCAAACACACAACTGAGTGAAGTGTTCCTGTTGTCAACCAAACTTTGTTTCAGCATTTCAATACTTAAAAGACTGTATTACATCCATACAAACACAGGCTACGTTTACTGTGTAAGCCTTCTTCTGTATACTGGAATACCTATGTGTATTTCTACAGAAATAAACAGAAGTCTTCTCTGTCAGCATCAACAAAAATCAGATCTAACCTTCCATATTGCTTATTTATTGTTAAAAATAAAACATGCCATAGAGAACAATAAGGTGCACCTTACAACTACAGTTATGTTGTAGGCAACACCTCAGTAAAGAATAATAAAATAAGCTGCATTACCTTGCTAAATTTGAGTATGTATGACCATACAAGAAGAACTATAACTTATTCTGACCTTTCCAGGAAGCATTAGGTACTGTTTTCTTATTTGGATCTTGGTCTTCTAAAGGAGTTCTGTCCACTTGAATACCCGAGTCCTCCCTGCTTAGAGGCTGAGTGTCTTCCTCCTCTTCACTTTCTCCAGACCAATCCTATTAATCACAAAAAAAGCCCAGAACACTTAAATGCAATGTAACCAGCAGATCTATTTTCACCTCCTATTGACCTGAGAAGCTGAGCATAAACTCTTATTCTTTCTGCCACTATAAAGTAAATTCAAGACAGTAACAAAACCATCAATGAGAGATCAGTTTAAGATATACATAATATTAATAATCAGACAAATGAGGGAACTGGAGAAGATCACAGAACTGATTAGTTCTGATTAGGAAGGAAGGAACAAGTTTACTTGTAGGACTAAAGTCCTTTACCATTAAAACATTGTGAAGCACAAAACCATTTGTCATACTGTTCCTCTAGTCAGGTCTGTGCGTACTTCTTGGTATTAAGTAAGAAGCAACATATCAGATAATTCTGGGAGAACTGTGCAGAGCATAACTTTAACATATATTCCAACCAGTTTATAGAGTTTGGTATTTTTCCCCCTCAAGAAATTACTTACTGGTGTATCTATGCCTGGACCAAAGTAAATTTCTTCTCCTTCCATCAAATACTTTCCCCAGTCAAATTCTTCTTCCTTTTCTAAGAGAAGTATAAAACACACAATGTGTCATATAATTTTGTCCTCCAACTGTTCTAAAAGCATTTTCAAAGCTAAAATTTTGTTTTAAATATGGAGTAATAACATAAGACGTTATTTTCCACTTAAGGTTACACCACTGATCTTTAAACAATGTTACATAGTTTGGGACACATAAATTGTGAAATATCAACCACGTTTATTGCTTATTTATTAATTCTCAATTTAGTTGCTTATACATTCAAAATATGCAATACAGTGTGTGAACAACACGTGTATTTGTACTATGGTCCACCACCCTAACACTTCAATCCTGGAAAAACATGCAAGAATGCAATATATCACTTATAGTGACTAGTCACATTTAGCTCAGTGGAAACATTCTAAATGTACAATTTACAAATGCACAAGGTCCTTGGACTATAAACAACACAAAGCAAGAACTGTCCTACTCTCAAAAAAGACACCACATAGCCACGATGTGATATATAACACTTTAAAAATAACAATCACACTTACAATATATTGTATCTTGAACATGAAGCTTACTCAACTGTAATTAGTGTTGTTTGAGATAACCTCTTCATATTCACATTCCTGGAATGGGCTGAAAGTGCATTCAAAACACCGCCGAGGGAATGTGCAGAGATCACTCAAAAAGGAATCTTAAGATGCAAGATTTTCTTTAGGTTAGTCTGAAATATTCTTTATACCTATGATACAACACTGTAATGTGGGGATTACAAATGGGGGATGGTATCCACTCAAACTTAAGTGAAAGCCTCATTTTCAGGCACTAAGCAAATCAGTTCCACATTAGAACAATGGGCAACTGGGATTTCCTTCTGGAAGCCTTCAAATGTATCTTCCTTTCCTTGACACAGGAAACACATAAACTTACATCACCAGAGCCATACACCAGACCTCCTGTTGAGGTGCAAGACAGAGAGACTGATAGAAATTCACTGTCTGTCTTTGAGCATGTAAGCACTGCTGAACAAGTACTGAATTTCAGTAAGAAATAGAACTATAAGTTAAAAAGAATGCCCACTGTAGCTTGAAAACTTCATTAGGTGATGTAACATGAATCACAGAATTGTTTAGGTTGGAAACGACATTTAAGATCTTTTAGTCCAACCATTAATGTACCAAGCCCACTATTAAACCATGTCCCTCAGCTCCCTATCTACATGACTTTTAAACACACCCACACATGGTGATTCAACCACTTTAATAGGGGTGTTAAAAATTCAGAGACTATTTTAAGTAAATATTAAATGAACAAATCATTGAAACACAACCAATACAGCACCTTGAAGTGAAGGAGATAATCAAATGGAGAGGAAAAAATATTCTTTTTATCAGATTGCCTTAGTGGATCCATTAGCAACATAAACATCTTGTAAACTTACCCACTTCTTTGTCTCTTGGTTTTTCCACATAGGTGGTGTTGGATGGAGAATCAGACAAACACAACAGAAGAGACAGTATGGCATAGTGTGTATCTGTCTTTAAAACACATTTTTTAAAAAACCAAGTCAATAAGTACCCTAAAACACTTCAGTTAAGTACAAACTCAGCCTATTATCTGCAGGAATGCTCCACATTATTTCCCACTCCCCAGTCCTGAATTACAAATTGAAATTATACAATAATTCATGTCTAATTCATGTCTAATTCATGTCATTGAATTATATCTGTTCTGTTTCGCCTCCTAATTAGTCAATCAATACACAAATATTTAAAAAATATGGAAAAGAGATAAAAACTCTGAAGTCCTATGGAAGTAAGAAGTCACAAGAAGAAAGGGACTATATTAATGTGAATGAGGCAGAATGACGTAAGTAATAAGTCTGCGAGTATCCAAGTCTTAGTTTCCTTACTTGTATCGCTGTTCATGTAAAACAGAGGCTAAAACTGTTAGCTAAAACATTTTGCCAAATTGCCTACATTTAAAGACCACGTTCACATTATCTTTTCTCATCTAAAAATCCACACAAAGTATTAAGGGTGCATCTTTAACATTTAAGTCCAGTATTACACTAGTGCACTTACGTACACTGTGCCAACAGCAGTGTACCGTAGAGTTTTTGTGTTATGGTCTATTCCCTAAAAGTCTGCTTAGGTGCTCTTACTAGAGAAAGGTATGAGTTTTGGCCTGACTAACATTCCAACAGTCTTCAGCAGACAATTTCATATATATATATATACACACATATGGAAATTCTGCTATCAACATCTGAAACGCTTTGCCATGTACATATACAGAATGAGATCCACCTGTATTTAAAAAAAAATCCCAAATTTCTGATAAAGCAGCACCACACTCCTCTAGTATATGTGCAACATAACATGTTCATCCTGAGCATTACTGATTCTACAAGAGTTTGTCAAACAGTACCAGAGGGCTGTTGACAGAACCATGCACATGAGCAGCCACAGAACCCATACTCACTCTTAGCAGTTACATGCTACTGCTAAGAACTAAATGCTTTTGCTCTATTCTAAACTGCTTTCATATGAAGTATCTCAAAGGTGAAACATGTAAAGAGTTTCAATAAAGAAGCTACAAAAACAGGAAAACTCCGTTTGGAAATATTAAAATTTAAATGTCTACATGCATTACTTTAGGTAATGAACTTGGGTAAAGAGCAATATGTGCTCTGTTCACCATTGCTTTAGAACAGAAGGGAGTCCGGAGTTATCTAGCTAAAACATCTGTACAATGTTGATGACAAAAAAATCTGCTCTTCAATAGGATGTCCTTCACATCATGAAACTCTACGTCTCTATGTGCCAAAAACCCTGGCAAGACAATAAATACATTTCTAAAATAAATGCAGAAAATAAAGACTATAACTCTGAAAACCCATGAACCTGAACACCAACTAGAAAAACCCCACCACTAAGTGGTCTGAAATTTCCAGCTCAACTTTACAATTGAAGTCTCCAGTATCAGTAGGAACCCAAGAGTGCTGGAAAAAAAAGAACAAGGAAATCGGAAGATTTATACCTTTGTTTCTTCAGTACTTGGGAGTGGTGAGTTCAGGAATTTTTCTGTTAGTCTTTTCCAGCTTGCAGCTTTTCCAAGGTCAGAATGAACTATCAATTTTTCATGTATTCTATTAATAAAAATAGTAACAAAAATGTTTCTGAAAAAGTTTATTAATGCATTATTAATCCATAAACATAAAACTTACCCTTCTATTGTCCTCTCTACTTTGTGACTGTTCACATCAAGAAAACGGTGAAATCTGTGGTAAGAAATCTGTATTAGAATATGCTTTAAAAGGAAGCTTAAGTAAAGAAATAAATAAAGCCGATATACTTCTATGAGGACAACATTATTAGTTTAAAATTGCATGCTTAATTCCGCAACAGCATCAAGCCTCAATAAAATAAAATTGAATCTCAGTGTCTCTTAGCTCAAGAAGGATTAAATACAATTGACATTAAAGATGGAAAAATGGAACACAAGTTACTTTAAACAGCACTTTAAGCGGAACGGAAAATAACTACTGTATCAGCAAACAACCTAATTGACAGTGTACTTCAGTTGCATAAAGTGGAATAAGGAGATCAAGAACTGTGTTGTCTAAAGCATGTGTCAAATGCTCAAAAATTGTCTGGGACTTGCATCACAAGCAAAACAAAGATCCACAGAGGAAGATCTCTAAAACCAAATGAAACTCCTCTTTATATGGTAGAGTCCCTACAAGAAAGCTTAATCAAAATAAAGAAGTACCACAAAAGGCAACATGTATAGGGTCAAAATAAGAATTTGTAATGGGCAAGGTGGACTTTGCAGAAGAAATTACATGAATAAGGTTCTTAAATTGTATACTGAGAAAAAAAAATCAGGGAACAGAATGTGACAGCAGCAAGCACAGAGTCACACTTGTAAAAAATATATGTAAGTCCTCACAGCTAACACAATATTTTGCCTCAGTTTGCAGCCACAACTCTATTGAATACTGTAGTAAAACTCTCATGACCACAGACAGACATGAAAACCACTGGATTTGAATCACGAGCAAAAGTTAAGACTGAAGACAGAAAGACAATCAAGCTATCTAAAATCATCTCAATGACAAAGTAATCAACTAGAAAAGTAAACTGTAAGGCAGATAGCAGGGATTTTTTAATAAGCATCATTGTAGGATGAAGATAAGCACATGCTAAAGAAAAGAAAAACTTAACTACAGATCCATTAGTCTTAATTTTAGCTGTGCGTACGGCTTTGGAATAAAATCATAATATAATACAAAACTGGGTAGCTGACATTTATGTTAAGAAAATATAGCTCATCTCATGTGTCACAGCACATTAGCTTTCACTGGAAATTAGTTCAAATGGAAAATGGTGCTAAGTCCAAGAACCAGAGAATTTAGAACAAATGACTGGAAAGATGAAAATGTAAAAATTGAAACAAGACATTTTAAGCAGAAGGCATGTTATTAGTGAAATTTCTTTAGTCTATTACCTAAAGCTTTAATTAATGACCCTAACATACACATGCAAAAAAAATTAAAAATTATCCATGATGAATCTGAGAACTGCAGCATAGAAATGTCATCAAATCTAAGAATACAAACCACAAGTTTGAAACCTATGACAGTTTCTGCTACAACCTGAGGTCTCATGGTTTGGAAATACAAGACATCAGTCATTCTAACAAGATTACCCACATTTCTTGGGCAATGATTCTGGCACAAAACCCTTCAAGTCCTCAACCTTTCCAGTTTACTCCACATCTCTTTCTCTGTTCTGCTGACATCTTATTTTAAAAAAAATTGTAACACAATAATTCTCCAATCTAAAAGAGTACTACACAAGCAACCGGGCCACCAAAACTTAAGGAAAGAGATCATATAAGATGGGAGACATGGGCATATTTACCTAGCTTAAGGATCCCTGCTGCCATTCATTACTAGTCTGCAGCTACAAAACTAACAAACACAATCTTGTGATGCAAGGCACAAAATATTTCTGGTAATTATAAACAACACTGGAACAGAGCTTTTACAAATATTGCATTTCTGCATTCCCAAAGAATACAATTAATGTCCTCAATCGTTGCGCTTGAACTCTTCAGATTGTCAGCTACAGGTAATTTCCTGCTCTTCCACACCTCAGTCTCACATTGGGTGTTTATTAATGGCTATTTAGTTATTAAAATGGCCTTATTTGAGCCTACTTCTAGTTTGGATTCATGACCTGAATCAATGCAATGCAGTTAAAAACTTTTAAGTAGCATTGATGTTAAATGAATTAGGTACTTGCTACATGAAGTAATGCTAGTACATAAAAGTCTGTAGAGGCAGCATAACTGCAGTATGGAAAACCAGAAATGGGCTGCACAAAAACTGACAGCAGAAGCTGAAATGATAACTGAAAATGCAGTGTATAAATCTTTAATAAGGATATTTTTAGACAGCAGTGTAATAAAATTAATGGGATACAGACAAAATAAGTTACATAATAGAATTTATTAATAGCTAACACTACAGTTAATAAAGACCTGTTTATGACAAGCTCAAACACATCATCTTCAGCAGATGGATAACCTTTCAATGAAGCAGCACAGTATTGCTGGCAGCAGCTCTATCTCCATTTGGTGAGATTGTTTTATTTGCTCTGTACATACTTCAAACAAACGCAATTTTGGACACCTAAATGAAGATGCTGAAAGCTCTATAAGACTTAAACATAAAGGCATAAAAAGCCGCTATCCCTGTGACAGGGACCCACCCACAGCCCCATTGCTGTCCCACACACTGCACGGAGGCTGGGCAAAGGCCCAGGTTGCCACACGGCCTCTCCTCGTCTCCAGGTGGCAGTGATCCACGGGCGAGTCCTACCGCACGGCAGACCTCGACCCAGCGCGAGCGGGGTGAAAGGGTTGCTCGCTAGCCCCCAGCCCCGGTCGCAGGGCTTCTCCTGACCTGAAGTTGGACCAAGCGAAGTTCAGCGCCGTCTGGAAATGACCGCCCAGCTCCGCCTCGGGCAGGCCGGTCAAGCAGCGCACCAGGGCGCGGACCGCTCGCTCCTGCTCCTGCTCGAAGCGGCTGCGGTGGCCGGGAGAGGCCAGAGGCGCCGACATGGCTCCAGGGACCGCAAGCACAGCACCTCGAGAGGCGCCGCGGAGCCTCCCCCCCACAACCTCCTGTCAGCACTTCTCGCGAGAACCTGACACCCTCCCCCAGGATGGGGAGGGGAGGGGACATGCGCGGGGCGGGAGCCAGGGCGAAGGGGAGGTTGCGGGGCGGGGCTGGAGGCGGGGTGTCCTGGGCTGGTGTCTGTTCGCAGGTCTCATTTGGGCTGTGTCTTTGTGTCACAGCTGGTTCAATCATCCTGACACTCGCCCTTTAGATATGCATGTATGAGATCTACCTCAGCCTAAACAGCCCCAGATCAAGGAAGATGTTCCAGCTCCCTGATAGTCTTGGTGACTCTGCGTTGGACTCTCTAGTAATTCATTGTCCTTCTTGAATTGAGGAGGGCAGAATTAGGTGCAATATCACAAATGTGGACTCACCAGGGCAGTGTATAGGGGGAGAAGAACCCAACGTCCCACAACTTGGCCATGTTTTTCATAATGCACCCTAGGAGACCATTTGACTTCTTGCCCACAAGGGAACTTTGATGTCTTATGGGCAGCCTATGGTCCTCTGTCACCCCTAGATCCTTTTCCCCAGAGCTGCTCTTCAGCAGGTCAGTCAGTCCTCAATCTGTACTGATGCATGAGGTCATTATTCTTCAGATGCAGCACTCTACACTTGCCCTTGTAAAGTTTAATTAAGCTTCTCCTCACTCAACTCTTCAGCCTGTCCAGGTCATGCCTTCCAGTAGGTTTAGCCACCCCTCCCAGTTTTGTATCTTTGTCAGACTTGCTGAGGGTATGCTCTGTTGCATCATCCAGGTCACTGATGAATATATTGAACTGGATGGACCTAGTACCGACTGCTGAGAAACACCAGAGGCCTGTAACTAGACTCTGTTCCACAGACTACAACACTGTCAGTAACAGAATGAATAATTAGTTTTTAGTAACCATCCAGGTGAAGGGCCTGGGGCTGGCTCTTTGTGGAGGAGTTCATTTCAGCAAACCAAAATGCAATGGCACTCCATCACTGAGATGTTTTCCCAAGGCTCTGCATTCTAGGAGTTCATTTCAGCAAACCAAAATGCAATGACACTCCATCACTCAGATGTTTTCCCAAGGCTCTGCATTCTATGTCACATCAGCTACCTCTGTGTCCCTGTCATAATTTCTTAGTGCATGTTATTTGAGAGATTGCATTTCAGCGTCTTCCTGAGACCAACCTGCAATAAGAGACTTGACTGCCACCCAGCTCTTCTGAGGCATCTGGGTGTCCTCCTGCCTGCCCAAACTTCTGATGAATATTTAGTTAATGGATATTTGGTACAAAAGACATGAGTATGTATGATGAGAGTGGAGATAGAAAATAGTTTTGTCCTAGTTCCATCTCAAACATCTTACTGAGCAGCTTCAAATGCTTCTGTCTGTACTGCAAGGACAATAGCCTGGCCACAAGCTTCATTCTAGGAAGAAACTAGTCAAATCAGTGGAAATGTTATTATTGACCAGTTCCTGCTTTGTTGCAGTTGCCTGCCCTTCATTTTATTCCTCCATGAAAACATTTATATTGGCACAATGAAAGGAGTAGCCAATGGATCAGGAGGAGAAATAGAAAGAAGGTCTCAGAAATGTCCTTTTAAAGTTAACATACAACTAATGTACCAATGTAGTGTGAAAAATTATGTAAAAATACAGTATTTAATATAATTCCATAATCCTAACAACAATAAAAAAACCACTGGCATTCCTATAAGTTATGGTGTGTTAAGAAACACTAGTATGTTTTCACCCAGGTAGAGTATATCTTACCTCAGAGTTCAGATACAGAACTACAAGGAAGTGGTGGCCTGAATGCATCTGAAGGTGTGCTCATCATGAGTGTGCATGAGAAGCTCTGCTTTGGGGCTTTTCTTATAAAGATTTAATTTACTAAACATTCAAAGAAGTTTCTAAAACTTAACTGGGGTTCCTACATCTCTGATGCCGTACTTGTTTCCTACTTAGACTAGCAGCAGTCTTTTTAACTCTTTAGTTGACATAGCAAACAATGATTTCAGCCATAATTTGTGGTCCCAGATGTTAAGAAAAGCTCTACACACTCAGTAGATATACGGTGCGTACAGTGGGAATAATTTCAATCCTGTGGATGGCATTTAAAGAAAACTATTAGCCACAAAGATGGCGAAGGAAGTAGAACACTCCCTTATGATGAAAGGCTGAGGAAGCTAGGAGTCTTTAGCTTAGAGAAGAGGAAGCTGAGGGGTGAGCTCAGGAATGTCTATAAATATGTGAAGGGTGGGTGTCAGGAGGATAGAGCCAGGTTCTTCTGAAGGTTATCTAGTGATAGGACAAGGGGTAATGGGTACAAGCTGGAACATAGCAGGTTCCATATAAATATCAGAAGGAACATCTTCACAGTGAGGTTAATGGAAGGTTGGAACAGGCTGCCCAGGGGAGTTGTGGAGTCTCTTTCTCCGAAGACGTTCAAGACCTGCCTGGACATGTTTCTGTGTGACTTGGTCTAGGTGATCCTGCTGTGGCAGGGGGATTGGACTGGATGATCTTTTGAGGTCCCTTTCGATCCCTAATGATTCTGTGATTAAGACTTCAAATGTTTCTTATTCAATGTAACTGTGGTTATCCCTCAAATCCTTTGTATTTAAGCATTCCTGTGCTACCACTTTGATCACTGTTCAGATAGGAATTTCCAGGCTTGGCAGCATGACAAGAACATGCGTGTCACCTGTGCCCTTTGTGGTGTGAGGAGCATGACAGGCACACATCTCAGCACCCTGCCAGAAAAAGAAAATAAAGGTATTTTTGCAGCAAGAAGGACTCCAGTTCTTAACAGCTGTCTCGTGACAAGCTGACTACCAATAAACGTGGGCTTCAATGTCAGCACTGTCTGAAAAGTTTCCTGTTTCCTGGCTGCCTGGTACAAGTCCATTTCCCCTCACACCACACACTCAGCTGTGTGTTTTGTGGAGCAGCATGGTGAACTGAATCAGGGAATTGATCCAGATTTAAAATAGTCTTGTTTCTGTTTTGTGAGCCATTTTTACCCAGATCAATTCACTGGTCCATCAAAAAGTGATGGAAGAACCACATGTCTAGAAGGCCTCCAGGCAATGAAATTACACCATCCAAGGCTGGTGAATTGGAAATTTGCTGCTGGATTTCAAAACAGGGTATAAGGGCTAGGACAAAAGTATAATGTATAACAATCTGCCTCAGTCAAAAGGTTTTTTAACACTACAGTTTTTTTTTTTATTTTCTGTCATCATAAGCCTTATTTATATTTTTGGTTTGCCTATTTACAGCAGCAAGTCTTGGTATTTGAGGTGTCTGAGAACACTAGGCAGGAGGAAGGCATGAAAGTCCTCCCTAAAGGAAATCTAAAGTATTTATTTTAAAAGATTTAATGTTAGGAAGCCAAATAATTTACTTAATATTCCTTGATTTATTTTTTTTTTGCAACTATCCCTTTCCACCCTTGAACATGACACTGCTATGAACTAGATGTATTTCAGCTGAGATCTGCCTTGCTTATAGGATTAGGCCATAGTTGGTAGTCTCTCTTTATAATGTCATATAAATACCTGTGATCAGTCACATAAAGGAGGAGGAAGTACAATGTGACTATTTTGCTGAACTGTGGTCCATTAGAACAACATCTCTGAGTAGGCAATGTCTCCCCTCCTTTCCAACCCCAGCTCATCAGCCAGTTTGCTAAACAGTGTCCTGAGGCTGGAGAGGGAATGCATGAGGTGAAATATCTCAGGCTGCAGTGGATCATGAGACAGGCCAGCAACGTGATCTTCATCCTTCATGCATGAGCCAAGCCAGGTCTTCCACCACTTTCACCAATCACACCTGTTAACAGCAAAGCATAAGATAAATTCCACAGGGTGGATGGACAGTATATTTAGAACACTGTGTTTGAAAGAGCACTTCAGCTATTGTTTTTTAATTTTCAGTGTAACCATAGAAATAATTATTTAATAATTGGCTGGATATTCATTACAGAAAACTGTTATTAATCATATTTCTTATAAAAGGCTATAATTCCCTTTACAGTAACTTTAGGATGTATGAGATTAATATAAGTGCTGAGCTTTCAGGAAAGAATAAGACCTTTCTGTATCATCTTGTAAAAGTCAAACCAGGTGACTGAATACAAGAGGCTGTAAGCTCATGATTTAAATCAGAAGCTACACAAAAATACCGCTGAAAGGCAACAGGAAGATGATGTACCCGATCTTTATCCTTAACAGGAAAGAGGTCATCTGATCATCTGATAACTTTCTACTACAATAGATTTGTAAGAGCACCATAATCTTATACTCACGATTCTTCATCTGGAAGACATTGACAACTGAATATAAATTAGGACAGATTTCAAAAATCCAATTTAAGTCTTCAGTTTCACAGAACTATTGAGGCCAACAGAGAACTGAAAATTTCTAAAGAACATGCAGTAAGTTAGATAATTGCTATATAGTAGGCTAAATTGTGGAAGACACTGGTAATTTTATATAATTACAGTCTAGATTAAAACAAGCTGAAATAATTAGAAGCAACTTCATTTTTTTTCATTTAAAAGAAATTAAAAAAAATAAACTGTCTGAGCTGGCAGCAGAGATTAAGGCATCCTTCCTCCCCAAAACACTAGTATCTCTGCCTCAAAGAAACAAAAATGACAGCTGTTCACAAGTTTCTCAGAAACTACCATGAGCTTTCTAAGAAGTGCTTTCATCCAATGGCATCTGGAAGAATGAGGGATAATCCACATAGTGGAAGAGGCAGGCAAATCTCAGAGCAGTCTAAACAATCATGGCAGTGTCATCCTGAGAGAGAAAAATGAGGTTTGCTTGGTGAGAAGTTTGATGATGAAACCTGTGTCAATTTATCTGATTCTCTGTATGTTCAAAAAGTCAGTTTGTTTGTTATTTTTAGTACAGAGAACTGTGCTGGGGATGAAGATGTTTTATGATTTTTCCATTTCCAATCAAATAATCTGCTCCGAATCTCACACTTACATATGACACAAAGCTTTTCAAAGAGCCACAGAATGCTAGGGGTCAGAAGGGATCTTGAAAGATCATCTAGTCTGAGTTAGTTCATCAGTGAAACTGGAACCGATGCCTGCATGCAACTTAGTCCCACAACTTGTGCACATAGCACTTTGCTACAGAAAAAGGAGCATTTGCATTAGATCATGACTGAAGTTTTACAGACAAATTAGCACTTGTTTAATGCCTTATGATATAGCTGATTTACACACTTCATTGAGCTTGGCAAATGCATCCCTTTGGAAATGTTAAACAAGCACAAATTACATAAATTATGGAGTTTTACTAGCTCTTTCTGTCCAGATTATCCTGGAATTAGGAATCTCCATCCACCTAATCTAACTGAGATCCACCAGTGTTTAATTTTGGAGAGCAATGGAGAGGGAATGTTTATCCAGTTACTTACATGATTTTCCCATGAGAGTTATGAGACTAACCAGAGTTCATTTTATCCACCACAACCTCTGACGGCATTCCCCAAAAGACACTGTCAAAGGATGGAGGATTTGGAAATAGATAATAATTTTAGGAAGTCATTCTCAAGTCATAAATCCCAGGTAGCTCTGTTGTTAGGGAGGACATACTTTCATCCTCACCTCTACACTTGCAGGATTTCCTGTAGTATAAAACAAGTCTCACTACTGAAATAAGTACTAGAAGCCAAGATGCCTCATCAACAGATCACCTTAACTGGATGAATGCACTGGTCTTTTGCCATAAACAGAAAAAATACAAGTAACAAATAGTTCTGTAGACCACATCAGTAACAAATAATAAATTGAATAATGTGAAATATTAAAATAATTAATAGGTTTTAGCCAGTACACCAGCTCAAGTAAATTATACATCAAAACAACAATCACTGTTGTCCACTTTCAGAAATTCTGTGACAGAAATCTGGTAGCACTTCTGGATGATGCTGGAAGTAGGCAAGCACTGACCCTGGGAGAACTCCTCAGTGAAAAATGTACTGGAGTTTATTTCTAGATCTGAATAAAACAGTAAGCATACAGTACTGAAAACCTATTTTAAAACCAGAAAAGCTGGAGTTTCTTATTATAACTTGCTACAGTATGTGTTCCTTGAGGTCTTTAGGGAGGATATCTAGGGCCTAATAGCAATCATAATACAAAACAACAATGGTGGTTTGCTTAAAATCTTGGGCACATTTGGATTAGTTCTGAGTCTAATCAAAATGGTGAGTAATTAAGTCACATTTTTCTGTGTGAATAT
Source organism: Upupa epops (assembly GCA_013397515.1). Taxonomy (NCBI): domain Eukaryota; kingdom Metazoa; phylum Chordata; class Aves; order Bucerotiformes; family Upupidae; genus Upupa; species Upupa epops. Next base: position 9,723 of record VZRI01011101.1, on the reverse strand, counting down.
GCTGTTGGTTGATGGACCTCTACTTGATACATAAAATGCCATTAAATTCTCCAGAATGTGACCCAAAAAGACATTTCTGGAAAAACTAACATTTATAGGTAGACAAACATACATGCCCTATTAGCTGCCACACATCATGGTGATGCTACTATGCAGCAGGAAGATCATTTAAATTGAGAGGGCAAATAGACACCCTTCCAGCAGTCCACTAGTAACAGACAGAAACACTCAATGTTTCAGATAGAACTGAAGTTTCAGTTTCACAACAGCAGCTGCAAAAAAGCAAAACATGGTAACAAGAGAGAAGTACTTTTAAAGCAAGGAGAGTATGTAAACCATTACAGAGCAACAGCAAAGCAGCTTAACCAGAAGCAGGAGATCTGCCAATCATAGAATCATTAAGATTGAAAGAGATCTCTAAGACCATTAAGTCCAACCATAAACCAGCATCACTGTGCCCACTAAATAATGATTCCTAGTGCTACATCTACCTTCAGGGATGGTGAATCCACTTCCCTGGGTAGCCTGTTCCAATACCTGACTACTCTTGAGAGAGGAAATTTTTCCTAATGTCTAATTTAAACCTCCCCTGCCACAACTTGAGGTCATTTCCTCTCATCCTATGACTTGGGAGAAGAGACTGACCCCCACCTCTCTACACCCTCCTTTCAAGTAGTTGTAAAGGGCGATAAGGTCTCCCCTTCAGCCTCCTTTTCTACAGATCAGACAATACCCATTTCCCCAGCTGCAGGAGCCAGAGCAGGAGCTCTATTCCCTCCTTAACAAATTTGCCCCTTTATAGTGAGCTGATTATTTATGGTCTGGGATACACTTGTAACAGTCTGTGTTACTTGTGAGGCAGCTACACTGAGTGAGTCAAGCAGCCAGCAGTCTGCACACTGTGGCAGGCACAGCAAAACCTGTCATGATCAAATAGATTTCTACAACCTGGCTTGTGCAGATGTGTCTAGGCCACACTCCAGCTGCAGTATGAAACACTGTTATAAAGATACCAGCAATCACCAGCAAACACTGAAGTGCTTCTTCATAGAGCTGACCTGAATGATTCAATGATGCCCTCCCACTTACAGACTGTCTCCAAGGTAGTGAGCTCTGCATGGCAGCTTAGGTACTGGTAGGACTTACTACTTTCGATGCAAGCTGTACTCAGAGAGTGTGACACCAGCCACTCATAATGATTCTTCCAGAATTAGAAGTGTGACACACATCACCCTAATTGCATTTTATTTGATTAAATATTATATTATTTCTGCATTAGTAGCCAATAAGAGGGAAATGTAGTGAGTAGTTGGATTTCTTTGTATTATCTTAACTATGCTGAGTTCACTGATCTGTTAAAAGTATTGTCTAGTGCAAAAAGTATTTGTTCTCCAATAACAGAAAGCCAAGTGCACTGCTATGTACATTTCAAACCACCTGAATGCATGGAGAAGTATTACAGTAAGAACAATAAGAAAATACTTTTACTTGTCTGCATAGGCATTGAGCAATGAATGTCTAAGCAACGAACAACCCCTGTAAATTAAAACCACTCTAGAAATATGTGCTTTAAGAGCAGACTTAATACTTTTCAGTGAGGGGAGATGGAAAACCACTCAGGTGACTAATAAAAAGATTGACTTATTCTGAAGGAAATGCTCCTAGGAAATTCTCAGAAAATGATCTTACAATATCAAGAATTCTAACTAGGACAAGGCCAAATCAGCATCAAGCACATCAAGAAAACTGACAGACACATTTAGGACACCATCAACATGACTTCCATAACAAGTGATAATATGGATGCCATCTGGAATCACAGAAAAGGAGCTGGATGTGGATGAGCTTCTCTCACAGTCAATCTCTATATTTTCCTGCTATTTTTTGTGCAACTTCCTGACTGTGATTATTTTTGTATAATAAATACTATCTCACTCTTACAGTATTAGCACACTCTCTATAGAAATGTTCTGAGAGTAAATGGCTTCAGGAGAGCCAGCATTTAGTTCTGTGAGGTTTCAGGTAAAGAATTTAAGCTGTGTGGCTTTGCTGTAATTTTTCACAATAGATCCTAACAATTTTGAAATAGCTTTTCCACTGTCATGAACAGTACAAAAGCTGTAGAAGGATTGTGGGTTTCAGAGTATACTGCAGAATGTTCTTACAATCAGGTATACATTAGCAACTTCTATAGGTCCCACAAAGTGTGCAAGTATTTGTTTGAAAACAAGTCATTCCTGCCCTGCCTGGTTGTGTATGCATGAACATCCTTCTGAGCCTGGAACACCTGTATATTTTCATTGGACAGTTCTGCTTTCCAACTCTGGGATAAGATTCATCCTTTTAAAGAAGAGTGCCTTGCTTTGTCACCCCCAAATTCTTATAAATGCCTTTAAAGTTGTTGTCCTTCTGTCCACAGCAGTGGAATCCCACAAGCTGTAAACAAGGCAATGGCCAAGTTGTAATTACTCTGTCCTTGTCTAATGCAAATAATAAGTGTTATCTCTTGTTATCACTGAACCAATTGTTAAATAAGTAGCCATTGAGGTCTGCAATATAGTAAATGTAGATGCTGGGATTCTTATAAATTCAACTTTTAATTGGCCTCTTTGTCTAAAAGGCAGTGTTTGCACTAGGTGAGTGAACTCTGCTGATAAGTTGGCAGTAATCATAGGCAGGCCAGGTGGCCAGGTGGCCTGGACTCTCCAAAGCACAGTGGCAGAATATAAGATAATGCTATCTGAGATAATGTTTCATAAACTGGGGAGTCATAAATTAATACCATGTTTAAAACTAAAGTGTCCTGACTTTCATGGGATATAGGTTATTTCCAAAAGCACATTATATTCAGCTGAAATGCCAGTGTGCCAACAAATTTGTGAGAAGAACTTTGATATAAACAGGAGGCTGGAGCTCAGGGGATAGAGTCAGGGCATACAGCTTGTCAAGGGAATCAAATCCCAGCTCCAATGAACTGCAAACATGTCCCAGCAGCTCCTAACTGAACAAAACATGGATAAGACTTTGGGAATTGCTCCAACACAGAGCCTATAAAGTTTGTGGCTGCTGTTTCTTTTTGCTTATTTTTTGAATGTACTTCCTAGTTTCTTAATTTATTTTGCTTTTCATCTGGTCATCTGGAAAATGCCGTCTTGTTTGGAAAACACTTTCAGCATAATTTGGCAATAGCTCAAGTGGCTTGGCTTTAGAGGAGAATAACAAACTTCCACTAAATTGCATCTATGCTATTAAGCCATACGTGCTTAAATTAGAATATATCCTGCTAACTTCTGGAAGAAAGTAGTGCAAAAGGAGCTGTGGAAGAAAAATTGCCTTCCAAGCAAGTCAAAATAGAAGAGAGAGAAGCCAGCCTAATACTGCCTAAATAAAACAAGAAATGTAAAAAAAAAAAAAAATTAATAAGAAAAAGAAGTGTAAGTTGAAAAATTGTTGCAAAGAGCAAAAAACCATTCTAAGTAGGAATGAACATGCCTGAAGTGTGATCGAACTCCTTTTCCACATTGCCCAACAAAAGATTTCCTGGACTGTGTAGTAAGTGTTCTGTTTGACTTGTATGGTCAATACACAGAGGCCCTTTCGATTTCTGTAAGGGCTTCCAGTAAGCAATCACTGGATGATGAGTTAGCCAATTACTAAACACGCACATTTTTTATTCCTTTGTGACCAGACCATCAGATGCTGAACTGATTTCCAAGCTACTGAGGAATATAAAGTTCCTTGGGGTGGAAGGAATGAGTGTGCAGCTTACATAAGGAAAGGTAAAGATGAAGGCCTGCAACTAAACCATTGTGTTTCTGGGGACATTGTGATGGCCAAAGAAGTGACTAACAGAAAGGGTCATCTTATTTGCCTGAAAGTCTCTTTCTGTCACTAATTTCTATTAAAAAGCCAACTCAGAGGAATAAGTGTAGTTGTCTCCAGGCTGTTCATGAGTCAGAGATTAAAGCAGACTGATAGGGAGTGAAGAAGTGAGGAGGTTTAAGGAGGAGAAAGTGCTCCTCTGGTACCGCTATCAGATACAGCATCTAACTGCCCAAAGCATTGATTGCATTACAGAGGGGGTACAGTACTCTTTGTAATCATTGTAAGATTTGTTTTTTTGGTATTCTTTAGGTTTCTGCTTTAATACAGTTATCAAGGGCCTCCAGGAGCACCTTGACCTATGATGACCATTATTCCCACCCAAAATTAAAAAAAAATTTAAAGTCTTAAAATTTCCTGCATACTTTTAATGAACTTGAAAAAAAATAAACAATCAGAAGTAACTTCTCATCAGTCCAAACAACACTAAGAACCAGCAGGCTTTGAACAGATGGACATCCATGACAGCTGTCTTGGACTAATGTTGCTGCTCACAAGAATGAAAGAATTTATATTGCATTATATGGCCTTTCCCTTCTCAGCACTTTTAGCCCTGTGGGCTCTACCAGTAAACCAGAGGAAAATATTCAGTAGTACAATGACAATGAATACAGAATTTTTTTCTCTAATTCCCCTACTCCACAAACACCTCCTACCATTCTCAAGACCTCTGTGTGTAACAAGGTGAGGAACACATTAATATCTGTATCACATTTTCCCCTCTGGTGGATAGCATTGTATTCTAATTCTTATGCCAGAAAATTACTATGCAAATAAGTGTTGTTAACAAAGCCAGGAGCAGCTAGAAGGAAACTGAGGTAAGAAAAATGAGGAAGACCAGAATGTTGACATGCTTGGTGATTATCGAAACAACTCTTCGTCTTATTTAAAAACGAGCAGAGGAAGAAAGATGGATGCATTAGACTGGCATTGGCAATTTTATATTGAACCTCTTTATTGCTTTCCTGCTACATCCAGTTTATGTGGCAAGGAATGGGATTATCTGACTCAAGTATTTACTTGAATATTTTAGGTTAGTCCTATTTAATTTCTTAGGTCCTCACAAAAGTATTTCCTCATTTGTTCCAAAAGAAATGTTTACAGGAGCCCAACAATCATTGCCCTGAATGAGGACACAGGCTTTTCTGCTGGTCAGCACTTGCAAGTCCCATGTGTAAGATAAGTTAAGACACAGCAGCAGATGTCACAGCCTGATCAGTGTGACCCAGGAGTAAGTCTCAGAAATACACACTCCTGTGCACAGCATCAGCAAGGACGTGGTGCAGACACTAGTCACTGGGTTTCAAAATACACTGCGCCATATGTTGCAGTGCCTCCAGAATGTTTGACCCAACCCTGAAAAAGCATGCTGTCTCCAGGCCTGGCCAGTGAATCTTTTCTTGTTCAGGGCACACCAATTTAAATCACTTGCAACACACACAAAAAAAAAATAATCAAGAAAAGCTTTATTGCTGAAAGCACTGCAAAAAATGTTCACAGCCTTCCAAAAACTGGTTTCCCATCTTGTCTCAGAGCATTTTTTCTTGTTTTTTAGTTTCTCTCCCTCTGGGATTTGCTGTGATGCTGTCAACAGTTATATGCATTATGGGTGCAAGACCATATTTACACCCTTTTTAGCTGCTGGAAGTGGGGCCTGTCACCTTCTCCCAAGGAATTACTGTGGACTCTCCCCTGGGCCATCAGGGCCACCAGCTTGATCCTCTTGGCTGAGCTCAGATGTACTACTCCATCCCCTCACCTACAGATATGACTCCCCCCCTCTTTACATGTCTATTCTTTGTTGTCTTTGCTGGGTGGAAATGTTTTTTTAAGCTACTGACCCTCATGACTTGTTTAAAAAAAATTTTTTTAAAAGGGGAGGATGGGACATACTTTAAATCTGTCACTCAAGTGCATTCTACAAAGGTTAGCCCACATGACCCTCATAAAGGCATTGACATGTGCAGGAGCCAGGAAAGGCCATCCCTATGACCCATTTTAAACACACAACCACTGATTCATGGCAGAAATCTCATTATGGACATTTGGTTATTTTTGAAGAACTGTTGAGCAGCGGATAACAGGATATCTTCAAATTAAATCGAGTTCAATAAATAGTGCAAAATTAAATCATTCAATGTCTGGCCGGCCTTGAGCTATACTTAAACCCTGTGCATGATTAACAGATTAGAGTGCGAAAAAAAGCAGCTTAATCTGTCTGCTGCAGGGATACTTTTATTCCCCCACTGCAAATTGCTTTATCTCTAGACGCTACACCAGTGAAGCTCCGCCTGCAGGTTTCAGCAGATGGTGTAGCTAGAGGAGCACCAAAATTTTGATTTATCTCGAAAACTGGATATTTATGATTAATCCTTTTATTATAATACTGTATTCAATTCTTACTTCTCAGCCAGGATCCACACTGACAAACAAACACTAGGAGGTTCAGACACCAGAATTAACTGGTCCCAGGCCATTTGGGTAGCAAAATTATGGCATCCAGAATGTCCTACTCCAGTGCCTTATCTGTAACACCACAGTCTTCTATCCGACTGTTACTTATCCTATGAATTAGTAATTTATATTAGAACATTTAAATCCTAAATGTTCCTACTATGAGCTTCAATTACTTAACAAAGTTGGTATTACCAACATTTATTCTCCTAAGAGGTGCCTGGCTTTATTTTTTATAAGGCTACATAGCTGCTTGACTACACCATTGCACTTAAAGGTAACTATAAGATTATTGAGCCCAGAAAGGCTCAGTCTAAGAGTATATAAGCTGAGCTTTTCTGGTACAGCAGAAACAGAGGTGAGAATGCCCAGCATTTTGCTGGATGAAGCTATTACATACTCTAGAGCACTGGTCACAAAGAATAGCAGTCACACATCGAGGCTACCCTCAGATGCCTGTGACATCACAGCACAATCTTGGCCACCTAAACATCCAGAACACCACAAGCACCATTTGCATTTCATAACTGAGGCTCGAATATAGGTGCACATCAGAGTAACAATGAGACACTCTGGCATATTAAATCTTTTTATCATGAAAAAAAATTAAATAGTTCGCCCTACTGTTCCAGGTGATGCTTTGCAGTCTGCTTTGCTATCCCTCCTTTATTTATGCTGGCTCCTTCCACCACGTCTGACAAAGTATCTGAGCAAACCAGAAATCTGATAGCACAGTGGTTTTTCAAATTGAGCAGTGAGGTTTAAATTTAGTAATTCTTCCATGTGACTGACATAACACCCTTCTATTTCACATGAACAAACATAAGCCTAGCCCTATGTTGGCTTCTGAGCTACATAAGCAAGTCACACTCACCTCAGGTACAAAACCCCAGTAGTAATCAGCCTGCACCAGCTCTGTGTGGGCTGATGAGCAGCACAGCAGGGTATTGGTACATCACCTGCAGCTGCTGAGGCACAGGCTTACTGGAGAAGAGATAAAGCTGGCCTTTTTTGTTGTTCTTTTACTTATTTAGTTGTTGTTCTTTTACTTATTTAGAGGTTTTAATTTTCTCATTGGTGATGGGTTCAACAAATTCTTTTCCTTTTAGCAAAGTTGCCTCACTGCCTGTTGAATTCTTAGCGAGACCTGGTTGGTGTGCTTGGATTGCAGGCACTAACCCAGAACGAATCTAGACTTTCATTTGAACCCAGGACTAACCCCAGTCACAGGGAGCTGTTATTTGGGCCATGTAGGAAAGGAAAACAGGTCTCCTGACACAAACACAGATAATTTTAATTACCTTAATTGTTTTTATAGAATAAACTCAGTTCTTTTAGGACTCCAACAGGATAAATTAACCAAGTAAATAGGCACAGGCCATCTTAGATTCCAGACAGAACATTTAAGCAAATTGATCTTTTTTACTTCCCTGCAGAAATACTCTCAGCATCCCCAGAAAAGAGGAGTGGCACTGAGCAGTCCCCCAGCACTCCTTAGTTGTCTTCTGATCCCTTGAAGTCAATATAGCCAAACTACTGTGAAAAGTGGTGGTTTAGATTTCCCTAGAAAACTTTTATGTTGGTACTACAAGGTATGGTACATCAAAACCCAAGATACTCTTCGATGGAGACAGACCATGCTGTAAATCAGAAAAAAGAGTTTTATTAGAAAAGCAAAAATAAAATAGATTAAGAATGAAGGAACTGAGATTAAAGAGATTCTTAAAGTACTGGGTATGACTGGATTGACTGCCAGCAGGTCAGGATGTGACATTTCACTACTGGGCCTAGGACAGCTGGAAAAGAAACATACACTCCTTGCCTAATTTGTGCTTTCACAAGATGTCCTTCAGGAAATGGCTCAAACCAAACCCTCAGAAGTCCTCAGTACGCATTAGGTGAAAGTCTCTGTTACTTGAGAGGCAAAATTGTATGACTGTTTTGAAGCACCATTACTTTAAATGACACCATAGACTGTTAGCTTGGGTGAAAACCATTTGGAAGTCTTTTTCAGCAAGGCTGAGTAGATAAAAGCCCAAAATGTAAAGGGGTTGTTTAGCTACCTGGTTTTACTTGCTGTGGAAGCAACCATGACTCTTCATGGTTAACTTATTTGAAACAGTCAGTTACCAAGAGGACACCCAGCTCACATTGCAAAAAACTGTGGATACATCAAGGAGACTCAGAGAAAAGACACCCTCACCATTGTTGTTGTTACTCTTATGTGAGTATATGAGTATGTGGACTATGCTTTACAGGACAATAACCAGCTACTGTTTCCATTTTTGCAGTTATTAGTGAGTATAGGCAGGAGAACCCAGTTCTTAGAGCAGTTAAGTCAGCTCAGATGTAGGCAACAGGTCCAGAGCATCCTTAAGTGTGACTCTTAGCAGAAGTCAAAGGCACACGGTTACATTACCAAGTGCTGAGTCTCTAAGACACAGACAGGCCACCTAAGAGATGGACATCAAGCTGGCCCCGTGAAGCCCTCCTAAGACACAGAAACCACTGTCCATGCCCAGCCCACCTCAGAGCCCCTCTACCTTGCCCACTATCCAGGATTCCACTTCAAACCATCTTATGGCCACTGGTCAGGAAAGGTCCAGATCCAAGTTACTTCATCTGATGAAGGCAACTGTGGTGACAAATAGTGAACATACTAGAAAACTTAGTAAAATTTTCTATCTGTTTTACCAGTAGTCTTACAATGTTTCCCAACAGCAAATTAAAGGGGAAATTGGGAAAAAAAAAAATCCAAACAGTAACACCACACAGCATGGCTATTTATCAAAACAAGACGTAAAATAGGGACTTTCTTCTATTTCATCCCAGTATCAAAACAAATGTAAGCATCTCTCCATATCTCCTGGTCTGGCATCTGTTTCAGACTCAGGTGAGTCAATGCTCTTCCCTGGAGACTGGGTGAAGAGACCATCCAGAAAGAGGATTAAAAAAGCCCATAGGTAAAGAAGTGAAGACAGTGATGGAAGGATAAAAGAAAAACAAACCAACTAACAATATAGAGAAAAAGAGACTATAATAAAGTTTCCAGTAAACAGAGCAGAGGTAGAGGGAATCTGGATACATACTGTGTATCCAGTCACATGGTCAGCAAGCTGAACCTGATTTGACATATTCAGTCCTACAATCAGTAATGCCTACATGCTCTTCTCCATACAGTGAGAACTTAGTGACGCAGGAAACCTGCCTGGATTTCTGTCTACCTAATTCCAGAGATGCTGAGATCACGTTTTCTCAGATAATTTCTGAAACCAACCTGTGGGTTTGCCAGAATTTCTTTTAGAGAGTGTGAGGGGCATTGCAGACACTGTGCTGAGATCAGCTTGAAACTTTTAGGCTGCATTTAAATAGGATCATAGGATCATA
>VZRI01011100.1:37481-60811 GCA_013397515.1 Upupa epops | reverse complement strand
GAAGGAAGGAAGGAAGGAAGGTGCTTTAGTATTACTCTGTGTCTGAAGTGTATATATCAAGAATATGTAACTGATGCTTGAAGTGTAGAGAGTGTGTCATATAATGAAAAACTAAAAATTCCGAAATAGATTTTATCCTGGTTTTAGAGCCAAAGACCGAACACTTTATTATGGCAGTATTTTAGGATAGACAACATGAGAAAACTGGAATAAAATGGAGTAATTTTAATTGGGAATCTAGTGGGAGGGGTAATTGTAAAAAGGAGAGCATGAAAAAAAAAAAATACAGAAAGTATATTATTTAAGCTGTAATCTGCAAAATCCCCCGGTAAATAGCTCTGAATATTTTTTTTCCTTGATAAAAAATTAAATGTGATGTTAAACCCAGTCAGTTAAGAATCTGTTAGGGTTTCCTCATTGTCTTTCTCATTTATCCTATCAGTTCTGTAAATCAAATGTTAAGCAATGGTAAATACCAAGATAGAAGAGTTGAAATGCTTTTATTTTTCTGTTGTATGTTCCTATATATTTTTTTTCGTGATTCTGGGTGTAGCTAATTTAGATATTAATGAAGGATCATCAAATGGTTTGGATTAGAGGGCAACTTTAAAATATAGTTCAAACCTTAATGCCCCTTAAACTAGATTATCTTGCCCAAAAAACGAATCCAACCTGTCCTTGAAAATGCCCTTGATTGGGCATTGAGAATCAATCCTGATGACCTGTTCCAGTGCCTCATCAATTTCAATTTCTTTTTAATATCTACTGTAAATTTATCCTATTTCGGTTTAAAGCCATTGCACCTTGTGGTATCATTGCATGCTTTTGTTCAAAAAAAACATGTGAGTATTTTTCCCAACCTAAAAAATTACCTGAAAGTGCTATATGCCTCCAGTTCACCGTGAGTGTATTACAACAAGCAAATATTCCTATTGCATCTTTTATCTTGTCTAAATCAAAGTTATGGTTTGGTGTATCTCTTATCTTCACAACCCATGATTGTAATTCAGAAAGTTTCGTGCCACTCATATTTGGGAATACCAACACATATAAATATATAATGTGAATACATTACATAATGATATGGTAGCATATTTCCAATGGTGTACAGAAGAAAATTTCATTACATCCCTAATTTCAAGACATATGTAAGTACTTCTTATTTTGTTAGCTATAAATGGGTTTGTAGTTATAATTTGGCATGGTCTATACAAAGGAGGACTGTGAAGAACTTGTGAACTAATTTGAAATGTAATTTTTGTAAATTAGGTTCTCTGATTTTCATATAATATCATTAAAGAGAAATGCAGATGGTGTTTTTACTTTTGAATCTCCTTTCCATCTGTGGCCTGTATGTATGCAAGTAATTAATTTCAAATAAGAAAATACTGCAAAAGTGAAAAATGTCAAGTATCTTACTTTCAGTAAAAATTTATTTTTTTATGCGTGCATTTGCCTAGACAATTGCTCTTTCATTAAAACAGTTTTAATCCAAAGAATATGAATTCCATTTACCAGATGGAAGAAATAATGTATTAATATTATTACATTAGGAGAGCACTTTGCCCTAGACAAAATTTCACCATAACACATTTAATGATTACTCATTTTTAAAGATAATCAGCCCGTAAGAAAAAGCAGTTTTATTTTCTTTATCACATTCAGTTACTGACAATAATCTGAGAAAAGCATGATACTTGTGTGAAGAGAAGATGACATCTGAATAACTTGTAGCATACTATTAAAATAAAGGCAATGATAGTTTTGACTTTCATTACGGCATAAAATGGGAATGTAAAAAGTGTCTGCCTTCAGACGTCACTGGAACAACATCATATTTCTTTTAATTCACAAAAAAAAATGTTTCCAAGAAGCAGAAGAAAACACATTTTTCTTACTTCCCTAAGAATTACCTAGTCATCTTCTACATAATTTATTCAATTATTTTTTTCTCCACTACTTAATTGCCTATTTAATCTCTTATACCAACTGCTTTTAGTCTAGAATAGGAAAAGCGTATAAGGGAGTAAATCACCTATTAGACTATAATATAGCATTGTTCACAGTAAAGAGAGTAGAGCAAAAAAATATTTTTACTGCTTTCTAAGGAAGCCAGAAAAAAGAGTAGTGACAACTTAGTAGCTAATGTCCTTACCAGCTGAAGTCAAGCATGTTGTTAACACAGAGGTGTATACATAAAATCTCATTTTAACTTAATTATCTTTAATATGTAATATTGACTTAAATTCTTGGATTTTCCATATATATCATAGAATGATTTGGGTTGAAAGGGAAATTTGAAGGTCATTAATCCAACCCCATGCTGTTTTCAGGGACATGTATTGAAGTATATCAGGTTGCTCACAGTCCCTTTCAACCTGACATTGAATGTTTCCAAGCATAAGGCAGGTGTAGTTCTCTGGGAGACTTGTTACAGGATTTCACCACCCTCATTGTAACAGATGTCTTCCTTATGTGCAGTCTAAAACTCCCCTTTTTTTGTTTAAAATCATTATCTATAGGCCTTGCTGAAAAGTCTGTGCCATCTCTCTTATGGGCTGTCCCATTTACAGCTCTTATGGGCTGTAAATATTGAAAAGCCACAAGAAGATGTCCTCAGAGACTTCTTTTCTCCAAGTCAGTCAAATCAAACTCTCTCAGCTTGTCTTAGCATATGAGATATGTTAAGTCACTGCTAAAACTTTCACAAATATCCATTAGTTATGTGATAGCATTACACATGGGCCCAAGGAACATAAAAATGTATGTCTTCATAAAGGTCACCACCAATGAAACAATGATTTCAGTAAGGTTTGTTGATCAACACAATTACAAACAAAACTGCAAAAAAGGACATAAACCACAGTATCCCCCTCTTGAATGATGGCAACATAGTGGAGTGGGCTAAAAACAGCAAAAGAAACTTGCAGACACATGCAACTGCAGTCATAAAACTAGTCTAACCACTAGATAAACTTGTATGTCATATACTGCATGAAATAGAGAAATATGTCCTTTGTTTGCAGATCTATTATTTGACCTTATTAACTTTCAAGTTGAACACATAATATTGGTAATATTATTCTATATTAAATGTGTGAGAAATGCTCATTTGCTGATAAACCAGGTCCATACAGACTTCTCAGTGAAGCACAGCATATTTAGATTCTAGCCAGAGCGGGTGTCCTACTGAGTAGGCACACCAGTTATAGATTTAGCAGTGCAGACCAAGGAGCAGGCTGGCATGGGTGGCACTGTCATGGGTGTCTATTACAGGCCACCAGATCAGAATGAGGAAGTTGATGAGGTCTTCTACAGGCAGCTGACAACAGCCTCACAGCTAGAGGCCCTGGTTCTCATGGGGGGAATTTAACTACCCTGATATTTGCTGGAAGACCTACTCAGACAGCCATCCACAGTCCAGGAGGTTCCTCCAGTGCATTGGTGACAATTTCCTGATGTAAATGGTGGAGGAGCCCACAAGGAGAGGAGCAGTGCTGGATCTTGAACTCTCCAACAAGGAGGGTCTGGTTGAAGCAGTGAAGATTGAGGGCAGCCTTACTTGCAGTGACCACGAGATGGTGGAGTTCAGGGTCTCGTGTGGTAGGAAGAGAACACCTAGCAGAATCACAACCCTGGTCTTCAAGAGGGCCAACTTTAGCCTTTCCAAGCAATTGCTAGGAGAAATCCTCTGGGACAGGGTACTGGCAGGTAAAGGGCCCAAGATAGCNAGGTCCCCTGCTGAATGAGATGGATGTCCTGAAAACAGAGGATACAGAGAAAGAAGAGATACTGAACACATTCTTTGCCTCCATCTATACTATCGGGAGCTGTCCTGATATCCAAGCCCAGACTGCTGAGGCTCCAGAGGAAGTCAAGGCAAAAGAGGAGCCTGCCTTGGTTGCTGAGGACTGGGTTAGGGATGTGTTGAGCAAACTGGATGGACATAAATCCATGGGGCCTGATGTGATGCACCCACGCCTGCTAAGGGAGATGGCAGAAGTCATTGCTAAGCCACTCTCACTCATCTTTTCTAAGTTATGAGGATCAAGAGAGGAACCTAGAGACTGAAGGTTAGCAAATGTCACTCCAATCTTCAAAAAGGGTAAGAGTGAGGACCTATGTAACTATAGAACAGTGAGTCTCACCTACATCCCAGGAAAGTTGATGGAACAATTTGTCCTGGATGCTGTCTCTAGGCACATCAGGGACAAGAGGGTCATTAGGAACAGTCAGTATGGCTTCACCAAGGGGGAATTGGAATAGGTAAACTTTTGAGGCCCCTTCCGATCCCTAATGATTCTGTAATTCTCTATGTATCCCTCAACCCTGCTGAAGTTGCTTCCTGTTTCATCACTGAGTACTTCTGGGTTTACAGCCTATCTGAAGCACCTAATTATTAATTTTTCTAATTTTCTCCTACTGTTTACTTTCCTTCTGGTTCCTTCTAGTTTGTTTAGTTTTTGTCTTGGGTTTCAGTGAGATAAGGAAAGTGGTAGAACAATGATATCTGCAAGCCATAAGCCATTAGGTACATTTCTTTTTACCTTATTAGGCTATGTTTATTTATCATTCTGTAAAAAACAACATTACTTCCCTCACAAACATATATTCTACAGAATAAACACATGGAATTTAATGTCTTATATAGATGTGTTGGCTATGAATACAGCTGTTTTCAACAATACATATTTTTTCCTTACTTTCCATTGGTTGGTATTACTTATTTAATTCTAAAAAATCTTGCAAAACCACGCAATCTGCATTTTTTTAACTTTTATAGACTGTCTCAGTACAATGCTGTTTTATTTTCAATAAACTATTAAATACATACAACAAAAATTAATTTGCAGAAAATAGTTTTAGACATGACTGACAACATGGAGCAAGCAAGATTTACAGAGTTAAGCTTCTCAGATTGTGTCATCACAATGTTTATGGTAATACAGTATTTATTACATGATATAAAAATTCAGATTTGTTAATAGATACAATTTATTAATAGTTAAATTAGAATACATTATTTTCTCTTGCATTGGTTTGCAAGCTAACATAGCATTTTGCCTTCACAATTTAAGATTGACAACTTTCTTCACGAATCAACAAATACAATTCAGTGTGGCAGAAAGCACAAAGAAAACCCAAATAAAATCAAATCAACCAAACAAAAGCCCTTAACTGGACAATAGGTGATGTGATATCATGTAAATTACTGAAATACATCAGATTTTTTTTAACATTTACCTTTTCTGTTTCTCAGAATCACAGAATTACAGTATATTAGTTGGAAAGGACCTCAAAAGAATATTAGTCCACCTCCCTGAAAGAGCGCGATCACCTCTTTCTGCAATTGTTTATATAAAAAGTACAGTTGGAGCAGGTTACCCATGGTAATTATTCCATCAATAGCTTTGGAGGTTTTCAACTGACTGAATGCATTTATAAACAATTATTCCTGCCTCATGCTTTGAGAATGAGATTGTCACTTTCCAACTGGGTGGTTATGTGGTTCCAGAGTTATACAATATTACATTAAAAAAAATCCTTCAATCTCATTATTATTGTGGTTAGAACTTGAAGTCATAGATGTCCTGAAACTATTTCACTTTCTATTTTCCCAGTAAGGGAAATTTCAACTTCCCGTATTGATCTGTTGGAGGGTGGGAGAGCCCTGCAGAGGGCCTTGGACAGACTGGAGAGATGAGCAGGCTCAAATAAGAAGAGTTTTAACAAGTCTAAGAGTTGGGTTGTGCATTTTGGTTATAACAACCCCAGGCAGAAATACAGGCTGGGAATTGAGTTCTTGGAGAGCACTCAGGTAGAAAGAGACTTGGGGGTATTGGTGGACAGTAAACTTAGCATGAGTCAACAATGTGCCCAGGCAGCCAACACGGCTAATGGCATCCTGGCTTGCAGGAGGAATAGTGTGACCAGCAGGGAGAGGGAAGTTAGCCTCCCCTTGTATTCAGCACTAGTTAAACTGCACCTGGAGTGTTGTGTTCAGTCCCTGAGATTATGAAGGATGTCGAAGTGCTGTAATGAGTCCAGAGAAGAGCAACTAGAATGGTAAAGGGCCTGGAAAGTAAGCCTTATGAAGAGAGGCTGATGGAGGTGGGGTCTGTTTAGCCTGGAGAAGGGGAGGTTCAGGGGTGTTATCAACCTTATCACTGTCTATAACTATCTAAAAAGTGGGTGCAGTCACGAGGTGGTGGGTCTTTTGTCCCTGGACACTGGAGATAGGACAAGGGGTCATAGTCAAAAGCTCCGTCAGGGGAGGTTTAGGCTTGACATTAGGAAAGGTTTTTTCACTGAAAGAGTGATCCAATTTTGGAATGGGCTGCCCATGGAGGTGGTTGAGCCACCGTCTCTGGAGGTGTTTAAGGTTAGTCTGGATGAAGTGCTGAGTGGCATGATCTAGATTTAGATGTTTAGGTTTACTTGGTTGGTTTGAGGTTGGACTGGATGACCTTTAAGGTCTTTTCCAGCCTCATCATTACTGTGATACTGTGATACTGTAACTGTTTCTCAGGATAATCCCAAGAAGATAGAGAATTTAATATTAAGGATTTATCCAAAACTAATATTAAAAAAAAAATAACCCTAAAATATTGTCTCCTTTCTAAATATAGCAGCTACTTGGATTATCTTTTTTGCTTATGTGGAAACCTGTACAAATAAAGATAAGTTATACAGTCTACTAGAAATCCTGCTTCTGTGTCAGTTTACTGAGATTTTCTGTAAATAATTCTAACAACTTGTACTTTTTATAGAAATGAAAAACAGAAGAGGTGATGCTAATTTTCAAAGGATAATATGAACATAAAATTGTCTATGTCACTATTATGCCAACACCAACAGAAATCACACTACAGAAATTTTAGCTGCTAGGCAAATTTAATTTACTCATCTAGTATAAAAATCTTTTCCAAAATTTCAGTAATTTTATCTTGCTGGACAGAGGTTAATACATAGGTTACCATAAGATAACACTGAGCTAGAACCACTGGGAGATTATTCACATGATATATGTATCTTGCCAAAGTTCAATTATAAACTAGCTACTCAGGGTGCACCTTCTGTCTTTTTGCAAAACTGGTGCACTGTGAGTTTATTAGCTGTCTGTTCATGCAAAGGGCAGGCTTCTGTGAAGATTGGCAGACAGATCTGGACAAGCTAAATCAATGGGCAGAGGCCAACAGGATGAGGTTTAACAGGGCCAAGTGCAGGGTCCTACATTTTGGTCACAATAGTCTCCTGCAGTGCTACAGACTGGGGGATGAGTGCCTGGAGAGTGGCCAGGGAGTACTGTTTGACAACTGGATGAATATGAGCCAGCAGTGTGCCCAGGTAGCAAGAAAGGCCAGTGGCATCCTGGCTTGTCTCAGGAATGTTATGGGCATCAGGACTAGGGGCATAGTCCTCCTTTGTACTGGGTACTGGTGAGGCCTTCTGTCAATTACTGGGGGCAAGAAAGAAATGGAGGTTCTGGAGGAGGTCCAGAGGTGAGTAACAAGGTTGATGAAGGGACTAGTCTTATTAGGAGAGGCTAAGGGAGATGGGATTGTTTAGCCTGCAGAAGAGGAGACTCATGGGGGGACCTTATCACTCTCTACAACTACCTGAAAGGAAGCTGTAGATGGGTGGGGGACAGGCTCTTCTCCCAGGCGGATGGGAGGGCAGAAGCTGCTTCAGGGTGAATTCAGACTGGCTATTAAGGAAGGCATTCTTCACAGAAAGAGCGGTTAGACACTGGAATGGACTGCCCAGGTAGTCCACATCCCTGAAGACATTTAAAAAATGCCTGAATGTGACACTTAGTGCTCTGGTCTAGCTGATACTTGTGATATTAGGCCATAGGCTAAACATCTCAGAAGTCTTTTCTTTTCCAGCCTCAATAATTCTGTGATTCCATGAATCTGTGAGTGGATAAGCATCAATCACCTGGGATTTTATTATTTCAATCCATCAACTATTCACAATTAATGTCAAAGGAGATTATGTGATGTAGCACTTCATATCTACAAAAACTTAGGGTACATTCTGACTTCCTAGCTGTTATTTTGAGTCGCATGTACTTCATTAAGTTTTGGTGAAAACAAGCATTTTTATTTTCATAAACCAAATTTTGCATTATGTATTGTCCTTGATTCTAAAGGGATAATGCTGAGTGTGATTTTGCAAGCTATTCTTTACCTCTTAGATGGAAATATGTGGGATTTCCATGGAGACAAAGAATATGTTCTTTTGGACTAAGTTTTTATGATTTTATATAAATTCATTCAGAGATCTACAATTAATTCCTTTTGCCAAATAAAATTACTTATTTTTTTCTCATATTGAAGCCTTTAACTGAGCAGACTAATTTCTTGTGTCATGCATACATTTGGGTTTTGGAAGGAATTAAGTTCAATTAAATAGAAGCAACTTATTTTTCATGATTGATATCCTCATCAATTAATTCTTTTTCATTCATACAGCTGTTAGATTTGAGATAAATAACATGTAATCTAGGACAAAGCAAAACAAGAAGATCTGTTATCAAACTGTCTCATATGATGCTATGCTGAGGAGCTGTTTGTGAGGACCTAATCTTTCAAAAATCACTTGAGCTTGGCTGCTGAACTGTCAAGAATCACAGAATCAGCCAAGGTCTTCCAATCCCCATCCAATGTTTGTTGCATAGATGGCAGGTCAAACAAGTGTGAAACTGTTTTCAGTACCTCAGATTTTTCAGGCTGACATGCAGTTAAAATTGACTGCCTTTATGTTAATTTGTCTTGTATGGGATAATGAACTTCATGCTGAGAGGCAAGAAAATGTGCCAAGAATATGAACAGCTATGGATCTTTCACATTAAGAGAAAAAGAATTAAAAGCCATGTAATGTGAAGCAATCTGCTGAATGGTTTTGAATACCCTTGGTTAAAGGATATAACCAAGATTAAAACAAAGCAAGAATCAAGTGTTAGTGAAAATACGTTTATACATGCTTCTGTGATGCCAAGATAAATATTAAGAACATTACTTCTGTTGGTATGAATGTTTGATCAGACTTTGAGGAAAAACAGAAAGCAGCTATATCTTAGCTTATTTCTAAATTTTGCATGTACATGCACATATTTAAATAGCAAAATCATTATTCTAATTTTTTCACTTAAGGATCACTGACCTGCTTGGCTGTGTTTATAAACCAGCATGAACAATGTAGTTAGACAGATCCCTATTTTCATAGTTTATCTTAATTGTGCTACATAGGCTTGAGTTTGCCTAATGCTATTATACTGTTCTGTTCCTTGAAGCTGGATTTTCCTCTAGTGTTCTGATCAAAGACAGAGTTGAGGCCCACAATCCTTGATTACAAGTACTCATGAACTCATTCAGTGGTCTTTCCAAACCTCTAGGATGTATGGTTTTCATTCTTTCTTCATTCGTTTAAATATAAATGTCCTTCAAAGCTACATTTCCAGAGCTTTCCTGAAACAAAATTTTATATTGTTTTTCCTTTCTCACAGCCTTTAGAAGTCACTGGTCTTCTAATGTTGAAGCGCTAGCTGTCCTTAATGCCTTACTTAAATAAATTTGAACACTTAAATAAATTGGAAGATATTTGTAACTTCTACACAATGCTAATTAACCATACATGTCAACAACTTAGTGTAAAAAATGCTTGTGTAACAATTTTCAGTTCTTTCTATTTGTTTGGGGGTTTTTTTGTTGTTTTTTTTTTTTTTTCTGTTTTATTTTCCCTTCCTCCTCCATCTATTTAATCACCCAGGAAGAGAGGAAGACTTGAAGTGATTTTTAAGGAAGAAAATACATACTTTAATATATTTCCAGTCTCTTGCTTTCTGAACTGGAAAACAAACAAGTATTGACTATTTCTCTGTGTGTACCCAAAGGCATTAAATGTCTGTCTGAACATTTAAAAGGGGTGCATTATTTTCCTAGAAGAATATTTGAATACAATTTGTAACCAGCTGCAATTTAAGTTCTATCATCTTTTACAATACATCAATGCAAAAAGATGATTCGTGCGCTTCTGCACTATTTACAGTCCTAAAATTTACAAGCTTTGTCCATAAAGAAAGACTGCAGCACATATAGAGCATGTTTTCATGAAGTAATAAAATATTTTGCAATATTTTGATAACTGCTTTATTCATAGCTGTGTTCCTTGCTTTTATTCCTTGCTCAGTTCTACCTTTTATTCCTTGCTTGATTTACTTCCGTGTTTTTTTAAGGTTAAAGAACTTGGATGAGTTTGGATCTTGGATGACAGTGATTTTTGAAATCTGGCAGATCTTAGGCCAGATATTAATATGTTTGGAAAAGAGACAAGTGGGGATATTACTGATTAGGTAAATGGTGAGCACAGCTAATTTAGTACTTTCAAAGTCATATAGATGCAAAGGTTATTTTCTTTTTCTTTCTTTCTTTCTTTCTTTCTTTCTTTCTTTCTTTCTTTCTTTCTTTCTTTCTTTCTTTCTTTCTTTCTTTCTTTCTTTCTTTCTTTCTTTCTTCCTTTCTTTCTTCCTTTCTTCCTTTCTTTCTTCCTTTCTTTCTTTCTTTCTTTCTTTCTTTCTTTCTTTCTTTCTTTTGCTTGCAAACAGAAACAAGAAGGCATAATTCACCACTTATGATCACAGACAAAACCATCAGTTCTACTCTTCACATCAAACTCACACCTCCCTGTACAAACAATAGTCCAACACCAAATATAAACAAATCACCCACAACAATGACAGAGAATGGAGTGATTACAAGCCATTAGGTATGTTCAAAAAAACTGCTCTGAAGACTCATGCACTCCAAGGGAAAAACTAGTATTTCTTTCAAGGTCAAACTTGGTGAATCCTGCCCCCACTTCCCACTATTCCCAGAGACAGTCCTGCAATTACTCTTTATCCAACATGGGCTCACATGTCCTGCAGTCCCACCAATCAATCTGGGGTGGGCGCCTCCCAGTCATGGCCATTTTAAGAACTCATTTTCTCCTCTTTGCAATGCTGACCCAGCTCCCTGCCTGTTTCCAGAGGCTTCATGGACTACAGAGACCACTTCTGTTCACTACTTGTTTTATCATTTTCTGAGCCAAGGTCTGGCCTACATGTCTTCTCCCTCCCACAGAGCTGGAATGTGGCATGGTTGTCTTCTTTCCCTGTCCTCCATTTATAGAATTATGGAATCATAGAGTGGCTTGGATCTGAAAGGACCTCCAAAGTGCATCTAGACCAATGCCATGCAGTGATCAGAAACATCCTCAACCAGACCAGGCTTCCCAGAGCCCTGTCAAACCTCACTACAAACACCTCCCCAGGCAATCTGCTCCAATATTAATCATCCCATGCCAAAGAGCTCTCTCCAACATTCAATTCAAATCCACCCCTCTCCAGTAAGTAACCCCAAACAAAAATGGAGCTCAACATTCAAAGGAGAAAAACAGCCCAAACTGAAAAGCCCAGTAAAATTCCTTTCCCCTCACTATCCCCTCACAAACATGTTCATTCACAGTGGGATGACTGGCTGAGGTGTGGGATTATTTTTTTTCTTTCTTCTCAAAAAGTTTTACAAGAGCCACGCACTGGTCTCCAACAGGTCAGTCTCCAACCTATTCTGGTACCTGGGGTTGTTCATGCCCAGCTGAAAGACTCTACAGTTACCTTTGTTATGCCTCATTAAGTTTCTCTCTGCCCAGTTCTCTAGCTGTCCAGATCTCACTGAATGACAGCACAGTCTGCTGGGGGTGTGTTGATGACACCACACAGCTTCATGTGACAGTGCACCCTAATCCCTCATCCAAGTCATTAATTATACCTTAAAAACTTTTACATAAAGAATACTTAAGAACTTTTCTAATGTTCTTCGCTGCTATGGATATCCTTCCCCCTATCCCTCATCCTCTATCAATGTTTCTTAGCATGAGGCAACAGTGTCACTGAAATGATCAATATCCCACAAAGCCCATTAGAAGGAGTGAGGTGTCAGTAGTAGATGTGACCAATATGTCATTTCTGTGGTGCTCATGCAGATCATAGGACACATTGTATTAGACATCTATGTATGGAACTTGCAGCAGGCCCTTCATGGTGAGTCATCTGAAACAATAGGTCTCTGCAGTTTATTTACAGTTCTGCATAGATCTTTATTGATTTTAATGAGAGCTTCATACAAAGCTTATATATCAGTATCTGTGTTGTGGGCTGGGAGAACAAAACTGTTCCCTAAATGTTACTTAAGAAGCACAATACATTAAAGTCAAATGAGAATGCAGACACTCCAGAGGACTTAACAAAGATATATCTTGCCTCTCAAAGAATTGTGTGTTCAAAAGAATATGCATTATTTCCTATCATAATAATAAAATCTGCCATTTTTACTGACAATGCTGTGGAAAGAAATGCTGTGCTTTATATTGAAGTTCCAAATGTCACCTGTATATTTTAAAGGTTTATATGTTTTCATGTTTTGCATACAATCTTGCCACAGAGGCCTTCAGGAATTTACAGATTAATGAAGCATAATATTCTTAGCTTTTAAAAAAAAATAAATTATATCATCACAAATTTAATCTGAAAATTCACTTTTAATATATTTCTTATCTATGCTGGATAGAGCATCGGACTTAATATCTCTGTTAAAATTTTGATCAGTAAAAAAAAATACTTTTTTTCTGAGATTTTTTTTCTTTAATTTCAGTTGAATGTTATTTTTATTAGGAAAGCTGTCCAGCTGTTAACTTATTAGTTTATTAACATGACAGCTTTAAAAAGCAGGTAAATTTAGAAACAAAATGCAAGGCTAAAAGTAAAGTTTAGGTGTAGATATGTTATTATATGTATTAGAATCTTCCTTACAATTCTCACATTATTCAAATTTTAGATTTTATATTGATTTCAGTTTTGTACTTTTATTCCAAGTAATAACTTTTTAACATTTTATAAAGAAAAAATTATTATTATTAAAATTATTCTGAAAGATGTACCAATAATACAAACACAGGATTCTGAGGCTTTCTTATGTATTTGCAACTTTTTACTTTTTTATATTTTCATACCTTCTGGGTTCAAAGAAATTAGTTGTAGTTTGAATTTGAGTAGGTTTCTTGCCTGAGACATTAGAAAGATACAGAGAAGGTGGAGATACTGTTTTTTTATTTTGTTTTGGTCTTGTCATGGGTTAGAGACCCTGAGTATATTTTCAAAGAGATCTTTTGCATAAAACACAAACTGATGGTTTAAGAAAACCACTTATGAATTTTCAGGCAATGAAACAGCATATTCAGTTTGGGGAAAAAAGGCAACAAGGCATTTTAATTCAACTCCCAAACACCAGACAAAACACCCCAAACATAAGACATACACACAGACATATGGAGCTTCTTCACCATGCTCTTACACTGGATTGAGATAGAATGTCCAAACTGCAGACAATTCTTGCTTCTTTTGAAACATCCACAGACTGGAATGTCTAGTGTATCATGGGAGACCATGTCAAAAATGTCTAGTGTATCACGGGAGACCGTGTCGAATGCTCTACTGAATTCCAGGTACACTACATCCACAGCCTTCCTATCACTGACCAGTCAAGTCACTTGATCATAAAAGGAGATCAGGTTATTCAGGCAAGACCTACCCGGCCTAAATTCATGTTAACTGGGCTTAATCTCTTGGCCATCACGCAGCTGTTGCATGATAGCACTCGGTACTAACTGTTTCATAACTGCCCGGAACTGAGGTGAGGCTAATAGGTCTATAGTTACCTGGACCATCCTTCCTCCCTTTCTTGTAAATGGGGGTCACATTCGTCAACTTCCAGTCATTCGGGACCTTACCTGTGATCCACGACGTCTGATAAATTCAATGGCCATAGGACCTTCTGTTATATACTCTATGTTAATACTAATTTGAAATTTTTGAATGTTTGTTCTTCATGTATATTTTCCCTTGTTATATTACTCCTTTTTGAATTACTAGTAAGAACATGCTAAGGCACTTGACCTCTACTGAAAATTACAAAAATATTGAATTGTTGTGTTGTAGGACTTATGTGTAAGTCCTACATTCTAATTATTTAAGCAAATTAAAAAACCCCATTTAAACAGTTTTCTGTATTTCTATGGTGCTCACAGGTGTTCTTAAAACCTGTCAGTAAAACTTTTAAGGTGGAACTACGTGGAAAATTTTAGAAAAGTTAAGACCACTTGGCTCAGGTTGGGAGTATAAGTACATTAGTGACTTCGTGTCTTGGGTTATGGAATCAAAAAGATTGTATTCTATTTTCATCTGTTGAAAGCAGTTGAGAAGCTGTATGGTTTTGTTTTTTGTAACTCCAGGGGGATGGGGGAGTGAATGCCTTGTACTGACCCAATTGTTAAAACCAGATGGGGCGATATTTCTTAAGTATCTTCTTCTGATGGACCATTAAGGCTCATATCGTCCCATTGTGAGACGCTTCACCCAGTGGGGGAAGGTGGGGGGGAGCTGACCGTTCCCACCTGCATAAACTGGGACTCAGGAAAACAAGGGGGGTTCGCTCTCTACGGGAGTTTACTGTCCCCGGATCCTGTGTGCCCAGCTGAAGCCGCTTCGCTTGCTTTCGGTGCCGCTTTTCTCTCCACCACAGCCCCTGCTGCTCCACGGCATCCAGCCTCTCTCCGAGACCTTCTGCCTCCCGCCCTCCTTGGAGTTCCTACTGTTTCCCGCACCGAACAGAGCTGCTACTGTGGCTGCCCAGCTGTCCTCGCCGCCTCCTGCTTGCTGCTGCCTCTGTCTGCGCCCGCACCGAGGAAAAGTCTCTCCACGTCTGCCGCTCTGGGAACTGCAGCAGGTTTACTCTGTCGGGATCCCTAGGACTTTCTTTTGACTTGTTGTTTGGGTGTACTGTTGGGTTTTCTTAGTGTTCTTAATAAAGAATTGTTGTTCCTTTTCCCAAATCTTTCGCCTGAAGGCCTTTAAATTGAAAGAATTTGATACCTGTCTTCCTAAATCTAGACACTCCGTATAGATATTGTAATTCAAAAGTAAAGTGATCTTAATTTGCTGCAGCTTAATGCTCTCTCTAAGGTATCAACCTGTGTTGAACTACAACCACTGAATAGCATAATGTTCTTTGGCTTTACAATTCACCTCATTTTCCTAAATTGTTACTACATTGTCAGGGTCTTACTGCTTAATGTTAAATAATTTTATTGTTGTTGTTGTGCTTTTCAGAAGCAAAAACATTATGAAGTATTTGATAAAAATTAGGAATTTTATCCTGTGATATTTTAATACTAAATAATAATATTTGACTAATCACAGCTTTTCTTCATATTCTTCTAATATTGAAATTCACTGTAGTTAATAGCAGGAGTAAAGATATCAGCAGACAATCATTTATTATCATTATTATTGCTGACTTTTGTGGTCATAGTACTGAGAAATTCTATACAAGGAACAATACTTTTCTACAAATCACATAGTAAAGACAAGAACAGAAATATTTCCAGTGATAATGGAAGTATGAATAGGCATTAAATATTGGAAGAATGAGACTCATGTTAGAGAATCAGAGATGAATTCTTGGTTATGTGGCATGATTAATCTCTGTAAGATTTGTGTTTTATTTTGTTGGGTGTTTTTTGGTTGGTTGGTTGATTGGTTGTTTTGGCAGGGTTTTTTTTGGTGTAGGTAGCCTTGATTTTTGTTTCTGGTGTTAGTTAGAAGGATAACATCAATTTTTCTATATTGAATCTGATTATTACTTATGTCCATGCAACTCATGCTCCAATCTCAGATCTCTGTGTAACTTTCCTCAGGCTTATCTGCAATTTCATAACAAGGTGAAAAGATCGTAAACAAATTGATTTCCCTGTGAAATACCACCTACAAAATAAATGTTTTGAAAAATTCCATATGATTAAAGAGAAAAAAAAATCCAAGATAATTTATATATATGATATAAAAAAAGAATCATTACTTTGTGCCAGTTTGAAATACAGCAAAATCTAGTGCATGTACCAATGTTATTTATTACCCTAGATAGCACACATATTTCTATGGTTAGCTCTACAATTCTACAATTCTGTAGAATTAATTGCTTAGCCAAAATAAATAAATTCCTAAACTATCTAAAATTTTTACTTTTTTAACCTTCAATAAACAGCAATCTAACATGGTAAGCCAAAAGTAAGAAATGTAATGTAATGTTTTCTTCTCAGAGCATTCACTATGTATGTTACTAATACTGCCTATTACCCATCAAAACATTCCAGTTCCCCACACTCAAATTATGTCAAAGAGGGTAAAGTCTTTCATGAATCTTTTCTCAGAATACATTGTAATACATATCCATACAAATTAAATTAAAGCTACTATAATTCTCTCAAGAACTTGACATGCTGAATACACACAACCATGGTTAGTTGTACTGCAGGCATTTGATTCATGCCATTATTGATTAATATCTGATCTGAGACTGTCTCATTCAGTGCATGCTCAGAGTATTCTAAAATTTATTTCTTACCTTGTTGCTACTGAATATTTTTTCATTATATTAAATAATTCTTTTTGTTTCTGAAAATAAAGCTGTTACTTTTACTTAATTAATATTTTTCTTTTTTTTTTTTTTTTAAACGGTTATATGAGTAATAAAATTAGAGGAATACAACATACCAAATTGTTTGACACAGAACTGTCATCTGGATTTATTTTCTAGGAAGAAAGATAGACTTTGAATATAAGTTTGGCTTCTTCTGGACATATCTTTCAGAATAGGTTTTGATACTAGATGATTCAAATTAAATATAAGACACACAAAAGTCAGCACTGTGCAAGAGAAAAAGACAATCTATTTATTACATATCTAACACTCAGAAGAGTAGATGTATTTGTATTATGATAATTATGATATTAAGATTTGATGTTTTTTGTATTATGATTACATTTTTTATTATGATTACAAAGTAGTATTTCTAATTGATTTCCTGTAACATTCTCTGGCAAAGCAAATGCTGTCCCGTTGTACCCGTTTCAGATGTTTCACTCTTTTGAAACTATTTTTTTTCATGGAAGTGAATTAAGAAAAGAAAATTAGACAAATTTAAAATACATAATTTTATATAAACCTATAAAAATATAACTTTATAATAATGTTGATAATCATTGAGTGCTCTCAATGATTAAAGCAAGAAAAATTTTAATAAACTGATCTAATTCTCAAAATTTATCCAGATTAATTAATATCACCATTCTTACTTTTCATTATCCCTTGCCAATTTGACCCTACGTTTCTTACTAAGAATTATTTATACTATTAGGTGCAAAAACTGCAGAGAATTTTTTTGCTTAAAATGTTAAAGTAATTTAAAATAATTATTATCATTGGAAGATACATGGATTTAAACCATTTTTATAAAATTATTACCAGTGTTGTGCAGTTTTTAAAGCAACCTCAGGTAACACCATTTTGAAACATTCATTAGTGAAATACTTTGCACTTTCATCAGAGATAATGGTTTGATGTATGAGAAAAATAATTTCCTTCCAAAGTAGAGTATACCCTCCGCTTCATCATCTTCTTGCAATTCAGCATTTTTTTGGCACTATTCATTCAACCCACCTTTCTTTCCCAGTGAATTTATTAAATTTATGCATTAGACATCACATTATTTCCTGCAGGTCAGAAAGTGGTAATGACCTCCTGTGTGTCTACATTAACTTCTTGATTGTTCTACCTTTCAGGTAGATCTTATATTTTCTGCACAATGTCCATATTGGAAATTTCACTGATCCTGCTGCTAATCCACAGGTACAACAACAAACTAACTGCATTCTGTCCTCATGTACCTTCAAAATGCATTTTTTCCCTCCTTGTCAGGGGCTTAAGCAAAATAATAGAATGCTTGAAGTTGGAAAGGACCTTACTAATCCAACTCCCCTGCAGAGAGCAGGGATATATTTAACTAAATCAGGTTACTTAAAGCCCCATCCAATCTGATGAATGTTTCAAGCAATGGGGCTTCTACAACCTCTGTGGGCAACATATTCTAGGGTTTTGCCACCCTCATTGTGAAATATTTCTTCCTCAGACATAGTCTAAATAGTCTAAATAAATTTTACTTTAAAACCATTAAACCTTATTCTGTTGCAACAGGCCCTCTTGTGTAGATAGTTACCATCTTTCTTATATCCTCTAAGTACTGAAAGGTTGCAATGAGGTCTCCCTGGTGCCCTGTCTTCTCCAGACTAAATAACCTCAACTTCTTAGTGTTTCTTCGCAGAAGTGTTCCATTGGTCTAATAATTTTTGTTGTCCTGCTCTGAACCTGCTCCAGTAGGTCCATGTCAGTTTTGTAATGAGGATGTCAAAATCAGCATGTAGAAATGAGGCAGAATTCCTCTTTTCTCCTGAATCACAGCTTTTAAACAAAAAGATACCACAATATACATACATAAACCTATGTGAAAATTATCAGAACAGAGTTTATTATATGTAAAAGTCAAAGATTGTGGATGGAATGATTGGATAGTGAGGTGTATTGGGAACTGGCTGAAAGAGAGAATGCAGAGAGTTGTAGCCAGTGAAGCAAAGACTACATGGAGGCCTAGTGGTGTTCCTCAGGCATTGGTAATGTGTTCAGTCGTATTCATTAGTATCTTGACAGGGAGATGCAGTGTATATTCAAAATTTTTCTGTTCAAAAATGGGAGCAGTGACTGAGAGAACAGAAGGCCATTCAGCATGAATGGGACAAGCTGGAGAGTTTTCAGGAGAGAAACTTCATGGAATAAAGGCAAGCGTATTGTACTGCAACTGTGGGAGAACAACCCTACTAAACAAAGGTGGCTGGGAACAGCTTGAGATCAGCTCTTAGGAAAATGACCTGGGGGTTCTAGTGGACCACAGGCTGACCATGAACTAGCAATGTGCCTTAGCCAGGAAGGCTAATGGTATCTTGGGGTGCATTAAGAGAGTGGTCAGTAGGTCGAGGGAGGTCCTCTGCCTTGGTTAGTCTACATCTGTAATACTGCATTCAGTTCTGCGTTGCTCAGTTCAAAAAGGATAAGTAGCTACTGAATAGAAACCAGGACCAAGACTCAAAGGTTATTAGGGGAGTAGATCATCTACAAATGACAAATGATGTGGCTCTTCAGACCCCAGGTTGTATGGAGTGTCTGAATCTTATGCCACTGCAAGAGGGTAGTGCTGAGAACACCTGCATACAATGTGAGAAGGTGAATGACCTGCTCTGCATGGTTGCTGAGCTAAGGGAAGAGGTGGAAAGGCTGAGGACTCTCCAAAAGTATGCAAAGGGGATAGATAGGAGGGGTGATACTCTCTCATCTGTTAGAGCTTCCTAGTAGTCTGAAGAACCTGGTATTCCCTATTAGCGGGAAGAAGGCACTCAAGACCTGGAAGAGACCGAGGCTTTGTCTCACAAGGAAGAAGGCAGGGTTCCCACTGACGATGAGGAATGGGAACAGGTTTCCACTGTGGAAGAAACATAATGCACTCCTGCCCCACTCCACCACTCCTGCCACCCTTCCATCTGCCCTTAGAGAACAGGGTTGGGGCTCTGGATTTTAGAGATCAGGATGAGGAAGTCGAAGAAATTCTTTTAATTAGAGAAGCCCTGAGGAGCATCCACACTATAAAAACCCTCAAAATCTCAAGTATGAAAAAGAAAAGAAGGGTAGTGGTTGTGTGTGACTTCATTTTGAGGGGGATAGAGGGTACTGTGTATAGACCAGATCCTTTCATAAGGTACCTCTGAAGCCTCCCAGGCACCCAGGTTCAGGATATCAACAGAACGATACCTGAACTCATTAAACCAACAGATTATTATCCGCTGTTGATGATGCAATATAATTGTATTGATGAGGCAATTGAGAGGGGAGTCAGGACAATTAAAAGGGAATTCAGGGAACTTGGATAACATATCAATAGAGTAGGTCTGCAAATAGTGTTTTGTTCTATCCCTGTAACAACAGGGGTTAATAACGTAACTAGAGACCTGTTAGCCTCACCTCAGTTCTGGACAAAGTTATGGAACAATTAGTGATGGGTGCTATCATGCAACAACTGCGTGATGGCCAAGAGATTAAGACCAGTCAACATGGGTTTAGGAGGGGCAGATCTTGCCTGACTAACCTGATCTCCTATTATGATCAAGTGACTCGAATGGTCTATGAGAGGAAGGGTGTGGATGAAGTGTACCTGGAATTCAGTAAGGCATTCGACACAGTATCCCATGATATACTCCTAGCTAAGATGGCAGCAAGGGGCTTTGACAGGAATATACTGACCTGGGTGAGGAACTGGTTGGATGGACGAGCCCAGAGAGTGGTCGTTAATGATGTCGCATCTAGTTGGCGACCAGTTACTAGTGGTGTCCCTCAAGGGTCGGTGTTAGGTCCAGTCCTGTTCAACATCTTCATTGATGATATTGATGATGGGTTGGAATCCATCATAAGCAAATTTGCAGATGACACCAAACTTGCAGCCCGTGTCGATATGTTGGAGGGTAGGAGGGTCCTGCAGAGGGACAGACAGGAGAGATGGACAGACTGTAATAGGATGTGTTTTAACAAGTCCAAGTTTCGGGTTCTGCATTTTGGTAATAACAACACCAGGCAGAACTATAGGCTTGGAATGGAGATCTTGGAGAGTACTCAGCTAGAAAGAGACTTGGGGGTATTGGCGGACACTAAACTTAGCAAGAGTCAGCAATGTGCCCAGGCAGCCAAGAGGGCTAATAGCATCCTGGCCTGTAACAGCAANCCTGGACACTGGAGACAGGACAAGGGGTCATAGTCTTATCTCCATCAGGGGAGGTTTAGACTTGACATTAGGAAAAGTTTTTTTACTGAAAGAGTGATCAGATTTTGGAACAGGCTGCCCATGGAGGTGGTTGGGTCACCGACTCTGGAGGTGTTCAAGGTTAGGCTGGATGAAGTGCTGAGTGGCATGATCTAGATGTCAGATGTTTAGTTTTACTTGGTTTGTTTGAGGTTGGACTGGATGAACTTTAACGTCTTTTCCAGCCTCATCATTACTGTGATAGTATGATACTGTGATCTACCTGACAAGTAAAAGTTGAGAGAGTTGTCTCTGTTTTGCCTGGAGTGGAGGAGATTGAGGGGTGATCGCATAAATGATTTTAAGTATCCAAAGGGTATTCCTGTGTGATCTTCTCTAGGAGAACCTACTCTACTGTGGGTTGCACAAGATTTACAGAGCTCACTTCAAACCCCTATCTTTCAGTGATTCTATGATTCTATATTTATAAAAAAATAAGAAAGTTACATTTGAAATGTTTGAATAATGAATTAGACAGTGAAAATTGAAAAATAAGTAAAAAAATCAAAACCTAATGAAAAAAATCATTTGGAAATATAAAATATATCTTTTAAAGAATTGAGGGGAGACAGGTACGTTTTGACAACGATTTTGGGGAAAATGATACTTTTAATATTCTGTGCAGCAGCCAAAATGTCATGACAATATCTAAGGAAAAGACATTTTCAACAACCTCACTCATGTGGTGAATTCCAGGGGAGCTAAGGGACCCAGGCTCAGGTGTAATAAATGTCCTCCTGACTTCACTTTAAGTTACTCTCACTGGTCTAGTCAAGGAGTCTCAGTTCCAATACTGGCTGTCTCACCATCTCCTCCCTCTGCTTGGCAGAGACACTGGGCAGGTTGAGTCATGACAGTGACTCAGAGGATATACTTTTGCCGGAAATTCTATTTAGTGAACAAATGTAGTTTGGCAATGATTAATTGATAACTTTAATTGAGCAAATAAATGATATGTATCAGCAAATAGCAAATAACTTTCAGAGAATGAATAAAACTTTTTCATGATGAGGCTATTATCTTAACAATTCATACAAAACTTATGTACATGAATATATGTAGAACAGAAAAAAGGAAAAAGACAAGCATAGAAAAGAGTGAGAATGGGATAGAGAAATGAGAATGTATCACCACCCCTTAGGCTCAAGGATTGTTGCTGAGTATCAAAACTAGATCAACAGGTGGTGCGGATGAAGATGATTGCCCCCCATCACCAAAACAGATAGTTACTTTTTATACAGTTTCATATATACAGTGTTCAAGATCTCTGTTTTTTATTAGTAAATTGAAGCAACAGATGAGCTTGCAGATGACTGAATCAGTATCCATGAATATAAGTCAGTACTGCAGGAGAAGGTATTTCTCCTCGGCACAGATAAGAGGAACTTTTCTGTCCCCTCCTTGTCTTCACAAGCATTTGAAAAAAAACTTTTCAAAACTTGTCCTCTTGAAATTGCTAAAGATTGCACAATGAGACACCAAGTTGTCAAATTATTTGAAACAAAGCAGCCCACTCTTTTCAGTGAAGGACAGATGCCCCCACAGGTGCTATCAAAAGAGAACAAATTTACACCCACAGAATTACATCTGGTGCAAACTTTTTATATTGAATTTAGGCTGCATGTAGGTATCTGTTACATTTTGCATGTGAATAACTCTTTATTCTTTGAGTTGGCTGTGAGAATAGTTTTCTCACCAATATGAGTTAAAATTGCAACCAGGCAGTAAAATGAGACCAGGTCAAGGATTGTACTTAATGATCACAAAGGTCTCTTCCAGGCAGAGATATTTGTGTTTATGTGAAAAATTTGGAGATATACTACTATGGTATTAATAAGCCTTATGCACTGTGGAACTCACTGAAATTTTAATGTTATGGTCCACCCTCCTTTCTGTATGGCAGGCAAAGCTTTTGTAAAACATAATACCAGTTCCTCAATACAGTCACAGCTCTTCTACATATTTGTCAGTTACCCTTATGGGAGGATGTGAGAAACCGTGTCCTCTCAACAATCCCAACAATCCTGGCAAATCTGCGGTAGCTGGGGTTGCTCCTGGTCAAAATTCTGATAATCTAATGCAGAGTGCCGTCTCTGCCTGAGGTCCCAAGCACAGATCAGGTACAGGGTGGGGGGACTGTAGAGTTTCTCAAAAGTTAGGGGGGAGGGCAGTCAGCCTCCTGAACTCCTGAATGCTCAAGGAGCCTTCTATAAGGTGGCATAGTGAATGCTTCACACCAGATATAAGCCTAGGAATGGGAGCAACTGCCCAGGAGCACTGCATGGAAGGTGACTATTTAACAGAAGTGTATGCCACAGCATTCGGCAGAGGATGAGAGGTAGAGTGGCTGCATATCACCGGGAGCAGCACTACCCCAACAAAGCTGTGGCAGCACTGGAGAGCAGCTACAGCACCGAAAGAGCTGGAGAGAGTCAGAATGCACCAGGAACAGTGGCGCCCCTCCTTTGCTGCAGGAGCAAGAAGGTGTCTCGGTT
>VZRI01011100.1:23413-37389 GCA_013397515.1 Upupa epops | reverse complement strand
GCTCCCGGCACTCCTGGGGGACCGGGGTGGGGGGGAACCTCGCGGTTTGGGTTTGCCCAGGGGACCTCGAAACTGGGCCAGGCAGAGGCAGGCAGCTTGGAGCAAGGGTAGCTATATAGCTCTTTTCCTCTGCAAAATCCAGTAGAGCCACCCTATAGTGTTCCTGAGTCCCATTTTATGCAGGTGGGAAGGGTCAGCTCCCCCCACTGGGTGAAGCTTCTCACAATGGGATGATATGAGCCTTAATGGTCCATCAGCAGAAGATAGGTAAGAAACATTGTCCCACCTGGTTTTAACAATAGGGCCAGTACAAGGCATTCACTCCCTCATCCCCCTGGAGTTACAAGAGACAAAACCACATAGCTTCTCAACTGCTTTCAACAGATGAAAATAGAATACAATTTTATGTTCCATAACCCAAGACAGAAGGGATGGCACCAGCGACACACTGAAAGTGGAGTTGGCCCCAGATGTCCTTCCCTGCTGCTCCTTCCTTCCTCTCCCCACTTTTCCCTTTCCCCTTTTCCCCTCCCTTTCCCCTTGGTCCATCACTGTTCAGTTCTTTGTGGTTTAAATAAACCAATTTGTGATTGATTCTGTTTTGAATCTTTATTCTGTTCCTCTGATATGAACAGTCGTGGCTTGTGCTGTTGCATTGACACTGCCTAACCCTGAACAAGTGGACTGTGGCAGAGGATAAGGACTGTACATACATAGTTTCTTCACTGTTCTTTATTTGCTGTGAAGAAAACAGGTACTTACAAATCTCACTAACATCTAATAAATAGGAAGTTTCATATTGATATTCAACAATGATATTTGATAAAGTAAAAGATCATAAATGATCTTTTAAGACTCACTATCCATCCTAGTAATTGTCCATTATCCCTATTCTTCATAGCTACAGCGAAATAGAAAGCTCTGCCTAAGGAGAATTATAATTGGTTATAATTTCAAGTTTACTGTACAGAACAAAGGAAAGGAAGCATTTTGATTTTTTTGCTTCTAGTGTGTACCACAGCTCTAGCATAATCTATTTTTTCTTAGCTTCCAACTGCTACAAACATTGTTGTAATTTCCATTCATGCTCCCTTTGAGTAACTAAAGTTAGTAATTTAGCCAACAGAGACAAGCTGATTAAATTTGTTTCACATTGATCAATCAAAGCACTGTCCATATCTCACCAGTTTTCAGACACTGCATAGAAAAAAAAAACAAACAAGAAACCAACCATAGGGAAAGTATTTAGCATTTTCTTTGCATTCATAGATTCATAGAAAGGTTCAGATTGGAAGGGACCTTAAAGATCATCTAGTTCCAACCCCCCTGCCATGAGCAGGCACATCCCCCACTAGACCAGGCTGCTCAAGACCCCATCCAATCTGGCCTTGAACACTTCCAGGGAGGGAACAGCCACAAACTCCATGGGCAACCTGTTTCAGTGTCTCAGCAAGCTCAATGTGAAGAATCTCCTCCTGACTTCCAGCTAAATCTATACTCTTCCAGCTTGAAACCAGTAGTCCTACCACTACAAGACCTTGGAAACAGCCCCTCCCAAGCTTTCCTGTATTCCCCTTCAGGTACTGGAAGATAAGATCTCCCCAGAGCGTCCTCTTTTCCAGGCTGGACAGCCCCAGCTCTCTCAGCCTCTCCCTGCAGGAGAGCTGCACCAGCCCTCCAATCACTCTTGTGGCCCTTCTCTGCACACTTTCCAACAGTTCAGTATCATTCCTGTGTTGGGAGCTCCAGAACTGGAAGCAGTACTTCAGATGGGGGTCTCACAAAAGCATAATAGATGGGGATGATCACATCACTTGACCACGCTTCTCTTAATGCAGCCCAGGATGCAGTTGTCTTTCTGGGCCACAAGTGAACTTTGCCAGCTCATGCTGAGTTTTTCATTAACCAACACCCCCAAGTCCTTCTCTTCAAGGCTACTCAATCTGTTCACAACCCAGCCTGTATTTGTGCCTGGGATTGCCTCCACTCAGATGCAGAACCTTGCACTTGCCCTTGTTGAATCTCATGAAGTTGGCACTGGCCCATCTCTCAAGCCTGTCCAGATCCCTCTGCAGGGTATCCCTTCCCTCCAGCGTGTCCACCACATCACACAGCTTGGTGTCATGGGCAGACTCGCTAAGGGCACGCACACTCAATTCCACTGCCCATATTGCCAACAAAGATGATAAACAACACTACTCTCAGTACTGACCCTTGAGGGATGCTACTCGTCACTCTTCTCCATTTGGACTTTGAACCATTGACCACAACTTTTTGAGTGTGACCATCTAGCCAATTCATTATCCAGTGAATCAAGTCCTTTTACAAATACATATAGCCATGTAGAAGTTGCTTAACTCTATGTTTAATATAATGTCATCATAATGATGAAACATCACACAAGCAATAAAAAAGAGGAATGTAGATAAATAAAAAGAGACATCAACCTAAAAGAATTATCCACTTCAAAAGTCAATATAAAAAAAAAAATATGAGTTGAGAAGGAAGACATGAATATGAGAATAAGCACAAAAAGGAAAAAAAAGCAGAATCATGGAGGGTAAAATGGATATCTGAAAGAAAACTCGCTAATAAAAAAACACCTTTTTAATTTATTTTTCCTGAAGTGTATTCTCTAAAGAAAAACCCTAGTACAAATACAATATGGTCACAAAATTGAAATATAATACAAACCACAATAAATATGTTCTTACCATAATGAAAAACTGATGAAAGAAATTCTGAGCTAACAGGAAGGAAAGGAATAACAGGTATATTCATGGCAAAAGACCAATCAAAGATCTAAATAAAATTTAGGACAATACTCTGTTAGCCCATGAATTTAGAGGTCTAGTAATTAATTGGTGGAAAAAGCAAACAAAAAAGGAAAAAAAATAACTTTAATTAAATGGATACCACGCTGGAAGTATGTGCATGTGCAAAGCATGCCAAGGTATAAATCGTGAGAACTGTTTTTTTTTAAGGTTGCAAGCTTTATGTTTTATAGACCTGTTAATACTGTGTGAAGATGCATGTGTATGACTATATCTGTGAGCTAACAGGGCCAGGACATGTATTCAAACACTAGCTTCCATTTGACTAGGTCACTTCATTTTTAGTCTAGTCCTGATAACAGTTTTGACCTGAAGGTCAGTTATGTCTGATACAATAATATTTGGGATCATTCCACACAGACTACCTTGCTTAAAGAGGCAGAGCTTGGTCCTATTGCCAAAGGTGTGCTACCTTAAGGCAGAGGAGGTACACTGTTCATATTACTTGCTAGTATTAACATAGCTTCTAGGCATGTCTTATGGCACAGCATAGCATCATCTGTTGCATTTAATAAGATATTTCATACTCTAGAAAAGTATGGCCTTGTTAAGTAGTGTTTGATTAACTACAGGACTTGTTCTCTACAGCTAAACACAAGACAAATTATCTTCACTCTTATTTTGATATATGAACTATCTTCTTCAGAAATTGTATGGGTATTTCTATACAGTATGGCCTGTATTACCACAACCTGCTTTTCTACAGGTAAAGTTCTTCAGAAAAGTTTTGAAGAAAAATCATTATACAGAGATAGTATTAGTGTTGCCATGATCCAGACACAAAAATACTGGACAGTGAGTTGTCCATGGAACAGCAATGTGCTGTTGTGGTCAAGTAAACCAATGGTATCCTGGGATGTATTAATAAGAGTGTGTCCAGCAGATCAAGGGCGAGTCTCCTCCCCCTAAACTCTGCCCTATTGAGACGACATCTGGAGTATCATGTCCAGTTCTGGGTTCCTCAATTCTAAAGGGACAGAGATCTGCTTGAGAGAGTCCAATGGAGGGTCAGAAGGATGATGAAGGGACTGGAGCACCTACCTTGTAAGGAAAGACTGAGAGAACTGGAGATTTTCAGTCTGGAAAGGGAAAGACTATGAGGGGATTCAATCACTGTCTATAAATACATGAGGGCTGGGTGACAAGCAGGAAGAGACAATATCTTTTCACTTGCACCCTGTGATGGGACAAGGGCAATGGAGTCAAACTGGAGCACAAGAAGTTCCACCTCAGCATGAGGGAAGAACTTCTTTACTGTAAGGTTCACAGAGCACTGGAATGGGCTGCCAGAGATGCTGTGTAGTCTCCTTCTCTGGAGACACTCAAGATCTGTCTGTATTCATTCTTATGTGACCTGCTGTTGTTCTACAGTCATGCTCGAGCAGGGGCATTGGACTTGATGACCTCTGGAGGTCCCTTCCAACGCCTAATGATCTGTATAGGCTCTCATGTCATTTGGCACCTTGAATTTCCTAGCCCCTCTAACTTGATAACAGTTTTCTATTCAAGATGTTTTGTTGATGTATTGTAACTAAAATAGTTTCTGGTAAATTGTATGAATTAATACCTATCTGTGTAGGTTTGATCAGCATTTCCAACAAGCCATATTAGCAACTTAGATTTACAACTGACATGGCTTTTGAAAACTCAAGGGAAATAGTAGAATGTAGTGGATTAATTTGCAATGGAAAACACTGTGGGAGGCACAATGAAATTATATACCTCACAAAAAGGAGGTAGCAGGGGAATTTCTTGACATCTTCTTGTTTTATTTTTTAGCAGTTATAAGAGAAAAAACTGAACTAGTTCATCAGAAAAACAGAGTAAGCCTCATATGGAGAAACCACAGTATTCAAATTAATTAAAATAGAAAAGCTAATTGAAGTGTATGGATTTGGTTTATGAGTTGAAAATATGTACGAGTAAAATAATTTCTTATCACAAGAGGTACATATTTGTAACATAACATTTTCTCCAGGATATAGAATTGAAGGAATATGTTGGATCATGAACAGAATCTGTCTGTTACACTGATGTGGCATGCTTATTACTTAGCTGTGTTTTAAAAATATCTTTTTAAACTTCCACTAAATTTTCAAGGTTGCTCAAGATATTGAGTTCTGTATTCTTTATTCTGAACTAAATTTCATTTATGATCTATTAATGTTCATTTCCTTCCATGGCAACATTCCTTTTAAGCTAAAATAGTGTTTCTCCCTATAAAGCAGTTATTGCTCTTCTCTCCATGTAACACATTTGAGAAAACCCCATTTTTTCTACCCTAAGAATTCCATTCCATTTGGCTGTATAAAAGAAAAACATTTTTATATCAAAACCTTGCATACTGGGCTGGAAATATTCAGATCACTTCTCCTTTCCTTTCTTTGTGTAAAAGAATGGTGATTAATTGACATGACTTTTGTACTTAATTATCACACCTCTGTTCTTACAATAAGCTGGAATAGAGAATGCCTGGTTTCTCTGAGCAAAATATATTGATTTCATTAAATGGTTCTTCAACAAAATAGTGATTTAGTATATATATAAAGTGGAATAAAGTCATGGCTTTATTGTAGATCATAGTTCAGTTCTTTAGAAAAATAGTAGTTATACTCTGCTTACTTACTAATTAATCTGCATTTTTGGAAGACATGTGACACACTATATTTGAAGTAGAAAAATTTGAAATCTTTCAGAACAAGCTTTGCATGCAAATATGTTAACAGGAAAGTCCTCTGTTGCATTAAGTAGACACAATTGACAGATTGCCATAAATCTCCAAAGCAGAAAGAACATCTTATGACTATCTTTGATATTATCCTAATTCACTTGAAATAACTTCAATGTGAAGCCAGTTTCTACTCTGGATGTCAATTTTCACATAAGCAACCAACGCTGAATAGGAACCACATTCATTCACATTATTCATTGCATATTTTATTACTTTAATTGTTCCCACACAAATTGTTTATCTACAATACAAAGTCATACAGAATCACTGAATCCTTTTGATTGGAAAAGACTTTTAATATCATCGAGTCCACCAATTTACCCATTACTACCAGTTCTTGACTAAATCATGCTTGTCACACTACATATAAAATATATACAGTGATGGCAATTTCTTTACCTTTGATCAATGTCTGCTGAGTCTTTTGCTGAAGAAATTCTTCCTAGTATCCAATCTGAACCTCTTCAGGTGCAAATTGATGTCATTTCCTCTAGTCCACCCCTTGCTACTTGGGAAAGTAGACCAATCCTCAACTTTCTACTTTCTTCTGTTTTCAGGTAGATAGTGGCTAAACAACATCTGTTCCCTCAGCCACTCCTCTCTGTATCTGTCACCAGCTGATGAAAGACACTGTCCAGGCACACTGAAGAATATCAATGCCCTCCTTGTAATTAAAGGCCCAAAACTGAACACAGTATTTTAGATGTAGCCTCATCACTGCTGAGTACAGTTTAATGAATTGTGTACTAAACTTTATTTGTCATAAACGAGTGGAATATAATAGATTGTGGATAATTATTCAGGAGAATCAATGTCTCAACTCCTGCTATCACATTTTGAGGTAGAGTGAAGTATCAAAACAACTGAGCTTAAAACAGCAAAAAAAATATTATATAACATAAGAGAGTAGTTGTTTTTCTTGAGATTTAGTGCTACTCAGAGTTGTAAGTTCACTACTTATTCATCTTACATGCTTGTCAGAAAATTCAAACTAACATGAATTCAGAAATCATTTGCAGTTTATGCAAAAGGAAATCATTCATGATATACCACACTACTTACATCAGTTGATGGCGGGTTACAAGTGACATTCTTCAGGGCTCAGTACTGTCTTTAATATCTTTATAAGTGATCTCAATGACAGAATCATAGAATCATTAGGGATCGGAAGGAACCTTGAAAGATCATCTAGTCCAATCCACCTGCCACAGCAGGATCACCTAGACCAAGTTGCACAGGAACAGATCCAGGCAGGTCTTGAATGTCTCCAGAGAAGGAGACTCCACAACCTCCCTGGGCAGTCTGTTCCAATGCTCAGTTATCCTCACTGGGAAGAAGTTCCTTCTGACATTTATATGGAACCTCCTATGTTCCAGCTTGCACCCTTTGCCCCTTCTCCTATCACCAGATAATATTGAGAAGAGCCTGGTTCCATCCTCCTGACACCCACCTCTCACATATTTATAGATATTAATGAGACCACCCCTCAGCCTCCTCTTCTCCAAGCTCAAGAGACCCAGCTCCCTCAGACTTTCCTCATAAGGGAGTTGTTCTACTTCATTCATCATCTTCATTGCTCTACACTGGACACCCTCTAGCAGCAATGTGTCCTTCTTGAACTGAGGGGCTCAGAACTGGACACAATGGTCCAGATGCAGTCTCACTAGTGCAGAGTAGAGGAGGAGAAGAACCTCCTTTGATCTGCTAACCAACTCCTTTCTGAT
This sequence comes from Upupa epops, assembly GCA_013397515.1. Lineage (NCBI taxonomy): Eukaryota > Metazoa > Chordata > Aves > Bucerotiformes > Upupidae > Upupa > Upupa epops. The sequence goes on along the minus strand of VZRI01011100.1, from coordinate 30,100 downwards.
CTCCCCCAGGATGCTGTTGGCCCTCTTGGCCATAAGAGCACATTGCTGGCTAATAGTAATCCTGCTGTCCACTAGGAACCCCATTCTCTTACACTGCTGTCCAATGGGTCAGTCCCCAACCTATTCTGGTCCCTGGGGTTATTCTTGCCCAAGTGAAAGACTCTACACTTACCCTTGTTATGCCTCATTAAGTTTCTCTCTGCCCAGCTCTCTAGCCTATGGAGATCTTGCTGAATGGCAGCACAGTCTGATGGGGTGTTGGTGACACCACCCAAGTTATTAATGAATACATTGAAGAGGACTGGTCCCAGTACTGATCTTTGGAGAACCCAACTAGATACAGGCCTCCAACTAGAATCTGTCCAATTAACCACTACTTTCTGGCTTCTATCCTGCAGCCAGTTCACGATCCACCACACTACCCAATCATGCAGTCCACATTGCATCAGTTTGACCGTGAAGATGCTATGTGAAACTGTGTCAAATGTCTTACTGAAGGCTATCAGGTTGGTGAAGCATGACTTCCCATAATGACCCTGTTGTCCCTGATGTACCTAGAGACAGAATCCTCAGTAAGTCTGCAGATGACACTATATTGTGTGGGTATGTTGATCTCCTTGGGGATACAGAGTATCTTCCCCTGGACAGGCAAGCTAAGGAGAATGGTATAACATTCAAGTTATACCAAGCCAAGTGCCAGGTGCTGCTCTTGCATCATAACAACACAATGCAATGCTACAGACCTGGGGGAGGGTGGCTGGAAAGATGCTCAGCAGAAAGGGATCTCAGGGTATTGGTTGACAATTAGTTAAATATTAGCCAGTACTGTGCTCAGGTGACCAAAGCTACCTAGGCCACTCTCTATCATTTATCTACAGTCTTGGATAACTGAGGAGGTCCTATATGACTCCACATTGTAAAATGTGCTGCCCATCCACAAGAAGGGTCAGAAGGATGATCCAAGGAACTCAGGCCTCGTAGCCTGAACATAGTGTTTGGCAAGGTTATGGAGCAGATCATCCTGAGTGCCATCGAGCGGCAGGTACAAGGCAACCAGATCAGGCCCAGCCTGGTTTAGGAAAGGAAGGTCCTGCGTAACCAACCTGATCTCATTCTATGACTGGGAGAGCTGCCAAGTGGATGAGGGGAAGGCTGTGGATGTAGTCTACCTAGACTTCAGCAAAGCCTTTGACACAGCAATCTCCCACAGCATCCTGCTGGAAAAGCTGGCAGCCCATGGCTTGGACAGGTACACCTGCTGCTGGACTAAAAACCGGCCAGATGACCTGGCACAGGGAGTGGTTGTGAATCTTGCCACATCCAGTTGGTGTCCAGTGAGCAGTGATGTCCTCCAGGGATCAGTGCTATGCCCAGTTCTTTATTAATGACCTGGATGAGGGGATTTGTGGGTGACACCAAGTTGGGGGAGAGTGTTTGTCTGCTGGAGGGTAGGAAGATGCTGCAGAAAGATCTGGACAGGCTGGGTCAATTGGCCGAAGCCAACAGGATGTGATTTAATAAGGCCAAGAGCAAGGTCTTAGATTTTTGCCACAATAACCCCTGGGGATGAGTGCCTGGAGAGTGGCCTGGCAGAGAGGGATCTGGGAGTACTGGTTGACAACCAGTTGAATAGCAACCAGCAGTGTACCCAGATGGCACGAAAGGCCAGTGGCATTCTGACTTGTATCAGGAATGGTGTGACTGGCAGGACAAAGGATGCAATTCTCCCCAGGTACTGGGCATGTGTGAGACATCACTTTGAATACTGTGTGAAGCTCTGGGATGCTTGCTTCAAAAAGAAATTGAGGTACTGGAGCGGGTCTGGATGAGAAAAATGAGGCTGGTGAAAGGACTGGAGGGAAAGTCTCATGAGGATAGGCTGAGGGAGCTGGGATTGTTCAGCCTGGAGAAGAGGAGACTCAGAGGGGACCTTATCACTCTCTATAACTTCCCAAAGAGAAGTTACAGGCAGTGGGTGACAGGCTCTTATCCCAGTGATAGGACTAGTGAGCAGCTCTCTCAAGTTGCAGTGGAGGAGGTTTAGGTTGGATGTTAGGAAGCACCTCCTCATGGAAAGGGTGGTTAGACATTGAAGTGGGATGCCCTGGGAGTTGGTGGGGTCACCATCCCTGGAGGAGTTTAAGAAAAGACCAGATATGGCACTTAGTGCCATGGTCTAGCTTATGTTGTGATGTTAGGTCATTGGCTGGACTTAATTCTGTGATTCATCATAGCTCCTGTAGAAATCAATGACTGTTTTTTATGTTCATTTCCTTTTTTTTTAAAATGACAGAGTACTTGAATAAATTTAAAGATCTTTGCCCTTGTGTTTCTACTTGTGATGTTATTTTTTTTTTTAAATAATGGGAATGAAAAAAATGTGCATATGATCAAAAGAATTTGAAAGCTGAATCTTTTCTGCATTTGTAGCTTGATATTTTAAGCTGTACCAGACCTGTCTTTTGTCTTAGCCTTGTGAGTAATGTCATTGAACTTCAGGACTTTTCTCATGATAAAGCAGAACTGGCCTTGAGACAGTGCAAGAACTAAAGATTTGTAGTCTTGCTCATAGTAGAAATTACATTACGTTTTCATTAGATCTGTGTGGTAAGTGACTTTGCTGACTATGTTCCTGGCTTTGCAGCCTTCATTAAGCTTTTTTGCTTCTCCCTATGGTTGAGATCCAATATCTGAAGCTATCTAGGACTGAAAATCTTTTTCTAACAATTCTAAAGTGAAAAAAGGCTAAATCTGGTAATAGCATTTATATGTGTTACAGAATTTATCTCTCCCCACAGACACTATAAAATAGTCTCTACCTAGATCTTAGTAACTCACAAGTCCAGTATTTGATATGAAGAATTTTGTGAGGTATAGCTTTTAGTAAAACCTTATATATTTGGTTTCATTACAAAGGGTAATAGCAATTTGTTGTTGTACTTGTGCAGAAGAAGATCGCAAATCTTTCTAACATAAGTTCTCCAGACTCATCAACCAGCATGGAAGCCCTGTTAGTCTTGAGAACCTAACAGTTTTGGTAAGTAGTATTTCTGTGGCTTGTGCATTATGATTGGCATGCACTCTCATTTAACATCATTTAAAGACTATTTGAGAATTATCTGGACTATTGTAAGAAATGGTGCTGTATTTTTCAAATGGGTTTAAACTATGTTTCATGTCTTATAAAATCAATAATTAACTGACATCTAAAAAGGAAAAATAGTTCATTAGCACCCACTCGGAAACTTTCAGTTTGAATTCCTTAAATTCCAAGTCTTGCACTAAATAGACCTTTTAAGAAAGACATTTACAAGAAATAGGTTATCTGTATTAACTGTCACTTATGAAATGAGACTCTCCTGAAAAAAAATGTTTAATTCAGCTATCTGATTAAATATTGACAAAATTTTGATATTCATATATATCTTTAGAGAGTGAATTTCTCTATAGTAAAAGGCAATGGAAAATCTTTGGGGTCTGCACTTTCAACAGTCTCTTTCTATATATATAGTCCTTATTATAGAGCTGGAGCATATAACTGCTTTTAGTCTGAAAGAGAAACATACCTTTGTAAGGATAATCGGGATTTATGAGGTTCTCAATAAGTTTCTCACATAGAGCTTTTAAGGAATTTAAGACAACATAGGACAAAAGGACAAGTATTTGCAAGGATAATCAGTTATAAGACAGGCAATGACAGGAGCAAATGTAGAATGGCCCCTGTCAGAGTTCTGTGAGGTCTATGCAATGACTTATGCTGTTCAAAATATTAGAAAGTACTGTTGAGAATAAGTTAAAAGATGATAGAAACTGCTGATGGCACAGGCTTGTCCGAAATAGAAATGATGACAACACACTTGTAGAGGAACTATAGAAGGACATTATAAGATTCTGTGACCCAGAAGAAAATTGCCAAATAAATTATAGTGTAAATAAAAATTATCTACCAGAAGAAAAACAACCCCAATGTCACATATAAAACGATGGATTCTGACCTGACTGCTGCTACACAGGAGCAGAAAGACTGGATTACACCTCTCAGTTTATGAAAATGTCACTTTCTGATAGTGGCTGAAAAAAATAAAAACAAATTACAGAATTACAGGTCAAGGAATAAATTTTAAAAAATCTAAAAGAACTAGAAAAAGATTACATACTTTTCCCATGATAAATAGCATCCTGGTTTGTTTTGTTGGGTTTTGATTTAGACTTTTTTTTTTTTTGGGGGGGGGGGTTGGGGGGGGAGGATTCTTATGTCAAAGTCATAATACAGTTTATGACTGGGCAGGTTGAAGTCTTTAGTTTGAAAAGTAGTTGCCCCAAAATGATTATCACAGAAGTCTGTCACATTGTGAGTGACATGAACAGAACAGANTTGATTTAGACTTTTTTTTTTTTTGGGGGGGGGAGTTGGGTGGGCAGGATTCTTATGTCAAAGTCATAATACAGTTTATGACTGGGCAGGTTGAAGTCTTTAGTTTGAAAAGTAGTTGCCCCAAAATGATTATCACAGAAGTCTGTCACATTGTGAGTGACATGAACAGAACAGATAGTGATCAACTTTCATTGTCTGTTCCAAAACCAGAAATAAGGATGATTAATTTAATTCTGAATACGTAAAATGATATACTACTTCATGCAGGTGAAGGAATATCTTTGGTGCCATCCAAGTTGCAAAAAAACAAAATAAAAAAAAAATACTACTGATGCAAGATTTAACAGAAGTTCAAGAGGTGAAACTAGAAACTATAAAATTATTCATAAGTGTATAAATAAATCTCACATTAAAGTTTCAAGAAATTCCCAGAGCTAAAGAAAACTAAAAAGCCCCAGGAAATATTAATGAGTAATAAATTTACTTCCTCTTATTGTTACATTTTTAAAAAAAATAAATCTTCATCTTCACTAAAAAAATAAAAAAACTTTTCTTGTTTTACAGATATTGTTAAAATTTTAAATCGTTATTCCTTTAAACTCCATTAAATGCAATGTGAGCTGAAATTAGATTAACTATTTGCCAGGTTTGCTTTGGACTTTTTTCTCGTAAGTAGTCTAGAAGGTACAATACCTTCTGTTTGTTCTGTTTTTTTATGAAGTAGCGCCATTGTAAAGTAACTTCAAGATACTTTGAATTTCATGAATGCATTAATAGATAAAACTATGTCACTATTTGTACTGTTTGTGATAGGTAATGGAAAGATTAAATGTGTATCTACTTGAATACTGGCTTTTGTATGATGAATATTTCACCCAGTCCAATGAGATTAATATATACAATAAAGAAAAAGGTATGCATGTATTGCGCTGGATGCAGATGTTCATTTATTGGGTATTTAATACTTTTTAATTTTTCATCAGATTTCAGCTTTATTAACTTTTTATTAACTTTATTATTTCTTTATTAACTGTGTAGTATTTTTTTCTAAATATATCTTAAGTCAGGAATTTTTATTTCACAGTCTTTGTAATATTGTGCAATTTATCAAGAAAGGTATATTTCTCCAACATGTAAGTTATCACCTTAATACAATTATGTCTTTTTTTTTTTTTCTTGGTTTATGAAATTGACTACTGGAACTGGTTCTGAGGAAGGCCTCAAGGATGATCAGATGATTGGATCACTTCTCCCATGATGCTTCTCCAGTTTGGAGAAAAGAAGGCTATGGGATGATCTGATTGTGACTCTTCTGTATGTGAAGGAGGACTCCAAGAAAATTGAGGAGGAACTTTTTACAGGGACTTGCAGTCATAGGATGATAAGTAATGGTTTAAACCTGAAAAAGGGTAGTTAGATTTAGATTAGATCTAAGGAGAGATTTCTTCACGGTGAGAGCAATTAGACAATGCAATAGATTACTCAAGCGAGTTGCAGATGCTCCATTACAATATGTGTTCAAGGACACATAGAGTGGAGCTTTGAGGAACATGATCTACCAGGAGATGTCCCTGTCCATGGCATGGGAGTTTGCAAAAAATGATCTTTAAGGTCTTTTCGAGCCTAAACTATTTTATGATTCTGTCAGAATCATCACTCTGTTTATGCTGTTGAATTTCTGTCAGAATCATCACTCTGTCTGTGCTGTTAATTTAGATGAATGCTGTTGTCAAGCATCCCATTTCAACATTTGGAAGCAACAAAAATGCATATTCCTAGTTGAGATGCTGGTACAAACTGAGCACTCAAGTAGAGGCATTACAGCTTCCATTGCCATGCATTGTGATGACAAACAACCTCATAAAGAAGTTCCCATGTAATGATATCTTGGCTAATTAATTGATATATTCACCAGTATAGGGCCTGTACATTAGAAATTTCATTATGCACAAGAATAAACATGACTTTATGCCTTATTGAAAAAGAAGTATGCAAACAGCTGTTTCATTGCTAATAGGGAGTGATAATTAAAATGAATAAGCATTATAACAGAAAAAAAATATCATTCTTTGTGAATTGTGATGTGATCCAGACATTGAGACGGAGTTATAGCCTATCAACTATGTTCTAAGTTTTATATCTTTAAATTAAGCCACATCTGTCAGTATTGCACTCATTTCCCTGCTGCTATAATCACTTGTCCTGCAACCTGCACCTATGCTATTGCTTTAACTTAAAAGCTGACGGAACTAAGGAAGAATACCTAGAGAATTTAAAACTATATACATTTTCTTTGGAGATTAAATTTTGTC
>VZRI01011100.1:0-19435 GCA_013397515.1 Upupa epops | reverse complement strand
GATTGCAGTAAAAAAAGGACTTTGTTAGAACTATCATTTTTCTAAATCTCTGAAATTGGAACATTCATTATTCACTGCACAAAGAAACAGACCAGGCAAAATTAGGAGAGTAAGGTGCTTTGAAGAAGAGAGTCATTTGCATATAAATCTAAAATTATATTCAATCTATCTGACCTTCCTTTCATTTAGCTGATTACTTTTGGGGGAAATACTTGAGGATTCTTCAGCTGCCAGCATCAGTAAATGCTAAGAAGGCAACCATAAGCACTTTCAATAGTCCCCAGAAAAACGTTTCTACTTTTTCTACATCTTAATCAATTAGATGACGTTATTGAAATCTCTGATAATAAGTCAGTCTTCTACTTCTTCTCAACAAAGGAAATCAGAATACAAGTGGTAACCAAGATGGTTTTACTAAAATTATATTAATTTTTTTATTCCTTGAGAAACCTTCCCAATGCTGAAGTTAAAAGTTATGCATAGATATATAGTATTTTTTAATATTGCCATTTTTAAAGATGTGTGAGGACGTTGGTGGGAATGCCTATATTGTCATTATTTTCATTCTAGAGATTTAGGGGGGTTATTTTTGTATGCTTCTCTGATTCTGTTAAGGATGACTGTACATTGAATTTTAGCAGGAAACTAAATCAACCTTATGCAAGCCTGTAGAATAATCATGTGCCATTGGCATGCTGTGATGTTATCTACCACATGAAGTTTTCAAGACCAAGTTACACAAAGCCCTGAGCAAGGGTCAGATGTGTCTGCTTCGAGAAAGATTGAAAGAGACACTTCTTGAGGACAGTGCCAACATGTTTATATTGCCATAAATTTATGAAAATTATAATTTATCTCAGTTTATTCTTGATCATGTGACACAACTTCACTCTAAAATCATGGCCTTATGATTCTGCAATTCAGTTTAAACTTAATGTAAAGATAGTAAGAAAAAAAAGCAAAAAACAAAGAAAATCTCCAGATTAGGCTCTGTTTCAACTATACTCATTGAAAGAGAAATAACTGATAAAATTAGCAAAACTTAAAAACTGAAGATTTGATGGTTGAACATGCTTGTTACTAAGCTTAAATTGCAGTCTAAAATATGTATGGAATTTGTAATATTTACTTAAACTTATATCATATAAATCTTATATAATTTATCCTTAATATAAATCAAAATTTCTTATACTTTTATTGTCTCTGCACAAGTTTAGTTCCCATTCTCTTTTTTCTATCTTATTCTCAAAGACATATTACTTATTAGTTCATATAATGGAGGCAGGTAAAATATGAAGCAAGAAATAAGCACTGTCAAAGTGGCTGTGTATTTTAGCTGCTGTTCTATATTACAAATGATAATTGTAGGATACTTCCTCTTTGAAATAATAATACTATGAAAGTGTTTAATGGACCACATACTAAGAGAAACTAAGTAGGAACATTTCTACTTTGTGATTCTTGAAATAGGCATTAACTTAGTTTTATTAAGCCTCCCATGTTCCCAGATGAGCACACAGAGGCAACTTCAGCATTCTGTAGGAGAAACAGATGTATTATTTAGCTATAGGTGTGCCTAGATAAAGTTTATATATACCTTTATACAGGAGGTATTTAATAATTTTGGACTTTACAAGTTGCACTGTGGGAAGAAGGGAAACTCATCATTTTCTTCCTAAAGCAATGTTGAAACATGCAAGCTGGATTTCTTTTGTATGAATTTCCTCTGCAAGATCCACTCTATGAGGACATCTAATATTTAATGGCTAATATTTTTTTCTAATCCATACACCCAATTAGATTTAAGATAGAGGAAGCCATCTCACACCTCCCTAAATATGTACAATTTGGCCTTCTGCACTAACAATTTCACTCTTAGATGCTCATTGTGTTTTTAGTAGTCACTATGGCATATGTATGGTTAAGTTCACAAAATGATTCATTGATAGTTTTGCTCTTTTTCTCACTCTCAAGTATGTAATTGCACCCTACTCTTTGTACTCTCTTGGTAGTGCTATGTATTAGAACATTTCCCATCTCGGCCTGTCATGACCTGGTTCTAAGTTTATTTTAGATGTGATAGCATTTATTTGGTGGACAAGTGACTATTGCTTGCTATATTGTAGTTTCAGCTCTCTTATGTCACAGGCAAAGCAGTATTAGCTTGGCAAATTTTACTTAAATAAATGCTTGGCCAATTCATGCAAAATCTGAATTAGTAATTTGGGCACTGTAGGACAAAATAAAGAATTAAACAAGCACAAACACACCTCACATGCCCATTCCTATTTTGCTGTTCTCTTACTTTCATCATACTTTTCATCATGTTGCCTTTCCCAGTTGCCTCAGCAAGGTAACAGGAATGGCAAAGGATGGGATCAGTGTAAAACATTTTCTTTCTGCTGTCTTTCAGTATTTTCCCTTCAATGAACCATGTTGTTTACTCGTTTCCTCTGTGCCAACATAGGTCACCTCTGGGCTGTAGTCCATTGTGGATGTATCTTCCTTGCCATGGGTTGCTTATGGAGGGTAGTACTTTGGGGGTGTCCCAAGTGATACCAGCTATACCCTAAACTGGAGAAAGTGACCTGCACCACCAGGATTAGCTGGTGAAGAATCTAGAGTGATGGTGGTTTGTTGAAATATACATACTCTTACCATTACTTCTGCTTAAGTAAAATTTGTGTCATCAGTCTTAGTCACCAGAGGAACACTGGAGCGTTACACTGAAAAGAAAGATCTGTATGACAATGATGCCACTACTACTAATTGAGATTTTACTGTATTAATTTGATAATTAAATAAATGCTGATATCATTTAAACTGCAATAGTAATTGTATTTCAACCACACTCTTATGTCACGTCAGACCAACAAAAAGTTACTATTATCAAACATTAGAAGTACTTCTGTTCATTATAGTAAATATAACAGTATTATGTGCCTGATAAAAACTCTACTGATATCATTGAAGCTTATTTTTGGATGAATGGGAATAGAAATATGTTGTTCTTATTATAATTGTTATGAATTATCTGGATGATAGTATTAAGTGCACCCTCAGCAAGTCTGCAGTTGACACAAAGTTGGGTGGGATTGTCGATCTGCTTGAAGATAGGGTGGTTTTGCAGGAGATAGGGACAGGCTGGACTGAGGGGCCAAGGCCAACTGTGTGAGCTAAAACAAGGACAAATGTCCGGTCCTGTACTTGGATCATGACAATCCCATGCAATGTTACAGGCTTGGAGATGTATGTTTGTAAAACTGCTCACTGGAAAAACACCTGGGGATACTGGTCAATAGCTTGCTATGAGTCAAAAATCTGCCTAGGACACAGGTAGAAACCATAGCAAAATGGATGTTCATATAATAAAAAGCATGTGCAACATTTTTACTTTTCCCCAACAGCCTTGTTGAGGGTGTCAGAAGACAAGAAAATAATTGTTTTTTTCCCTCTGTTCACACAATTGTGAGATATGCCATGGAATGAAAGCAGGCTTTGGATGAAACTGAGTTTTAGAGCAATAAAATGCTTCCCTTCCAATCTTGTTCCAAGTTCATAGCTGATATCTTTTCCTTGTGAATATATACAAATGGGAATGTAAATAAATACCTCCTTAATAGATTCTAAGCTATGTATATGCTTTTGTGGTTTCAATTGAAATGTTATTTCTAATGTAATGGTAAAAACATAAATCTATGATCAACCGCTGTTCTCCCACTAATTTGAGACTTTACAAAGAATCATTGACTGCTCTGTTTCTCTTTGGAAAGAGTACTGCATTTAGTTCTGAGTTCCCCAGTTCAAACAGACAGAGACCCACTTGAAAGACTTCAATGGAGGGCCACAAAGCATCTACTGTATAAGGAAAGCCTGAGAGAGATGGGACTTTCTGAAAAGACCTGGTACAACTGTAAAGTTTAATATAACTTAGTGGTTTCTATTATGAAAATTCTTATATTAAAAATACTGGTTTGCTTTCACTAAGGGTGAAGAGTCTTAATAAAATGGTAAGACAGCTGTCCTTCAAGAGAACTCAGTAACTGACCCATGACTCCAATCATCATAAAGTCCTGGTGGATTTTTTATTTATTTTGTATGGGATATTTTTGTTGGATTTTTATTTTTCTGGGGTAGTGGTTGTTTTTTGTTTGGTTATGTGGTGTTTTTTGTTTTCTAGAAAAATTCTTCAAAACACTAGAAATCAAAAAGTCAAATGAAAAAATAAGTTTAATAAATATTTTTTAAAAGCAACTGTAATATTTTAGTAAACTCTTAAAAAGAAATATTTAGACAACAATGTTTATATTTTTCAGTCTTATTAAGTTTTCTATTAAACTATATTTTTTTGTGTGTGCAGACATATATATGTATACCAGTAAATACTAGACTACATGATGGAAGCCCTCAACATTGCCCTTTCTTCTCACTTTCTGACTGGAACATGTTGCATCAGTTGCAATCAGTCCCTCAGAGGATTCAGAAGTAAATGTTTCGATAACTGAAGAAGTCTTGTTTGTGATATTTAACATATATTGCAGCAAATTTTTCCTGAACCTCTGGAACTTATGTCAAAACAATTAAAATCCAACAGAAATGTAAGCATTATTACTATCTTAAGAGAACTAGTAATTTTACAGTCATTACATGTTGTAAACGTGCCAATTGAAAAAAAAAAAAAATCATAGAATCAAAGAAACAGTAGGCAACAGAATAAAAGAAAACAGGTAGAATATTTAATATTTAATTTCTGAAGAGGATGTAGCTGAGAAAATGAGTATTTTTCCTTTTAGAGTAACAGTGGTTGGTAATATGATTCGTATAAAAGTATTGTATATAGATTTAAAATATTAAAAACATGCTGGCATACTTAATTTTGTGTTCTAAAATATTGGTGGTTTTATTACTATAGCACCTTATTTCAAAATAAATTAATGCAGTTTTAAGATCTTAGTTGTATTTTGGAGGATGAGACTTTTTTGTAGGGGACAATGTTGTTCAGAACTGTAAGAACAGTGAGAAGTCACATGTATCATTGTAATACAAATTTTCTTAAATACTAAATATGCAGAAAAAATAATTTTTCATATTTATTTTATATATGGAAAAATTAAATTGTGACATATGTAATGAAACATGGAGTCTTACTGAATAATTCCATTTTCCTTTTAGTTTTTTTCAGAAAGAAAAGCTTATTTTAAATCAATTTAATTAAGCATTTTTCTTCACACTGAATTCCAAAGACTAGCAATCACAGAACATTAAGAAGATGAAAACTATTATAATGATTTTTGTTATTTTTTTCTTTCTTCTTGTTTCCTGCATTTCCCATTTAAAAAGCCTATATACTGTACAAGTAACTCTTCAGATAAATTTATCTGAAGTGCTATCTAAGATTAAATTAAATGCTGAATCAAAATATGCCTAATAATTATTACTTGATAGAGCATTTCTATTCAATTTAATTGTATACTCAACACATTTTTTTATGCAACAATGTATTCAAAATTTGATATTTTGTGAGCGGCTGAAAAAATAGACACATAATTTCTTTACTGTTCCTTTTGTGGAAAAAAAGAAAGAAACAGCAGGACTGCCAAAACCAGTATAATATAGTACTAGCATTGTGAGGGTTCTAAAGCTGTTGTCGTTTTCATGTCAATACTGTTTTAAAAGAAAGATGTATGACTAAACGGGAAGACAAAAAATTATCTCAAGTTTAAGTTTTTAAAAAGGCTCAAACCTGTATACTTACATATATATTTTAAGATACTTACATTTAATAGATAAATATGTCATTTAAATGTATCAATTTGATATAGTGTCATATTAATTTTTAAACCTCTATCTTCACCAGTGCTGTAGACTGATCATGGTGGGGTTTCTTTGCACTGTGGAGGGAGTTGCTAGTGCAATCCTAGTAAGAAATTTTGTGAAGATAGAAAGTCCCCTCAGCTTTGGTTACTCACCCACATCTGGCATTTTGATCCAGTCAGTGCCTCTGCAAACACATATATTTTGGGAGGGGAAAAAAATCTTTGGGACTTGTTTCCTGTTTCTTGTTTTCTCGTGTTTTGTGAGCCACGTAGTTGCTGGGCTGAGCACACTGTGGCAGCCATTTTACCCTGGATGCTGTGGTAGTTTTAAAATTTGGTGATGTCCGTCTTGAAAACCGCAAGCCAAAATTATGAGATTAATTAATGCATTTCTGAGAACAGAAGGGGTTTGGACAGGCAGAACATGTTTTACAGGTTTGCAGCTATGCATTCCTCTCCTTGGACTTTATTTTTTCTTGCCTGTGTTTTGAAGGGAGAGCACATGTCACTGAGTCCTGGACTCAGAAGTCATCTTGCTCTGGAAACAGAATGCTCAAAGGTCATCTAGTCCACCTGTCTATGCAATAATCAGGAATGCCTTCAACTATATCACGTTGCCTAGAGCCCCATCCAGAAGGACCTTGTGTATTTCCAGGGATAGAGCCTCCACCATCTCTCTGGACTACCTGTGCCAGCGAATTGACACGCTTATTGTAAAAAATGTCTTGCATATTTCCACATTAAACCTCTCCCCTTTTAGTTTAAAACTGTTCACCCTTATCTTATAGTAACAGACCCTGCTAAAAAGACCATCCCACCTTTTTTAAGTAATGAAAGGCTGCAATAAGGTCCGTAATTGTTATTCTCTTCTCCAGGCTAAACAGCCTCAAGTCTCAGCCTTTCTTTGTAGAAGTGCAGTTTGCCATTTGTTTCCATTTTGTTGGGCCATATTCTTTCTCTACTGCATAGAGTATAGAGTCATAAATCCTAGCTCAATTTGATATACAGTATATACCAAACCATTGTGTATTGTTAAGACAAAATCTGTGGCTTTATGGTTTCATGGAATGGTTTGAGTTGGAAGGGATCTTAAAGACAGTGATGGAGCCTCTAAACCTTACTTGCGCAAGATTCCCTGTTGTGGTGTCTCACTATGCTTACAGCAAAGAACTTCCTCATAAACATTCCTGTTTATGTACTGTTTTTCAGTTTAAAGCCATTACTCATCATCCAAACACTACAGGCCCCTGTAGAAAATCTCTCCACAGCTTTCTTGAAGCCCTCCTTCAGATAGTGGAAAGCTGGAACAACATCATGGTCTTCTCTTCTCAAAGCTGAAAAATCCTAGCTGTCATTACCTGTTCTTGCCAGAGAATAATTTCAGTCCTTTGTGGCCCTTCTCTGGACCTGCTCAAACAGGTTGATATCCTTGTGATGAGGACTTCAAAGCAGCAGCCAGTATTCTATATGAGGTCTCTCTGTTAAACATCTACCTGCATTCCTTTTGGTGCAAGCCAGAATGTGGTCGGTTTTCTGGTTTACTGAGTTTTTCAAACAATTTGCACCTGGTCACCAATCACCTGTAGTGTCAGAACACTGATGCAGGGGGTCTGCTGGGAAAGCTACCCCCCATTTCAAAATGGAATGCACTTTCGGCATAAAAGCACCAAATTCTACACTTGAAAACTTGACAATTTTCAAACTGCAACAGCCATAATATTAAGGCACCCTTTTAATATACTTGCCTCCCCTACGCTTTAAGGATCATAAAAAGTTGCCTATTGTAGTAAGCCCTTGGTACACGTGGCTCCTACTTACCTCCTTATCATCTTGCAAGTTCTTAAAACCTGGTACACTTGCACTTGGATTATGGCCCAAAGAAGAAAGACTAGAATCCCAGGATCCAGCAAGTTCTGCACCTGTGCAAATCAAACTATTACACCACTTGAGTGATTTCCAAAATGGAAAAATCCCCAACAAACGTCTATTATCTCAAGCTGAATAAAACACGATACCAACTGAGAACCCGTAGAGCAATCCTAGATCATCATGAACTGTACACAGCATCTCCCCCAAGCTGCGACCCCTCTCAAGATCTTCAGCAAGTGATATCAACACAAGGCGTGGGAGAGAATCATACCCTTGAGACTCAACCACTGCCCCCTGAATAATATGAAAGCATTGTATTTGCAGTCAAAGAGGGAATAGAGTCAGCCTATTTCACTGAATCTGTGTATCTGTTTGTATGTGTGTCTGTATGATTTTTGTTTATATATATATATTTGTTTATATATACATACACACATTATTTAAGGTACCATGAAGTAAATTAGTGTGAATGTCATTCTTGATTATGTAATCAAGTCACTGTTTTAATTTGCTAAATCACTTGCTAGCATTAAATTGGTTGATCATTAAGTGCTTCTAAAATCCACCTCTGATTTAGATTTAGTTTGGATTGTTGTCAAATCAGAACACATTAAATATATTTATCTGTGACAATCACCCACAAGTCTTTCTCTGTTCACAAAGAACAGGACTAACAAGGAACCTTCCTCACCAGCTGCATCAAAAAGTTTTCTTTTATGCACTCCAGAAGCTTCCTGGATTGTTTTCTCTGCTGTATTTTATCTCCGGCAAAAAACTTAGACTTTGCCCAACCACTTGCAGAATGCTTCCACAGGAATTATTAGATTTTTTTTTTCTCTGCTTTCATGACTAAGTCTCAAACCAATCTGAATTTGACAGCACTTTAAGCTTTGTTTTAGGTACTTACGTTCCACCCTGGCAATAGTCTTGAGAGTTATCAAAGCATCTACATTATATTTATTTTAAAGATAAATCTAAAAATAATCACATTTTCAATTTAAATATTGAGATCAGTTTCTTGAATTATAAATCCTCTCTAAAATTTGTATGAATATAATGAATTTGTCAAAATAATTTTATTTTAGATTTTTTCTTTAGGGGCCGAAAGGGCTACTTAAAAATTATTTAAGGATATTTTTGTTTTGATGTGATTTGGTTTTCTATTGCAATGTTGTGGGACTCTACACAGAAAAGACTCTAAAGATGCCACTCTAAAGATTTCCATTACCACACATTATTTGCTTTCTGCTCACATATGGATAAACCAAAAGCAAAGCTCAGGTTTTACAATAATCCTTACTAACAAAAGACTAAATGCAACAATTTCAAAACAAGAAATAAGCAACTCAAACTCCTTTAATTTGCATATTACTTGCCTTAGTTTTTGCCTGTCCCTAGAAGTGAAGAACAAAATGAAATCTGCATCTTATTTGTTAATTAAGTCCTTGTAAATTTTATATATATATACATATTGTTTTGACAATATGCATTGGTTATACTGAGTTGTTTTTTTTGTTTTATTTATCCTAATTTTGGTTCCATAACTGAAATCAATGTATGTTTACACTGTCTTTTTTCACTGGTTGGCCACACTAGTCAACTTCTCCCTAATTAGCAAATTGCTAATGAGCCAAAACCAAGGACAGGGGGCAATCACTGGACACTTACGAGTCAAGGCTAAAAAGTGACAGGGTCCATTTGGGGAAAATCAAAACATGTTTCATTTACACAACAGAAAAAAATCCATCACTGAGAAACAAATAGAGATTCACGTAGCATTTACATACACATTCCTGAGCCCAACTTTCTTTCCTTCAATGGGAAACCCACTTGCAGTTGTTACATCCTCTGGCAACACAGCATTCTTTCCCACAGGAGACTTGTCCTCTATAATATCATATACCTGTATCACATTTCTCTGAATCACAATGCTTTTAGTGTTTTCATATAAAATATCTTTCTTCTTCTAGCATAGGGATATTTCATGGTCTGTGGGTCATCCTGGCACTAGACTGCTGCAGCCCAAATCCCTTTCTCAGAGTAACAGGCTCTTTAAAGATCCATTACCTGTTTATATGTGCTCTCTTCAAGGATATATTACTTGCTTATATGTGCTCTCTTTCACAGTTTGGCAGGCACACTTGTCCTCCACTGACCTCTGAGGTCTTCAGAAGCCATCAGTGTCTCCTCTCACCACAATCCCAAGGGCTATAGTTGTTCAGGAACCTCTTCATTCTTCAGGGAACTCGGAGACCTGGCATCTCTTTTTATCCCACAAATAAAGGAGAGCTCCAAAACTGGATGAACCGAAACAGCAGAAGGTAGTTACTCAGTTTCTTCTCTTAAATAGAATATCCCAGATGTGCTGATTCAGTCAGAGATGTGCCTGAACCTCAGTTAGTGGAAGCTTTCACAAAGATTCTTACAAGGGTAAATTAGCAGCTCCTTCCATCAGGCTAGAACCACCACATTAATTTATCTCACTGATCATTTTATACCAGATTTCTGATTAATCTTATAGCACGAATGCCTGTTAACTTGCTTGGAAATTTTCCAGCTGGCTTCTGTTACAGAGAATTTGGGACAGAACTGGAAAGATTGTTTGTTTCATCATCCAGTTTAGTTTTTAAATGCACTGGAACAAGCTCTATTCTCATTATCTAGCACATATCCCAATATTATCCCAGCAACCCTCCAAAATACTGTGTGTTCTTCCTTTGTTGTAAAGACTTCCACCTCCTTATCAGTCTGAAATGTTGTCCTCATTGTATCTCTTAACCTAAAGTAAGCAATACTAATAATAACATAAGCTCTGTATCATACCAAAGATTTGGTAGAAGTCCCACATCTGCAGACTTTCACAGTTGGGCTGGCTGGATCTCTTAAAAATACAATCTAGTTAAAGATGTTTCTGCTCACTGCTGGGAGGTTGAACTAAATGACCTTTAAAGATCCCTTACAACCCACGGCATTCTATTATTCTGTAACAACACACACAAAAATAATAATTGAACTGAGTAGTATGTAACACCAAGTACTCTCCAACAGACTTATCCAATGGGAAAAGACATAAATTAGTCCATTCCAGTTGGAACTGGCCCCTTCTTTGGTTCCAAAGCAGATTATCCAACTTTGGAGACACAGAATTAGGCATGTCAATGTATTAGAGAAGGACCTGAGCTCCAATTGCAATCATTGGAAACCATATAATTGTTATCACTGCAGCCTAAAGAGCTGTTCAGCTTGCCCTAATACACAGCACCAATCACCTCCCCAGACTCCACTGAAGTAATTAGTGGAAGCTTAAATGCTTCATTAATTTGTGGCCCTTCAAACTTTAATACATAGTTTGGAGTTTTCTAATAATGATTTCATCTTGGACTATTTCTACACCACTAAGTTAAACTGGACCAGGACATGAACTCAAGTAATTTACTGTGATCATCTATGTGGTTTCATTGTCCGCATATTTGTCAGATTGTTTATACACTGTAACAGACTTTCATTGGTCATAGAAACATGGGCAAAATAGCAAATATCAAACAGCTGTCCTGTTCTGTGGAAGAAGATATTTTAGAGGCATGAGCAAACGCTATGTCATATCATTTGTAACTAACATTAGAAAGTGGGCTCTGAGTAGTTTTATATTATCTACTAGTACAGATGTAGTTTCCGGGTATAACACAATAGGGCCTGTTGAGACAGGAGAAGGGATAATAGACTTAGACTAGGTATAACGTGGAAATATTTTACAATGTGGGTGGTGAAACACCCAAACTGTTTGCCAGATTGGTGGTATACACCACATCTCTGAAAACTTTCAAAGTCAGGTTGAATTGGACTCTGGGCAACCTGATCTAGTTACAGATTCCTCTGCTTATTGCAGGGGGATTGGACAAGATGACTTTTGAATGTCTCCTTCATGCTAAAGCATTCTATGATTCTTTTATGTTTACCATCTTGACCTGGGCATCTGAACATCCATGCAATTCAGCTGTGAGCTTACCCACTATTTGGGTTACATCCTTTATATGATAAAAGTCTTAAAGTCTTCTCTGCATCTTGTTGCAATGTATTTGCTAGAAAATGAGCATCTTGTGAGCCAGCAATATGAATTGTTAGCACGACTTATTCTGAGATAGTTAAAACTGAAACTAACGGTGTTTTCACGAGGAGAGATACCAAACTGCATGCCAGCAGAAATAAGACCTTGTGTGCATTCTTCAGATGGAAAACAAGTTATAGGTGATTCTAGTTGCATGCTTGGTGTGTGCTTTAGCAAGGCTTCCAATTAGCAAATGTGTGAACAGGTGTAGAAATAGTAAAACTGTATATGAGGGGCAGCTTTAGCGCAATAAAATGTCTTTGCTTTGATTCATATTGGATTGTGTGGAGTCCAACTTTATTTCTCCTCAAAGCTAACATCTATTTGGTATTGAAGCTCTAATTTGGTCTTTTTTAAATTTATTTTTATTTTTCAGGAGTAAAAATATAGTCAGGAATCCCTATATATTCACTGGAAGAAACCAGGCATTTCAAGTGGACCACTGGGGTATTCAGATATCTTACGTACCCTTTGGAAAACTTTGCCATCAACAAATGATAAGTTAGGACAAACGTAGATGCAACGTAGGCATCCTAATCAAATGTTACAAGTTCAATAGAATAAATGGGAACCACAGTTCTTCCACTGAGAATCTATCAACATACAGATCCCTTCTCATGACATGTGACCTCTTCTTTTACTTATTAAATATATACGATAATACATTCTTAAAGAACACGTTCCATTGCTGAATTTTCCCATGTCTGTAAATATGGTCTAAAACCTTCTGACCCTATGAATCAAGAAGTAATACATTATTTTCAACCTAGATACATTGAACACAGAAAATATTTTCTAAGTACGCTTCCTCTTCTGATAGTGATAGAGAGAATATAGTGGTCAGATTTTTTTATATTTTGTGGGACTTGTATATCCATAAATAACTTCGTATATAAGGACCAGGGACTAATTTATTTTTCAGGAAAAATAGGTTAAGTTTTGTTGTCTTTTTTAAGTGTGCTACATATCACATTAATAATGCATTTCAGTAGGGAAAGTTATAATAACAAACAAGAACATAAAATGTAAGTCTTTACTTGAAATTCATATGCTTCTGATGAAAGTTGACAATCATTACTTTGGTCCAACATAGAACTATCTTGTTCTTAAATAGAGCTGTTTTACATACTGTGACCACTGGAATATACATTCAAGCAAATATTTATACATTGCCTGTAGGCAAGTCCAAAGGTTTGAAAACTTTATATTACTCTATGGTAATGTTTTAAGAAATTGTATTTTCAAACAATTGAAAAAAAATATTGTAATAAACTATTGTTTATCCTTACAAAAAGCTATTCTGTGAAGTATAGAAGGATGCTGAGGTGCTAGAACGAGTCCAGAGAAGAGCAACTAGAATAGTAAAGGGCTTGGAAGGCAAGCCCTATAAGGAGAGGCTGGTGCAGCTGGGTCTGTTGAGCCTGGAAAAGAGGAGGCTCAGGGGTGACCTTATCGCTGTCTATAACTATATAAAAGGTGGTTATGGTCAGGCAGGGGTTGGTCTTTTCTCCCTGGACACTGGAGACAGAACAAGGGGTCACAGTCTTAAGCTCCATCGGGGGAGGTTTAGACTTGACATTAGGAAAAGGTTTTTTACTGAAAGAGTGATCTCATTTTGGAATGGGCTGCCCACAGAGGTGGTTGAGTCATCGTCTCTGCAGGTGTTTAAGGTTAGTCTGGATGAAGTGCTGAGTGGCATGATCTAGATGTCAGATGTTAGATTTACTTGGTTTTAGGTTGGACTGGATGATCTTTAAGGTCTTTTCCAGCCTCGTCATTACTGTGTTTACTGTGATATAGATAGTTGGCATAATTGTTTTTAATCTGGCAAACTGAACCACTACTTCTTATGAATTATTAATACAAAATATTTTGCTGACTTACTAAATAATTAGTCTGAGCACTTAAATTTCTATCTAGTATAATCTCTGCAATGTACACTGTATTACATTGTAATAGCACATGGATATTTCTTAGGGGATCCTTGGTAATGTTTAACTTGATCTCTTCACTCTAATGTATCCTGAAAAGTTATTCAGATGTACCTCTTGCTGTTCAATGACTTCCACAAAAAAATAATGATATTATATTAGACATAAGGATTTATATAATATACTAAGAAAGAAATATATGTCAATATATTATATGAAAATATATGAGAGACATATATATATAAAAATATATTAAGAAACAGAGCAATTTTTGCATTTTTCCTCTGTGTAAAACTTTGTTGTGCTCGCACAAATAAACAAAAGAGGAAAAAATGCAAGCAATTACAATAATCACAGTAATGAATTAGCTGTTTTATATGAACACACAAAAAACATTATGATTTAGAGAAATATAATAAGGGTAGACAATGATATGGAAATTATGAATAACATGAATAAAGAACAATTTTTTATAAAAATATAATTTCTTAATAATAATTTGGGGATCATTTTCCTCCATGTTCCTTGTACTGCTTAATACTCAAGCAGGAGAGTCACTTATTTACACCTAAAACAGTCACCCTAGTAGCCCCTTTCATTCATGGAAGAGTACATGGAAATGTACTTTAATTCTAGGCAGAAATTCATCTCATATTAAGGGTTTTTGTAAAAAAAAACCTGAAATAAATTACATCCAAAGGTGCTTGTCTATTAAGAAAATTTAGTATAATAACCACAGATACTATGTAGTGATAATAAATTGAGATAACTTGTCTTTTTGCCTTTCACACACAATTTACACCCAATAGTCCACAAATGATTGATTCAATCATCATACCTGTTGCAGCTTCATTTGATTTAAGTTCCTAAGGCACTGATATTCTCATGTATTTCATCACTCAGAAGAAATAAAAAGCTTATGAAACTATGGAAAAAGTATGGATGAAAAGGAGTAGCCCCAGTCATGTAGAACTATATCATGGTTTAGCAGAAGGCTGATGTTTTGCTTAACCATACATAAAATAATCTCTTGCCTTCCTAAATCCCAGCAGGAAGAGAATAAACACAAGTGCAGAAACCGAAACTGCAAATATTAAGACTTTATTGAGGAATACAGAAAAGTGGAAATGAAAGGGAAAGAAAGATAAAAAAGAAAAAAAACCCACAACCTTCTATTTCTTGTCTTCTGTTCGTTTGCTATCCCAAAAAACTGAAGTGGCGTCTAAGCTACCATCCATCCAATTTCCTGAAAGAAAGGTTAAAAAAAACATCATTCCCCAGAGCCAACATGCTGTTACTGGAGAAATAGGAAAGAGAGAGAATGAGCTGGAACATTTGCTCAATGCAGCAGCAATTCTCATTAAGAGAAGTGAGATTCAGGACAGCATTGTGTTACAGGGAGAAAAGGGACAGTGGGCGAATGCAAAGAGAAAAGGCAAAGAAGCTGTACCAGAGCTGCTCCTAAAGCAGTCCAACTCAAACCCTTGGAGAAACAGAGAAGTAAAAGAGTACCGAGGGGAAGAAAATGCAGAGGCTCTTCCCCCAGACTATCCAGAAAAGACCTTGTTACTTTGTTATCTGAGGTGGAAGTCCCTTTCCTTTCGGCTGCTGCTATGGGGTCCCCCCCAAATTTTCCAGTGCTATAATTCAGCAGACAGACAGCTCAGCACTTCACATCATTAATAATTGATGTGAAATACATTGAATTCAAATTATATATTTATAATATATTGGTCTATATGTTGAAATATATTGATGTGAGTTAACATGTATTTGCTTAAATAGTATGCAGAACACACAAATACTGTCACTGTGAGAGTAAGGTGTGGAAATTGGAAAATGTTACTGACACAGACATCTGTCAATGAGATCCTGCTCACATTTCCTTGAAAAGTATATAATTTACAGGTTTATATATTTTTTCTTTACAAGACAGCCTCAAGTACAGGCCCTCTGAGTCTTAACAGAACTATTTCAAAAGCTTCTTTGATATCTTGTGATATTCCTGAATCTGGAGAATTCCCATCATCCTGCCCTTGCCTTATTACAAGTTAAACCCTGTCATTCTTATTTCTGTACTGTCTCTTACTATTTTCATTAGGCAATTGCACTGGCCCTTCTGTACTTGACTTTTCACCTCCCACAAGTAGTTTTATCCCAGCAAATAGTATTAATTAGCTGGACATGGTAAATAACAGCTTTTGTGCTAAATGAAAGACAAAGAGCAATGCCTGTCTCAAGGTGAAGTAGAACAGCCTGACCTACAATCATGCTGCTTACTGCTATTGAAAGATGTATTTGGAGCAGTGCAGAACAGATAAAGAAAGTGAGTTAATTACACAGGGCTCTGGAGCTTGAACTGGCACTTTACCCTCTTTTATTGATTTACTTAGGACCAGGACTGCTCTGTGACAGGACAAAAGCACTCCTTACCTCCATGTTCTCACTGATCTCACTCCTTACCTCGATGCTCCCACTGATCTAGGGAAGGTCTGCAACATATGTATGCTCATTACTCTCTTCAGAGCACTTCAGATATCTCTCTCCAAGAACAGATGTTTTTAAAGAGCAATTTAACATGTCTTGTGTAAAATATCATAAATTAATCTGTAAGGATGCATAGAAGGAGAGTGTCTGCTTCTCTAAAGGTATCTGGTCAAAGGATTCATAAACCAGAACATGCAGAGGTAGACTTGACAAGAAACAATAAGGAAGGTATAATAAGAACAAAGCTGGTAAGTTGCATGAAGAGTATGTGAGGTGTGAAAATGTTTTCCAGTTGAGAGGGTGAAGAAAGGGAGGGAGAAATCAGATGGACATAAAATCTGTTCAATTAGCATTAATAAAGACAGTAACCAGAAACAAACCTGGTCAGTCACACTAGTTAATGGGCTATCAAGAAATTGCAAGCAAACTGGCACTTTGCAACTGGTAAGTATGCAAACCTGAGGATTGAAGCTCCAGCAGCTGGCTGCCCTATCCCCTGGGGCAGCAACAGTTTCTGTTCATAAACCCAGTTATTGGGCAGATAGCGAGTGGAGTTGGATTGCAGGTTACAACTGATGTACCTGGCACTGGCTGACTGGGGCAAGTGTTTGTTCAGTCCCCAGTCGGAATGTGCATGGTATGTATATTCACTAGCAAAATCCAAGTTGGACCATCAAGCAACAAAAGCACACATATTTGATTTGGGGTATTAGAATGGCAGAGGATCTGTGTTAGTATTTGTAAGATCTATAAATATGGGGAGGCTGTGGAATGGGTCTGTGAGTGCTGCATCTTTGGACCAGCCAGTGAGTCAGCACCTGTGGGATTGGTAGGAGGGGCTGGAATTCAGGCAGAGGTGCTGAGCAGGCAGAGGGTCCTCAGCGATGCTGGGGATGATTCATAAATGTGATATGCCTATGAACCTGAAGAGAGTGGTGTGCATGCCACACACAGTTCAAGATGAGGAGAGGGTGTAACTCACTGAGCATTTGTCTGAACTTCTACAACTTGGGTGCTACTGAAAGCAGAGGCCTGTCGGTGTGGACTGGCTGTGTTTGTGTCCTCTGCGTGTTTGCCTTTGTCTCTGATCTCTGTCTCACCCTTGCTGTTGTTGAACCTTCAAATGGGAAAGTAGCAGCCCTATCCAGTCTGTGTAGAGACCTGAGTGTCCATGCACAAGGATGGGTTCCAGTGGTTATGCAGGATAGATCCTGGGCCAAAGCAGCTGCAGGAGGTGGTCTTGCTTTTAATATCTGTTAGCATAATCAACTTCCAAAAGAGCTTCTTTCTCAACACAGGATATAAATAAAGTTTATTTTGTTTTGAATTAACTCTTGCATATGCCTAATGTTCAGAATAATTTATCTGTCATAGATGGCCCCACAGATATGTAAATATTTTTCCCAGTATCAGAATATTTCTCAGGGTTACTTTGTATTTGTCAAATGACAGGAAAAATAGATGCAGATATCTGGTAAGTCTGTGAGGTATAATAATACTACATATAGAAGACAAAGTTGTCATCAGCATATAATTGAATCAGCATTTGCTTGAATCTTTCTCTGGCACATGTAAACACTTTCTCTCATCTGCCTAGGAAAAGATGCTGTCACCTATTATGATTTTATTTGACTATGGCAATAGATATAAAACTATTTTCATTTTCTTTGAATCTGATTAGAAAAAAATATTTATAAAGGCAGCAAGGTGGTTTAGACATTCTTCTTGAAAAGTGAACATGTCCAATACTGTCTAGAAGGAATTGGATCAGAGGGTAAATTGGGGCAAAATAGTGAAGTAATTTCTGATTCCAGAGAATGTCAGAAAACCTAAAATGAATTGGAGACTATCAGCCAAATCAAAGTGCATATTATGCAGCAGATTACATCATTCACTCGGTCAGTGTCATTGAGGACTTCTTAATATTTCCTTTTCCCCAAGATTTTTCTCATCCCCATAAGAATGTAAATCTACAGAATTCAGACAGATTCCAATTTTTAAAGTTTAGGTGTGTCTGAAGTTACTAGGTGATATATTGATTAGATTAAAAGCACTTAAATGCCTGATTATTTTTTGGAAGAAGAAAATAATGTAGATAGGAGTTGTCTAAATAATTAAATGGCTATGTATGAAGCATCTATAGCACATGCGTGTCTCAGTATTCTAAGTCATCTACTATAAAACACAAGGTAGTATTTTGCAGACCT
Source organism: Upupa epops (assembly GCA_013397515.1). Classification (NCBI taxonomy): domain Eukaryota; kingdom Metazoa; phylum Chordata; class Aves; order Bucerotiformes; family Upupidae; genus Upupa; species Upupa epops. The sequence goes on along the minus strand of VZRI01011100.1, from coordinate 1,020 downwards.
AGTCTTGGTATACATTCCAAAAAATCTGAAAACACGCAGCATGCTCTTCAATATACTAGTTTTGTATTTCTGATTCCCCTTTCCTTCTCTATTCTCTAACACTCTCTGCTTCCTAGCTTAGGCCTTTCCATGTCTGTGCTTAGGCTCCTGCTGTCTGACACATTTATGTACTTCCAGTGTTTTTCTCTAAGAGTATATTATGTCAATGCATCATTGTTCAAAAAGCTACTGTAGTAAAAATTGATCCCAATGGAAGATGAAACAAAACTAATCATGCCATACAGACGAGAATTATATAAGCAAATATAGCTGTTTACATCGAGATGCACAAATTTGGGATGGTCCAGACTCCCATTAGTGATTCATCTCATGTCACAGTAATCACAGTAATCACAGTAATCACAGTAATCACAGTAATCACAGTAATGATGAGGCTGGAAAAGACATTAAAGATCATCCAGTCCAACCTAAAACCAGCCAAGTAAACCTAACATATAAATCATTCCACTCAGCTCTTCATCCAGAAGAGCCTTGAACACCTCCAGAGACGAAGACTTGACCACATCCGTGGGCAGCCCATTCCAGTCTCAGATCACTCTTTCAGTGAAAAACCTTTTCCTAATGTCAACTTTAATCCTCCCTCGATGGATTTTAAGACTATGACCCCTTCTTCTGTCACCAGTGTCCAGGGCGAAAAGATCAACCACCGCCTGACTATAAGCACCTTTTAGGTAGTTACAGACAACAATAAGGTCACCCCTGAGCCTCCTCTTTTCCAGGCTAAACAGACTGAGCTCCACCAACCGCTCCTCATAGGGCTTACCTTCCAAGCCTTTTACCATTCGAATTGCTCTTCTCTGGACTTGTTCAAGCCCCTCAACATAGTGTCGAGCTAAACTGAGGGGACCAGTACTAAACACAATACTCCAGGTGCGGTCTAACCAGTGCCGAATACAGGGGTAGGATAACATCCCTTTCCCTGCTGGCTGCACCATTGTTGATAGAGGCCAGGATGCCATT
>VZRI01011099.1:49577-86690 GCA_013397515.1 Upupa epops | reverse complement strand
TACTGTGATACTGTGATATGTCTCTGTATTCCTGGTCAGGATGTGTGTATATGTGTGCACAGGGGTTTGGTTTTTACTTAAAAAAATATAATTACTTGTCTCCATATTTCCCTTCAAATGAAATTTCTTGTTAAGAAAAACATTCACTTTAGTCTTGGAGAATCAAGTATTTCTCTGATCTAGAATGTACATATTCCAAGCATAAAAATAATTATTATTAATAGCTGCACTGTTGCTTTAGCTTTTAACTCAGAATTAAAGGATATAATGACATTATAGTCATTATTTAAATACTGAAGTACTAAAATACAAAATGTCCTTTCTTTCCTTCCATTGAAAGTATGAAGATTCCTTTGGAGAGCTGTGACTGGAAACCAGCCATCCTTTGATGCTGTCCCCTGCTGATCACAATTACCTTAGGCAGAATGGGAGTCACACTAGTGACTTTGCTTCAGCTGCCTAGGAAGGGGGACTTATATGTGCAGAAGTATTCACTCATCAAAATGATGTAACTCAATCTCAAGAAGTTTCCTTATGTGACATTCTGACCTAAAGAGAGAGTCCCCAACTCCAGACTTGCTGCTTAAGTGAGAATGACTCAGATAGACTCTCCATCAGGGCTCCATCTATATAAAGTTCAGTCCAAGTCTGAACTTTGGTCATTGCAATTAGCTCAAGCCAAGTGCAAAACAAAGATAGGCTAATGACATGGAACAGAGCAAGCCTGGATTGTTCTCCGCTATTTCTGAGGGTGAGTGCACATCACACGTTACCAAAAAGAAAGAGCTTTTAGCCTGCATGTAAATTTGAACTCATCTTTTAGATTTATCTGTTGATGACTGTAAAGGAGCATGTTACTGTAACTTCACAGAATTAGTGCAGTTGCTAGATGCTAGTCTTCAGATTCATTGAAGACAGTCTACCTGTAAAATTAATAATTTAAGAGAAACTGTGAAGAAGATTGATGATATAGCACTGCATTGCTGTAGGCTCCCTTCATACTATGGAAAGACTGTAAATGTTCCACTTTTAACTTTGAGCAATATTTACTGTGCTTTAAGAGTATTCAAAACTCATTTATATTGCAAGTTAAGATCACAAGCCCTTGTTTTCCTATTTTCCACAAGTTTAACAAACCCAGAACTCACCTGTATCAGCAAGAAAGATAAGTCTTCCCCAAGCCCATAAATCATGTGACTGGTTTTCTAATATGTGAGACTAGCTTACCTCTGTATAGAACACTGTCTTCTTTACTATTGCAGTTCTAATATAACCCAGCTTCAGTAAGGAAAAGCATTTTCTACTGAAAACTTTAGGATATTTAACCTTAACAAATGAACTGCCTAAAGATGCTACCTTTAAGCCAGCATCTTGGGAATGTGACAACCAAGAGGAGTTTAACAACAGTGCAGCTGATCAGACACATTGTTTGGATGAACTGCAGACATTTCAGCAGATGTGAATTGCAATTTAGTCGTCATTGTTTATGAGGAGCAACTTCTTTAGGGGTGAGAGTTCTTCACCCCAAAAACCTTTTGTGTATGCCTCACAGAGACTGCCACTAACAGGAATAGCGAAGCTTGGGTTTCCCAGATTAAAAAAGGCATACTAAAAATTCACCACACAACTTCGACTCTCAGTGCTTCTTGCTGCACTGATATTCAGGAATATTTAAAAAACCATCACATAAAATACCCAAAAACATTGACATACTGAGTTTTGAAAACAAACAGAAAGAAAAGAAAGACACCTTTCCCAAATGCTGGTGAATGAGACTGGGTTACTATCTGCAAAAGTATGAACAGAACCAGGTGAAACATTTTTTATACATTTATTTTAGTCGTCTTTATCTTGTTTGTGAGCCTGCAGTTAACTTTTGTTTCTTCCAATAATTTTGCAACAAAACAGAAGTACTTTGAACTGGCACAACTCCTCAGTCTTACTCTGCCTCCAAGGCCCTTCCTTCCTGTTTATTGTCCGAAAGTAATATTCCCTGAATAAAGTGAATCTGGACAAATGGTTGATTCCTCATGAGAAGAGAAAAAAGCCCCAGTACACAGGGAGAAGCATCAAAATGGCAAATACACAATGATTTTGTTCCTGCTCTGTTTATGTTAGGTGGATGTTTAAGTCCATAAACTACTTTGCTGAGGCACACACTTGCTTGCCAAAGCAAGACTTTTCGTTAGAATGAGACCCACTATGCATGAAGAAAGGAGGATGGTGGGAATTTTCTTTTTAGGCTGTTCTTTTCAGACAGCAGAGGAACAGAGGTATCTCTGGGATGGCAGAGCAATAGATTTCACACAAACCTGTCACTATTACTTTACCTCTTTCCATCTACAGCATTGCTTAGTCTCACAGAAAATATCCCCAATGACAATTTATCTTCCATACAGGATAAAATGCTCTTAATATTCCTATTCAGAGGAAGCCTATAGTTATTATTTCAGTCCTCATGTTTGAGAAGTGGAAGTATAGATCTCACATTTAATTTTTTTTTTGCAATAGCTAGTGGTTTACCAGAAGTATGGTTGCCTGAAAGAACAATGTTTAGGGAGAATATACTTCAGTGACGTATTCTTAGTGATCTTTTTCAGTACACTGAAGGTGATGGTAATGTAAGAAGTAGCAATTATCCTACTATGTTTAAATCATTCCATTGATATTATTGTATCCTTAGTCCATGCTTTTTTCTGTCAATCTTTATGAATAAACTTCTCTTACAAAGGCTGTATTGAAGAGAAACTGATCAGTCATTGGATAAACACAGTAGCTACAATTCAAGGGTAATAGTAACAACTGTTCTTTCAAAAAGGTCACTAAGGTTCCTTAATATCCTGCTGTAGGAGCTGAATCTTTCTGATGATGTGTGTTAGCTTCAAATCAAAGTGTTTTTCTGCATTTGCAGACATAAGTTTTTCTATTATGTTACCTAATACATCAATAGGATTTAACTTCTTCCTCTGTTTACTCAGTCAATTGCCTCTTTCTAGTTCTTTCACTGATGATTGTACTGACTCCACTAAATGACAAATTAACCACTAATCACTCAGTGCATCATTGTTGAATTAGTGTTAGAAAGTTACCTGGAAGTGAACTGAATGGGAACAATTGCAACAAAAACACAACCAAGTCAGACCAAACTGACTAAAGCTGCTGGACACAAATATTACAAAAGATACTTCATTTTGGCAAATCCAAACCCACAGTAATTGTCTGCATTGCCCGATCTGTAGCAAGCATGCTCAGTCTCTGTTCCTGGTCACATTGATGCTGAAACCTCTATCAGTTAAAAATGTTCTCCATGTACAGTAGCTTTTACTCACAAGTAGCCCAATGAATACCTTCATTGTGCCTTTTAATGGTTTGAAATAATTTTTCACTTCTACTTGTGACCTAGATCACTATATTCTTGAAAGAAAATAATAACAAAAATCTCAGTATCAGTTTGTCATGCCTTTCTCTATTTCTGAATGAATTAGTGTCAAAAATTTCCTGAAAGCCACTGGGTAGAGGAGATTTAATTGTTTGTCAGGGATGGAGTATTTCTCCACAACCAGACTTTTTAATAGCAACAACAGTAGCACAAAAGCAAACCACTGAAGAATATGCTGACAATTTGTGTTAGTTGCTGTGCTAGTGTACCACATACATTCATAGCATACCTGCAAGCATGTGATTACTGACCAGTTCTTCAGCATCATTACCTTTCCCTCTCACCTATAACAAAGGGGGATGCAGACTTAAGTTTTGGGGAAAATGCAGTCAGTGGCTGCAATTTATTGAAATACAATGATAGCAGACAATTATGTTTGAGTGTTATGGTTTGAAAATTGTCCAAATTTTCAGGTGTTTGATTTTGTGTTTTTATTCAGAAAATGCAGTCTATAAAAGGAAGTGGACTTCTTCTCTTTTGGGAGTTGGAGAGCTGTGGTGAAGACACTTTGCTGGGCAGACCCCTGCCTTAGGGGAGTACTGCCTAACTGCCACAAACCCACCATCAGCTCCCACTGGGCACAGTGGAACCATTCCCCAGGGTGTGGAATGCAGCATGAGCAGCATCCACTCCCACTGTTTCAACCACTCCAAACAAGGCACCGGCCTAGCCCCCACCAGCCTGGCATGGGCTGAGCCCCGGACACACCACAAGCAGAAGCCAAGATTCCCCATGCCCACGGCATTCATGCTGGTGGCGGGGGCAGAAACAGGGCAGATGCTGAAGCACAAATCTGTGGTCCCTCCCACTGTTTGCCTTGCAACTTAATCTGCTTTTGGACGTGGTGAGTTTAACTCTTTCTGTCCCTTGAACTGTAGTGTTTTGGGAGAAGAAGAAAGAGAGAGGGCCCTGGAGGGGCTTCTCAGTCACGCCTTGTTGACAACAGGCATGGCTCCACATGACTAGCATCATTTTGCCTTTGTCCCTAGTCACAGGACTAATGCAGATGCCATGTCTCAGCTTTGACACCGAGGAACTGGGTAATGCTTATGTAAGTGGGAGAGAAGAAGCCCCAAAGTGATGCATCTGAAGGTTTCTTCCTGCTTGATCAGACTATTTATGCTAAAGAAGCAGAAGGGACTTAGAATCTCTTAAACCTTTGGTAACAAGAGAGAGATTTGGGTTTTGAAACGTATGTTCCTGCACCAGAGATGCTGCTGTGGCCTGAAGATCATGCCTGTCCAATCAACCTTCTGCCAGCCATGCCACACTGTGAAGAATTCCCCAAGACAAGATGGGAGAGGAGATGTTGATGCAGGCTCTGAGAGGTGCAAGGGGAAGCTGACATCTGCAGACCATGTGGATGGTTGGAAAAGGGATTTTCCACAAATCGCACAACATGAGAGAGCCTCTGAGTCCCCAGGACGAAGGAGGTGGTTGCACCCCTTCTAGATAAAGTATAGACTTTTTTTCCCAGGGCTCTCTTCTGGAGAGAAAGACCAATGCACTAGCTGTCTCCCACTTTACTCAAGAGTGTGTGTGACAAACATTGTGACACAGCTTCTGTTTATTGTTCTGTTTTTGTTTTATTTTTATTTTGGTGTTTTTCCTTTTTTCTTGGTTGTGTGTTAAATAAATTCATGCTCTTCAGCAAAGCTGCTTCATTGTCTATTGAATTCTCCATGAGAGCTGGTTGGTGTGTTTAGATTGCAGGCACCAACTCAAGGACTGATGAAAACCTTACCATTGTAAACCCAGGACAGTGAGACAGTTTGAAAATAGGTTGCTATAAATAAGACAACAGTCTTATTAAATAAGACAGAAGCCAATGGTGCAATGTATGATGTACTAAGATGACCCACTTCGCAATTTAGGAAAATTCAGATTTAAATTTCATTATTTAGGACACTCTGTACAGAAGAAAATTATATTAAAAGATATAAAGGAAAAGCAAATCAACAAGTATTTTATTCAGGGGGAAAAAATTAAGAAGACTATTCTCTGATGATGGATTTGTGAAGGATGCATTTCAGTGAAAAAAGCAGTAAAATACAGAATGGCCCATCAGATTTTTTAATAATGTTGCTATTCAGTTTCCAGGTCTAAGCCAGCTGAGTACATGAAGATGAAAATACTTCCTTGGTGTTACAAATGTACTCAGAATAAGTGGCCACTGAGTTCCTAAAGTCTAGATCAGCTCACAGGCAGGACAGCAAACAGTGTCACAGGAAGATACATTTCTGCAGTGCAGCGAGGGCAGAGAGAAATGGTAGCTAAGAGAAACCAGAAGGTTAGTGCCTGGATAAGTAAGAGTCAGATGCAGATATTAAAAGCAGGAGATGCTGGTTTAGTGTGGACAGCTTTTGGTATACTAGTCATTTACTATCCCTGCTTCTCACTTTTTCAGTATTATTCATGGGTATTGCCTTTAATGAACTGAATACTATATTTCCTTAATGTGGTATATAAAGATGTCTCTAATCTATTTTAAAATAAGATGACTTAAAGCAGGTAAAAAAATGTTCTCTGTGCTTCAATACCCTTTTCATTAATATTTTTTTCCTGCTAGTGAGTTCTTTTTGGGGGCTGTCACAGTGACTAGCAGACAAATTCTCTAAGCTGGATGAGATTTCTTACTTCGTGTGTTTAGTTAACTGACCTATTGTGTTGCTCAAGCACATTAAGCCCTGTTTAACTGCTTCTATTTAGAAAGAATATGAAATTTATTGCCTTTCCTCAAGTTTTTTTAAATAATTTATAAAAATAATCAAGTATTCCTGACAAGGTTTTACCCCGAGATGAAACTAAACAGATCATTTAGTTACTGTGCTAACATTTGGCTCATTCAAGGGTTCTTATAAATTGCAGGCAAAAACCCCCAAACAAACTCAGTTTGGGGAAAAAACCAGTAAGACACATTTAATTCACTCTACATAAAACCTCCATGTAAAGACATACAGAGATTAATCAGACGTTCATTACATAACTGAGCAAAGCTGGTATCTCCATTCCCTCAAATGGAAGAGAATTTCAGCAGTTCTTGCTCCTGGTGGAAATGTGGAGTCCATTCAGTTCGTGCACACATTCCTCAGCATCAGCAGACATTTTGAAGTCCAGTTCCCTGTTCCAGGTGCTTCCCAGGTAGTCTGCAATTTCCAGCATGTTGATTTCTATGACCATGGATGGACAAGGGAAATAACTCTGTGTTTCAGCAAACAGATGAATTTCTAACAGAGGAAACCTTTCTTCCTCTGATTATTTAGGTACTCCTCTCTCTCCATTCACACATTCCTGGGGCAAGATAGCTGCTGTGCCTAGCTCAGCAAGAATGTGGCCTCTTGGAACAACAGAATCTAAGTGTTGAGAAGATGACAGAAAAACTGGAAACCCAAAATTGGAAGCTCCAGACCTCCTGTCATTTCTGGTAGTAGGACTGAAAAATAAAAATCACAAGTTGCCATAGGAACTTAGACATTTCTCAGACCAAGAAATTTCAAATTTTAAATTACAACAACTCTAATGGTGAAAATTATAGAAATATAGAATGTTCCAGGCTGGAAGGGACCTCTAGAGGTCATCTAGTCCAATTTCCCTACACAAACAGGGAAATCTTTACCTAGGTGAGGTTACTCAGGGCCTCATCAAGCCTGACCTTAATTGACTCTAGGATGAGGTCCCCACCACTTCCCCAGGCAGCCCATTCCAGTGATCAACCACCCTCACATTGAAGAAATTTTTTCTAATATCCAGCCTAAATCTCTCCCTTCCTAGCTTGAACCCATTGCTCCTTGTCCTGTCCATACAAACCCTTTAGAATAGACCTTCCTCTGTCTTCATGTATGTCCCTCTCAGGTAGGGACAGAAGAAGGTCCCCCTAAAATCTTCTCTTCTCCAGGCTGAACAGCCCCAACTCTCTCAGCCTGTCCTTACATGACCTGATCATTTTGGTGGCCCTCATCTAGGCACACTCCAATATGTCTACATCTTTCCTGTGCTGAGAGTGCCAGAACTTGCACACAATACTCCAGATGAAGACTCACCAGGGCAGAGCAGAGGGGCTGAACAGCCTCTTTTCACCTGTTGGCCATAGTTCCTTTAAAGCAGCCCAGGATGTGATTTGCCTTCTGGGCTGCAATTGCACACTGGTGGCTCATGAAAAGTTTCTCATTCACCAGCACCCCAAAATTCCTTTTCACATGACTGCTCTCTAGTAGATCCTCTCCCAGCCACTACTGATAATGCTGGTTACTCCAACTCAGGTGCAAGACTCTGCACTTGGCCTCGTTGAACCTCATAAGGTTCATTTAGACCCACCTCGACAGCCTATCCAGGTCCCTCTGGATAGCATCCCATTCCTCAAGCATATCAACTGCACCCCCCGCTTGGTATTATCCGCAAACTTCATGAGAGTGCACTCAATGCCTCTGCCAATGTTATTTATGAATATATTGAACAGCACTGGTCTCAGCACAGACTGTTGAGGGACACCACTCATAAGCTTTCTCCATCTGGACATAGAGCCATTGACCATCACTCTCTGGATGTGACCATCCAGCCAGTTCTTTATCCACTGAGTAGTCCACCATCAAACCCGTAATTCTACAACTTACAAATAAGGATGTTGTGGGAGACTGTGTCAAAGGCCTTGCAGAAGTCCAGACAGATGACATCCATAGGTCTTGTTGACTGATGCAATGACTTCTCTCTAGAAGGCCACTATGTTGATAAGGCAGGGCCTTCCCCTAGTAAATCCAGTCTAGCTACCTAGGATTACCTCCCTGTCGTCCATATGCCTTAGCATGCTCTCCAGAAGGATCAGTTCCATGACCTTCCCAGACACAGAGTTGAGTCTTACAAGTCAGTACTTCCCGGAGTCTTCTTTTTAAACCTGTTTAAAGACAGGCACTATATTCCCCTTATTCCCATCATTAGGGCCTACTCCTGACTGCCATGACTTTTCAAATACTATGGAGAGTGGCTCAGCAACTGCATTAGCCAATTCCTTCAGTATTCTGGGATGCATCTCATCAGGTCCCATACACTTGTTTTCAGATTCCTCAGGTGGTCATGAACCTTGTCCTTGCTTACAGTGAGAGGAACGTTGTCAACCTGGTCCCTGTCATTAACATGTTGGCTGTGAGAAGAGAAGCTGTCAGTGAAAACCGAAGCAAAGAAGTTGTTGAGTACCTCAGCCTTCTCCTTGTCAGTTGTTACTAGTTCACCATTGTTTATCACTGGGGGTGTGGTGGGAGTACATCTTCTTTGACCTTCTTTTTCTGATTCAGACACTTATAGAATCCCTTTTTGTTTTAATTTGTATCCCTCACCAAGTTTAGCTCTAGCTATGCCTTGGCCTTCCTGACTTTGTCCCTACATAACTGGGCAGTGTTCCTGTATTCCTCCAAGGATAAATGTCCCTGTTTCAACAGTTTGTGCAATTTCATTGTGTTCCTTACTTCAACCAGCAGTTCTTCCCTTAGCCATGCTGGTCTCTTCCCTTTTCTGCCTGATTTCCTTCACAGGTCTATTGAAAGCTCTTGAGCTTTACAGAAGGCCTCCTTAAAGATCTGCCAGCTCTGCTCTGCTCCTTGATCCCTGAGAACTGCCTCCTAAGGTGTTCTGTTGAGCTACTCTCTAAACAGCTGGAGGTTTTCTTTCCTAAAGTTTAGAGTGCTTATTTTGATTTTTATCTGTGTCTTACCCCTAAAAACAGTGAACTGAAACAATGTGTGATCACTGCACCTCAGGTTGCCTCCAATCCTCATTTTCCCAGTGAGTTCACTTGCATTGGTCACAATCAGGTCAAATGTCGCATCCCCACAGGTAAGGCTTATTGTTTGTTTTAGAAAGTTGTCATCCAGGCCCTCCAGGAATCTCCTGAATTGCCTACAGATTGCTGTGTTAATTTCCTAGCAAATATCAGGATGGTTATAATCCCCCAGCAGAATGACAGCCTGTGAATGTGATGTCTCCTGGAGCTGGAGTATGAAGCATTCATCAATAGCCTCTCCTTGATCAGGTGGCCTATAATAAACACCAACCACAAGGCTCCCCTCAGTGTCATAATCTTTAATTCTTATGCATAGACTGTCTACCTTCTCATGGCTAATCCTTACGGAAAACTCTTCACAGTTCCTTAGAGGGCAACACCTGCACCCATTCTATCCTGCCTGTCCCTCTTAAATAGCCTGTAGCCTTTGATAGCCACACTCCAGACATAGGATTCATCCCACCAAGTTTCAGTAATGGCTACTGTATCATAGCTTTCCTATAGCACACTAGCTTTCCATTCCTGTTTTTTTCCCATGCTGCATGCATTTGTGTAGAGGTACTTCAGCTGGGCTGCTGGTTGAATCATCCTCGTAGAGGGACACCCTTTTACTTCTGTAAGATGTTTCATGGCCACTACCCTGTTTGTTCCTGTTTATCAGAAGCCCCTGGTTCATCCATTTTGCTCTGTATGTACTGCAGTTTCTGTGTCTTGTCTCTGTGCAACAGGCTGAAGGCCCTTACTGCCACCCCTTTCCTTAAGCCCTGGTGTCTCATCCTGCCTTTTTAGACAGGTAATCTCAATATTATTATCATCCCTTTTCTCCTTCCTATCTAGTTTAAAGCCCTAACTATCAGCCCTGCAATCTCTTGGGCAAAGACCTTTTTCCCATTTGAGAGAGATGTCTCCTATTTAAGCTAAATATTCCTGGTGCTCTGCAGGTCACTCCATTATTGAAAAACTCAAAATTTTTGTGACAACATCAGCTCTGGAGCCATGTATTGATGTGGTGTGTTTTTCTGTTGCCATAATTCTTGGTATTTTCCACTGGAAGGAAGGATGAAAGAATAACCTGTAAACCTACACTAATCTTTCACTTATCTTCCTAGGGCTCTAAAGTCCCTCTTAATTGTTCTTGGAATTATATACTTCTAATTCATCTCCACCTACATGAAAAATCAGCAGTGGGTAATAGTCCAAGGACCTCACTAAGCTAGGAAGTTTCCTAGTGATGTACCTAACTTGTGCTCTAGGGGGAGAGAAGACCTCCTTGTGATGATGATCTGCATAGCACACTTGGCCATCTGTACACCTCAGAGCAGAGTTCCTACAACTTAAATCTTTATTTTCTTCTTGTGTGTTGAAAATTATCAAATTTTCAAGTATTAGTTGTGATGCTTTTATGCCAAAAAAGCATTTTATTTTGAGGCTGGAGGTAGCTTTCCTAGCAGAGCTCCCATATCAGTAGCCGGACTCTACAGGTGATTAGTGGACAGAGTCTATAATTATAAAGTGAAGGTACTTCCTGTTTCTTTGTCTTCTTCACTGCCTTCACCATTCTTCTGCTTCTCCTCCAATACGTCTTGAGAGACAGAGAGCTCCTCTAAAAGAGAGCTCCCTTCACCTTGGTGGGTGTGGGGGGGAGGCAAGTAATGGCTCTCAACCTCTCTGCCACTGATGGTGGAACATGCAGAAGACCTTTAGCCTGGCTGCATCTCTGCTGCAGGTGCAGTCATGGACCTCTTTTGTNAGACAGAGAGCTCCTCTAAAAGAGAGCTCCCTTCACCTTGGTGGGTGTGGGGGGGAGGCAAGTAATGGCTCTCAACCTCTCTGCCACTGATGGTGGAACATGCAGAAGACCTTTAGCCTGGCTGCATCTCTGCTGCAGGTGCAGTCATGGTCCTCTTTTGTATGGGAGCTCAAAGACAAAGAAAGCAGACCTTTTGGACTGTGGCCGGTGCCAGTTTACCCTAGCTCTTGGCAGCAGGCCGAAGAGACAAGTCACTGTCCACACCTTCAGCCCTCCTCTCTTTCTCTGAGGGCTCAAACCCAGAAAAGCCATCATGAGCTCATTCCAGCTCCTGGCACTGGGCTGAAGAGAGGGCAAGTCCTCGAAGGCCACACTACAGCAAATGCCTTTGAAGATGCCAGACAGAGGAGAGCTCTTAACCATTTACCTCCCTTGGTGCCTAACCACAGGGAAGAAGAAAGAGAGGCTCTACACTAGGCCCTGTAGAATAGCTCTTGGAGGATGAAGCCTATTCACCACAACAGGCATTACCCCACACGACCAGTGCCATGTTGGCTTTGTCTCCACCAGAGTGGCAAAGATCCTGTATACTCTGCCACTGAGAGGCTGAGAGAAGCCTCTATGAAGAGAGAGAAAGGGAGATCACTAGTACAGGTCTCCAAAGCCAACAAAACAAAAGAGAGCTGGAATTCTGTTCTATCATCTACATATTTGGTGTTGCTGTAGCGTCAAAGAAGAGTCCCTGAGTCTTTGGGTGCTAGAAGTATGCCAGAGATGTCAGGGAGTGCTGATGTCTACATGAGGATTGAAAGAGGATCTTTTCCACAAGCATCAAATGTGTATTTTGTGCTGTATCCTTCCATCCTCCCCTACCCCTTTCTCTTAAAGAATGTGGGGTGCAAATGTGTGCATGTGTGGTGTCTTTGTGGTTATAAGTGTTGGTGTACATTCTCTTGTCCCAGAGCTCTCATATAAGGCCAAAAAACCGATGTATTAGCTGTCTTCCATATCTCTCACAGTGTGTGTAAAGGCATTGTAATACTGTTTCTGTTTTACTTTTTTGACTCTTTTCCCTTTTCTTATTGGTGATGGGTTCAATAAATTGTTGTCTTTTTAGCAAAGTTGCTTCATTGCCTGTTGAACTCTCAGTGAGAGCTCATTTGTCTGATCTTCCTCTACCAGAACTTTGTATCTATTACACACAGGCATGTGGGTGTGTGAGGTGGGCAAGGGGAGGGGGGGCACACCTGCTGCCACAACCATGAACTAGCCTCCACACACCCTTAGGGCTTCAATCTCCGGCCCTGTGTGTTCTGGGGTGGGTGCTCCTAATCCTGTCTCAAGGCAGGCAGAGCCTGGTACCACCAATCTATTTCCTGCTCTACTTCTCTAATGCTTCTCAGCCTTGCAGCTTCTTCTCATAGTTCAGCCACCATGCCGAGCAAATCATAGAATCACAGAATCGTAGAATCATTAGGGATAGGAAGGAACCTCGAAATATCATCTGGTCCAATTCCCTTGCCACAGCAGAATCATCTAGACCAAGTCACACAGGAACAGATCCAGGCAGATCTTGAATGCCTTCACAACCCCCCTGGGCAGCCTGTTCCAATGCTCCTTTACCCTCACTGTGAAGATGTTCCAATGCTCCTTTACCCTCACTGTGAAGATGTTCCTTCTGATATTTATATGGAACCTCCTCTGTTCCAGTTTGCACCTATTACCCCTTGAGGTACCCAGACGACCTTGAGAAGAGCCTGGCTCCATCCTCCTGACACCCACCCCTCACATATTTATAGACATTAATGAGGTCACTCCTCAGCCTTCTCTTCTCCAAGCTCAAGAGACCCATCTCCCTCAGCCTTTCCTCATAGCTGTTCTACTTCCTTCATCATCTTTGTTGCTCCAAGCTGCATACCCTCCAGAAGCTCTGTGTCCTTCTTGAACTGAGGGCATATACTAGGGACTATTATTATTGGGACTGCAACTATGTCGGTGATTTTAACTTTCTTAGTTTTAGATCACTGTAATTAGTTTAGGGAAAAAGTTCATTCATGTTGCGTCCGCTGTTGGGAACTGGTACTGCCTACACCCCCCCAAACCTTCTCCTATCAGTGCCCCTTCATGTTGTATTCATTGTCTAGAAGCGGTAGTGTCTATTGCCTCACTCAAATCTTTGTCAGCTCGTGACAGAGCAACCAGTACCCCTCTTCCTAGCACCTCAACCTGCACTCTGGATGAGCAGTTTCCTGTGCATAAGGCACTTGCCTCAAATGAGCACTACAAAATAAAGTCATTGTGCTGTACGGATGTACCTTTTCTCATAATTTATACCTAAACTCGGGATGGTTCTGCAGCAATTGTGCTCTGTCAGTCTGAAGGGATTCTTCTAAAACAGCTTGTGAAGCATTACAAACAGCTTCAACATTCTTCCTTACACCTACTAGTTATGGCTATATAAATATTTTGAAATCTTTCAAAATTTCAGTCTCTAAAAATTCTATCTCCAAAGAAACTGGAGGTGCACTTCAGAGGGACATGCATGATATCCATTAGAACTCGTGAAATACAGTCATGAAATCACCATCTCAATCAGGCTATTGGCAGTTCCTAACTGTAATAATTGAGGAGGCCTTTTCACATTGAGATTCATCTCTTTTTCTGCATCCTACCTGTATCCTTTCTCCCATTACTCCAGTCAGGATTGCAAACCAATCTTTTCGTACTCATCTCCCATCCAAGTGGGGAATGATCATGCAGATAGTTTAACAGCTTCAGACCAAAGTCATTCAGCATACTTCTGGTTATGGGTAGGCAGTAAGGTGCAGAAAAATATTACCAGTCCAATTATGATACCATTAATCATCTTGATACCTAGGCCTCCAACCCATCATCCAGATATCATTTGTACTATTTTTGATGTCCCTTGAAGTTCTTCTGCTATGACAGAAACATAGCTTACCTCTCCAAGGCATAGAAGGGTTAGAATAATGGAATAGATTTCTGAGGGGGTTGGGACCATGAGAAGCAGGCATTACCATTGGGGCTTTTGGACAAAATGCCGTGATCTTTGGGTATCCATTAACTCTCCAGTGACTGTTAATGTTGGTTACCACATCCCATTTTCATAGTAAGGCTCTATGTCCTACCCTGTCAGAGGGTGAAGTGCCTGCCAGAACTCGTGTAGTTCCCTCTCTGGCTCCAAATGTCAATGGCTAGGGTTTCACATTTCCCAATTTGGATGGGGAAAGGGTAGGTGTAGCTTGCAATAAGCACACCTGCCTGATTTGGACCCCAGGTATCACACTACTGTCTTACTGTCACAGCATCTATACTCAATACATTAATCTGAAAATCTCCTATGGCCATGGTAGTATTGATAGGGCCATTATCTCCTGGTAACCATACTGTTGTCGAGGTTATAGACACTGATTGAGTTTCTCCCAGAGCATCCAAGACAATTAAATTTTGGGATGGAATTGAAGTCCCTCACTGTTCTGCTTCATTCCATGTCAATGCAGTGATTTAGGGCCTGCTATCAACTAGAAAGGTTATTGATCTTTTCTTTGGTCCCACAACAGCCGTACTTGACAAAAACCCTTTTGTATCACAGGTGAGTCGTCTTACAAACATCCCTCCTCTGCCCTTCTCACCTTCAGGAAATGCAGAGTTTAGTTTCCCAACAACATTTTTGTCCTTCATTGATCCCATCTCAAAGTCTATCAGAGGCAGAGCACTGGGGGTCTTGACTTTTGTTCTTACCAGTTCTGCACAATTTGCTCTAATTTTCTGATTGAGAGCCCATCTATTACTTCTCCTAGAATGCCTTTCCAAAGCCTTAGCTCCCTTAGCCTCTATCAGGTTAGGCTTCCATCTTGCCAGAAAACAAAGCCAGCCTCCTGATCCTTTTTACAGCTCTCACAGGCCTGGAATCAAACCTTTGGGCAGATTTACCCATTTTCATCTAAAATTAATGAACTATGGCACTACTTCCCCCCATGTCCACAACTTTTTTTTCGTGTTTGCTGATGGTCAAGGGAATTCTGAATTCTCCCTTGTAGTTGAATCCCAATGGTCTTCAGGGAGTACGAGAGCCCTCAAATCAAAGGGTCATGGTCTCTTGGTCTACTGGCAGTAACAACAGGGAGCCAAGGTCCAGTTTGAGATTCTTGTCACACATCATTTACAGACAAGCTGCCTTCTGTACACTCTCTACCAGTTATCTACCACATCGATTATGGCAAGGGGGTCTCCTCTTTCCAAGGGTTAAAACCTCCAACCCAGTAAGCTGTCCTCTGAGTAAGGACCACAGAGCCTGGTGATCACTGGTGGTCAAAAACAAGCCTGGGCCCCAGTATCCTTCTGCCACTCTTTCAGATAATAAAAGCCCATCACACCTTGATAGAAATACTCTCTACAGACATTTGGTCTCTGTGTCCCTCATGTCCCACACAAACTGCTTTTTCAATTTTGCCAACACAGTAGCTGTGAAAGGGATCTCTTTAGTTGTGCCCTGCAGGTGATCATCCTCATTGTATTCATACATATATTCTGTTTTGATAAATGGGTATATGTTTAAAGATTGTTCTGTAGCTTTCTGCAAATCCTCTTGAGGGTAGATTTGCTGTACTCTCTTTTCTGTTAGCATCACCTCTGCTTCGGACGGCATACCTACTTTATCTAAAAACTTATTCTTCAGTTCTTCCTTCAAAATTCTATCCTGTTCTCTTTCTCCCTCCGGTTACTATTTATTCTCTTTTAACTGCTCCTGCATGTTATTTATGGATCTTTGCAGGGAGTCCACCAAAATTGTATGTTTATAAAATACCTGCTTGCTTTCCTCAATGGCTGCCACCAAGCACCTGAATATCATGGGGTCTTTATCGCAAAACTGATACTGGGACAAAACCACACAGTTCCTTACAGGTAGCTAAGTGAGTACAGAGAAAAAGGCTTTTCTCCTCAAAAGCTGTTTTGCCTCGATATTCTGAAAACAGCAGCAAGCAGCTCTGATTGCATGTCACCATTTCAGTGCTGTAAGACCTTAGCTTTTGCTACTTCTTCAGAATCTGGGGGAATATCTGTTCTGATGGTGAATTAGCCTAGGAGGTAGCTAAACAAAAACCTGTCCTTTTGTATTGAATAATGACATTATATTTTTCTGTCCATTTCAACTAGAATTTAACTTCCATTACAAGTTACAAATGTAAGCCATTAATGAGATGCTAAGACACTTTTCTTCTTTGTATTGAAATGTCTATCAAAAAAAAAATTTTTCACTGTTACATACTGTGCACAAGAACTCGGTGTGCTTCACAGGTTTCTGGAAGCCCTCTTGTTTTTCAGAAAAATCTCCCTTTGGGACAACATTCATAACCCAAGACACTGAACCTTCTGATAGAACACTCAGGTTAATACTTTAATTTTTTTTTAAAACATCTGACTTTTTAAAGTATAAAAGATATAAGGGATAATGCCTGAAACTTTCATGCCACATTAACACAAGTTATGAGTTTTTATAGTAGAAGCATTTCCTTCAAGAATGGGGGATACAGCTACTGATGTTTATATTTCATAGTATTTTTCAGTTGCCTACTCTGTTGTCTAAAACTAGAAATCCCTTGAACACTTCTTCTTGTCTGAATGTTTTCATCTGACGGTATACATTCTGAGGTATAAGGCAATACTCTGTTTCTCTTTTTCTCTGCTTCTGTTCTAGCAAGAACTGGTAATTTTACACCACTGTCTTCCATGCCTCTGGATTATCTTGTTTGCCAATACTTTAATACTACTGATCCTGTATTTACAATGTTCGATCAGGAAGTAGCCATTAGGCTACTTACGTAACTCATTAAAACCTTCATAGAGAAAAAGGAGCACACTAGGATGAAACAGATGATAGAACCTTGTTTTAGTTCCTTCCAGATTGTCTAAGATCATGAAAATGGTGAGTCCTTGTTATTGTGTATTCCTTGCATAGTGAGATAACTGACTCCACAGCACTAAACAAAATTAATTGAAAACATCTTCAAAGGAGTTTAAAACCTACTTATATCAATGGCTCATTTGAAGATGAAATAATTCACATCTTTTTTAGAATATGCTATTATTGCATAGACACTGAAAGCTCAACATTAAAAATCTTTTCAATTGAATGATTTGAGAATGCTCTGAAAAGAGCTTCTCTGAGCATAATATTTTATAATTAATACCACAAAACAAAGTGTTTCAATATCTCAACAGAAAGTCTAAGGTTACTGAAGGACAGAAAACAAATGCAGAAAGCTGGATAGTACTAGGGAAGCTAGCAGACATTAATAAAGATTTTGTAACTAACGTATAAGAAAAAAAAAGCAGTTGTTTTTGCATTCTAAGAGAGGGAGTCCAAGAAAACCAAGTTGTGCTTGAACTCATAATGCCTAATTTCATGCCTGGCTAAAATCATAAAGTTTCCTTTAAATTTCTTAGATCACAAAGACAGTTTTAGTGACAAGTGTCCATTTTAGAAAAACATTTTAGAAAACATTTTTTACTTTTAAATTAAAGGGTACCGTCTACCTTTACCCGAAAAAGGAAGAAAATACGTTATGTACTACCTACCCAATACTCTGGTTGTACACAAAGGCTTGTTCAAAAAATACATGGTGAAAAGAAAATGTTAACTGTCCAGTAAAAATAATCTTGCTTTTGGATACAGGATATAAATGAGTTTCCTTCTTAAGTTACTTCAATGAAATAAGCTTATAGTTGTATTCTGCTTCTTCAATACTATGAATCTAGGATATACAGAGCCAGAAAAATCTTCCACCACAGTACTTACTTTCTTGACCAAAATTAGATTCCATTCTTTGCCAAGATTGGGAAGGTATGTCAGTTTCTGCTATTAGCTGGCAATATATGAAGACTATAATACTCGATGAGATGCACTTCAAATTAACTATATGAAAATATTTTAAATTGCATACTGTTGAAATTGAAATTAAAATATAAACCTCCATTAGCATTTGTAAAAAAGTAAAACACTAATATTTCATAATATAAAATTACACATCTTTTCACAGTTCAATGTATTAATAGTTAATAAGCCTCCAATAAACTAATGTTAATTAAGACATAGATGGTTTAATTGTCATGTGTTCTCTGATAGAGTTACATTCTACTACAATGGAATTCTGCAAGTATATAAATATTTAAGTATGCTTATGCTTACTGAAAAATGTATCAGGCACTCAAATTTATTGATGTGGCTTACGGCCTTATGGCATGAGATGTTGCTACATTTAGGGCTTGAGGAATTCTTTTAAGGCAACAGATTCTGCATTGGAAATAATCCATGTTACATCACTGTAAACCCTCACCACCTAAGGAAATATTACTGAATTTGGCATAGCTACAAATAACAGCATAGTGCTACACAAAATCTGTAAAATCATGTAAGTACAGGGGTTCAGTTCTGACACTGTTGGAAGAGCTAGGTAGTGTATTATCAGAGAGATGCATGATTTTTTGCTTTGGATGTCAGTTTTCAAGATGTCAAAAGTCATAAAATTATGATAACTTTCTTTTCCCTCGTAAAAGGAAACTTTTTATAGACTGGCTTTGGAGTTACTATCTGAGAAGTCATTCTTCTAGTTTGCTGGAAGTGCATCTACAGGGGTTTTATCATCACTTAACAGTATTTTTGCAAATAATTCAAGTATTCCTGTATGATCATGGCCCAGCATAATATAAGTTTATAAATAAGGTCAGAACACAGTAGGCTAATACCAAGTAGAACATACGAGGCATGGCAGGGTGATGAGAAATAAATAGGCATGTTGTTTGCTGTACAGACCTGCAATTTCACATCTCACACTATCATATGCCTTGGATTTATGCAAGTGAATTAATTATAACATCTTAATGTTACTCTTAGAATGATGAGGACATCTGACATGGTATGGACATTTCGTAGATCTTGGTTTTTATGCAAAACAGAGGACTTACAGTTGACATTTTGAGCAATCCATTTATCTTGTTGTGGCAGCTATGATATCACTCCTTTAAGAAAATAAACATGCAAATTTAGTTTCTATTTAATCACTGACTGGTCTTTAAGAAACAAACTTTCTGTATGAACTTTGGTAGCAGAGAAGATATTTCTGGATGTAAAAATGTGTAACATTTAGCATCAGTATGAAGTTCCTAGACGGAAAGGCTTTGTCCTAAGACATGAAGAGACTTTCAGTTTGTTCAAGCATGTCTCTGATTTCAAGGCCTTTCTGAATATTAACATTTACAATAAGTCTTAACCAGAATTTATCATCTGGTTTTACTAAATGAATTGCACAAAAATAAACCGAAATAAACGGTAAATGCTAAAGATAGTGGAAAAAAAACTTTCTTGTTGGTGCTGTTATAGAGTAAAAATCATTTCTTAATTAATTACTTAATTATTCCCCTGGCATTGTTGACACTTGATTCTATAGGACTGTCTACAACATCTGGTTAGTTGTATATATTTTTTTTCTAGAATTTGTTCTGTTTCCCTGTACACATTTCCAGACTAGCAAAAGTATTTCTAATAGATCTGCCAAGTATTTTACATTTATCTAATGCTTCATATTACCCTTCTCCCTACAAAATTCTTTCTTTAATACAGTGTATCTGTTTTTTCTCTATTGTCAATATTGTTGAGCTGTTTCAGTTGGAGGTCCGTATGACCTGTGAAAAAAAAAGTACTGTGCTTCATTTACTTTTCATAAGTTCCTAAGGTTATCAAACATGTTTTAAGATTTGAGTCATATTGATTCACTTGCATTTCTTTTTTCTTACTTAAGACTTTTATGAACTTTAATTGCTCCATATTTTTGGCATCTTAACAATCTTTCTATATTTTTTTTTCTGTATCTAGTACCACTAGATTTCTTCCAATCAGATTTTCACTCTTTGGATTAATTCCCTTATTAGATTTATTATCTGTGTTTCTGTTATTCAAGTACAATTATTCCAGTACAGAGTAATGATACTGCCATGGCTAGGAGGGGCTTGATACTTTGATAAGCCTCTGTCTGCCTACTGAGATTTCAGTTCCACTTCAGTCCTTCCCCACTCCTGGTAGCCTCCATGACCATTCTTGCAGCATATGTTATTGTGACAATAGGGAAACTGGTAACATTCGCATAATAATCCTTGGCTGTAATGGGATCTGTAGCAGTTAATCTTTCCATCAAGTGCAAAGTGATCATTTCCCCAGACATTAGCATGAACCACTATTAAGACCAGTAACATAGAAAACATACCAGATATTCTTCATATACTACATGCGAAGAAGACAATGTAAATGTCTTTGTGCAAATTTGTATTATTCAAATAATTCCTCACTTCTGGAGGAACTGGTGAAGAACTTGGCACTGGTGAAGCCTCACCTTGAGTACTGTGTGCAGGTCTGGGCCCCTCATTCAAGAAAGAGATTGAGATGCTGGAGTGTGTCCAGAAGAGAGCAGTAAGGCCAGTGAAGAGACTTGAAGGGAAAGTTTTATGAGAAGCGGCTGAGGGAGTTGTGGTTGTTTAGCTTGGAGAAAAGGACACTCAGTGGGGACCTTATCACCCTTTATAAATACCTGAAGGTGAGTGGAGGTCAAGCTCTTTTCCCAGGCAACTAGTGATAAGATGAGAGGGCATGTCCTGAAGATTCACTAGGGGAGGTTTAGATTGGATGTTAGAAAGCCTTTCCTCATGGAAAGTGTGATCAGACATTGGAATGGACTGCCCAGGGAACTGGTGGAGTCCCCATACCTGGAGATGTTTAAGAAAAGACTGGACGTGGCATTTAGTCTTGTGGTCTGAAGTACAACAGGGGTAATGTAGAGTCTTGCTTCTGGGCAAGAACAACCCCAGCTACCTGTATAGGTTGGGGACTGACCTGTTGGACAGCAGTGTCTGAGAAAGAGACTTGGGGGTCCTAGTGGACAGCAGGATGACTATGAGCCAGCAATGTGTCCTTGTGGCCAAGAGGGCAAACAGCATTGTGGGGTGCATCAGAAGGGGGGTGGTTAGTAGATCGAGAGAAGTTCTTCTTCCCCCCTACTCTGCGCTAGTGAGGCTTCATCTGGAGTATTGCATCCAGTTCTGGACCCCTCAGTTCAAGAAGGACACAGAGCTGCTGGAGGGTGTCCAGTGTAGAGCAACAAAGACGATGAAGAAGTAGAATACCTCCCTTATGAGGAAAGGGTGACGGAGCTGGGTCTCTTAAGCTTGGAGAAGAGGAGGCTGAGGGGTGATCTCATTAATGTCTATAAATATGTGAGGGGTAGGTGTCAGGAGGATGGAGCCAGGCTTTTCTCAAAATCATCTAGTGATAGGACAAAGGGCAATGGGTGCATGCTGGAACATAGGAGGTTCCATATACATATCAGAAGGAACTTCTTCACAGGGAGGGTGATAGAGAATTGGAACAGGAGGCCCAGGGGGGTTGTGGAGTCTCCTTCTCTGGAGACGTTCGAGATGTGCCTGGATGTGTTCCTGTGTGACTTGGTCTCAGTGTTCCTGCTGTAGCAGGGGGATTGGACTAGATGATCTTTCGAGGTCCCTTCCTATCCCTGATGATTCTGTGGTCTAGGTGACTGTGGTGATGTTAAGTCATAGGCTGGACTTGATGATCTGAATTTTGTGATTCTGTATAATCAGCAGTCCTCACCACTCTACTTTTGTTCTTCTGTGACAGGAGTAATATGTATGTCAAACACCATTGCCGAGGCTATTCAGATTTGCATGGAAAAGCACCTAAAAACTCAGAAAGAAGGGATTTCTTTTTTTGTTTTCTCTATTCTTTTTTCCCCTGAAATAAAAGTAACTCACTGGAAGTCTACACAGTGAAGTCATAATGCCCAGATTTTTGTAACCACAGAACTACAAAAAGTACAAGTTGGTATTTACAACAGAATAATTCCAGTGTCAAGCTGGTTTTAGTATTGCTAGCAGTTACTTTAACTTGTTTCAGTAACCACTCTGATTTGTCTATTTTTTTCTCTGGCAGATCTGATTACAATTGCTTATGAGAAATGTGGAAAAAGAATTTGAAACACACCCATGACTGAAATCAGATATCTTCTTCTATTTTAGTTTTCCTGAAAGTATTATAAAGAACCTCAGTTTTCTTAAAGGTAACTTTTTGGGAAACCTGTTTCCTATAATTTGTAATTTTTTTCATAAATTATCCAGCTCATAATAAATTTATAATTTAATTTTCATAAATTATACTATCTTCTCACACAAGTTACTGACAACCTGTGCAAAATGTAACTGACACTCTTAACTTGGTTAAGCATCTATGAATAGTCTTTGGAACATTACTTGGCAAACACAGACCTACAATAGACCTAATTACTCTGTGGGTTTGCTCACTGTTCTGCATTTATATGGAAACCAAACTACTTATTTAACTAAGAACAACTTGTCAGGCTACAGTACATCTACTATATGTAGTAGTATGTGTACAAAGATCCTGGTCTATATCAAGAATACCATGGTCAGCAGGAGAAGGGAAGTTATGCTTTTGTACTCAGTCCTTGTGAGGTCTCATCTTGAGTACTGTGTTCTGTCCTGGTCTCCTCATTATAGGAAAGACATTGAGATGCTGGAATGGATCCAGAGAAGAGCTACCAAGCTCGTGAGGGGTTTAGAGAACAAGTCATATGAGGAGAGGCTGAGGGAGCTGGGCATGTTTAGTTTGGAGAAGAGGAGGATGAGAGGGGAAACTCTTTGCCCTCTACAAATACCTGAAGGGAGGGTGTGGAGAGGTGAGTGATGGCCTCTTCTCCTTGGTAACTAATGACAGAACTAGGGGAACTGGTCTGAAGTTGAGACAGGGAAGGTTTAGACTGGATATTAGGAAGAAATTATTTACAGAAAGAGTAGTGAGGCACTGGAACAGCCTTCCCAGGGGGTTGGTTGAGACACCATCCCTGGGGGTATTCAAGAAATGTGTAGACACATTGCTTCATGACATGCTATAGTGGCAGGCATGGAGGGGATTATTTTGTGGCTTTCCATCTATCAGATATTTAGGTTTTTTGTTGGTATGGGTATGGTTGGACTAGGTGATCTAGTAGGTCCTTTCCAACCATGTTTATTCTATGATTCTGTGTTTGAAATACCAATCAACTACTGCAGCTTAATATGTACAAATGTAGAATTTTACTGCTTCTATTAAAAATACCATGTTTTAAGACTAACTTAAGTATCTCAAATGATGGAAAGAGATATTTTATAAGTGAATCTACGATAGAACAAAGGGGAATGACTTCAAACTAAAAGAGATATTAGAGCTTAGGAAGAAGTTCCTAAGTGAAGTGGTGAGGCACTGGAACAGGTGCCCAGGGGAGTTGTGGATGCCCCTTCCCTGTAAGTTTTCAAAACCAGGTTGGATCGGGCTCTGGGCAACAGGATCTAGTGAGAGGTGTCCCTGCTTATGGCACAGGAACTGGAACTGGATGATCTCCAAGGTACATTCCAACATAAGCTATTCTATGAAAAACAGTGAGAGATATCAGGCAAGTCCTTGGATTACACTCCATAAAAACATTCACACATTTTCTTTAATAAATTAAGATCTGTTCTCCTAATTCTTAACTTTCAATTAAGTTATACTTTTGCAAACATGGAGTAAAACTTTAGCGGGTTTTTGCCAGTCCCACTGTCCACCTTTTCAGACATAGTAACTAACAGAGCTTTTGAGAAAGCTGTCAGAATATTTCAGTTTTCTATTGGTAAATAATTTCTAAAAAAAGAAAAGGGAAGGGACAGAAAACATGAGATAGGTGAATGGGATAAAATAGAATTTGAAGTAGCTACTCTGAATGACTGTTATTTTCTCTATTGTAGAATAATCTTACATTAACCCCATTTTAAATCATAGTTTTGCCAAAAAATATTGCATGCATTTGTTTTGATCAGACATTTGTGATTTCTGTTAAGATGTGAAGCAGTACAGTATTGTATTTTACAGGGTAAGGTACTGAAATAACAGATCCTGATTCGGATATTGAAATTGCTTTTGAATTAAGATTTTTTTTTCTAAATCAGCTGATTCTCTTTGTAGAAGTTTGTATGTAACAGTTAAGTCATCCATGCTCTTGAAAAAGCTGGCTGGTAGTGTTTCTCCCTTTTTCCTCTGAACACAAGGCATCATTTGATGTAAAGAAAAGACACCAAGTAAACCTGTTATTTCTAGCTAATCACAACCTTAATCTACTTTAGTCATGGTATAGAAGCTTCTCTGTCTTCCTGCAGGCAATGGTTTAATATATTGCCTTAGTTACGAGATATGCACCTCTTCAAGCCTCTCAGTGATTTATCTTTCACATTTCCAATGGTGAGAATGAGCTCAAAGCAAGTATTCAGTGTGTTTCTCAAGGTTAGTAGTGGACTTTCCTTGACAACTAACTTTCTGAAGTTCATGTGGGCATGTGCATATCCAAGCATTCATCACCATGTCTTCAAGTTTAGCAAACCAAGCTCTGAGATCAGAGCACAAACCTTTGATTCAGGAAGGGATGATCATTTCAGACTTCCCATAGAATTATCCAGCTGCATACAGTGATATGACAACAAAAAGCAAACAGCCTGATAAGACAGTTCCTCTCTACACTGCTTGGCTTCCAGACAGGAAAGGCCCACAGCGCCTGCTAACAGTTCTCCACATTCATGTTGCTGAAGAGGAGAAATGGGCATGGGAGTTTGCTACCAGTTTCCAACACTGCAGGAAAAGGAACTGAGAAGGCAGAACTGTGGCAAAGGAGATGCAGATGAGGTGGTTGTGGTGACAGATAGATTTTGGAATGCAGCAGTACCAAAATCACTGCTTTCTTCACTTGAGATGATTGCCAATACAAGACTGTTTTCCATATCCACCAGGAATAAGGGTTTATGAAGATACTTAAAAGTTTCAATAGAGATCATTATCATGATCTATACAGTCTTTATCTTGATGAGATCTTGTGGTACTTTTTCTGAGTACATTCAATTTGTCTCACGAATAACAGGCCTTGTTAAAATTTCCTCTCTGTAGAGAATAGATGCACCTAGAGGTAACTAGACTGGGTCAAAACTAGAACATTTATTAAATTAAATGTGATTTGAGTATTCTCTTCAAGAGAATCAAAATGGGGGGGAAAAAAGTTGGTATTTTCAATCTTTAAAAGAGTGAAGGCTAGAAGCAGTATTTCTTACCTGAAAGCTACAATTATTTTTCACATTTGAAAGACTGGGTGTGGCACTTGGTGACATGGTCTAGCCAATTAGATGATATTAGGTCACAGGCTGATGATCTCAGAGATCTTTTTTAGCCTGAATAATTCCATGATTCTGTAATTCTATGAATAAAGGGGCTAAGGCTTAAAGGCAGAGAATTCAGCTTTCACAACCACACAGTAACATCAGAAAGCTGAGATAGTTCAAGGGGACTATTTAGAGTCTATGAACCCCAGATGCAACGAGCAACTGTTACTAGCATGTGTGTCTTGCTTTTCAACTTTGGGGAAAAAATAAAGGATAAAAGGATTTTAATCTTTTTCAACACACAGTTTGTTCTATTACAGCAACAATATAACTCAAGTTGTCCATCAGCCAAAAACCTGTCTTGTTCTGCTAGCAATACTAAAACAACACTTGCTTTCTTTAACCTCAGCTGTCTTTTTAGTTTCTTGACTATACAGACTAGTGGCAAGAATAGGTCTTCAAATATCTTCTGCAGCAAAAGTGAAAAAGCTAACAGATTAAATATAGCCCATACAAATAACCACTTCAAAACTGGGAATGTTCCATCTTTCTCAGCATCTATATAGCATAAATCATCATGACGTTCAAGAGCATATTATGTAGGCTGGCAGGATTTCGCATGAATTATCACAAGACATGGAAAGGGTTAGCATATTTATAATTCCTTAAAGTCATAAATTAGGAGGTATTAAATATGTTTCAATTTGTCTTACTAATATTGTATCATTACTTAAAACAATACATTATATCTGAACAATAGTTAGTCTATAGTTAGCCACACTACAAAGCAACAGCTGAAAAAATCTATATTTCCTGTCAAAGATTTTAGTTAGAATAAAGTATTTTCTGGTAAGTTAATATTATAGTTGAAATAGTTGAACAGTTTCTCCTATCTGAATGTGCAAGGCAATGATTCCTTTAGAAAATCTGAAAGCAGACTTTACTAGTTAAAAACTAAGAAGTTCTTCCTATCATCTCTATTCCTAGATTTTTTTAATGTAAATGAAAAATTAAAGAAGAAATTAAGAAAATAGACAGAGATTGCAAGGTGGAAACTATTTAGCCAAATTAGGAAAAACTTAAAAGTACTGACTTAAGTAATTCAATCGTTATTTGCAAAGTAAGTTTTGCAGGTGCTCTACCTCTACTGCAATGAAACTTGGATGTAAATGAATGCAAATAGCTTAGCAGGTGTTTGAGTTTGTCTGTTCTGAACTCCATCACTGACAAGGATTAATTTTGTTCTTAATGACATATTTGTATGTTTTCAGAGGCTAAAAGTATTTGAAAATACACCTGCTGTTGCTGATGCCACTTTGAGCTGATTTGATTGCTGTATAGCTAGGTTAGCTTCAGTAGTAGATTACATGGATCCACCTCATTTTTATAGACTTAATAGGACTCTTAGTCTTTTTGTTATATTTCATGAAATGCACCAATAATCTGCAGTTGTTGAAACAATAGCCTTTCCATCACTTTAAATAGTATTTTAATTAAGTTCAAAAGCTGGTATTTCCTATCCAGAAGCAGCAGCATAGTTGTATACTGGAGAAGATCCACCGCACCAGCTGCAGAAGGTCAGTTCTGTAAGTGAAGAAGCAACAGCTCTAATGAGGACTATTCAGTGTCCCTCACAAGATCACAAAGGGTGAATTTTTATAGAAATACTACTCTTCAAATGAAATTTGCAGGAATGGAAAATTTACTATTGGTGACACTTGTTTAGTTGCAGCCCAGGGCAAAACTGGATTTCTGGGCTGTGAACAGACATTGGTGGCTCGTCCACCAGCAAAGCCAAATCCTTCTCAAGTCCATTCTCAGTCCATTCATTACCCAGCATGTATCTGTGCTTGGGATTACCCAACCCAGATGTTGGACCCTGCCCTTAGACTGGTTGAACCTCATGCAGTTTGTGCAGGCCTGGTTCTCAAACCTGTCAAGGTCCCTCTGAATGGCTTCTCTTCCCTCCAGCTTGTTAACCACACCACACAGTTCGATGACATCAACCAACTTGCTGAGGGTGCTCTCTCAATGCCACTGTCCACATCTCCAACAAAGATGTTAATCTACACAGGGCCCAAACCAGACCCTTACCTCTCTACAACTCCAGTGACATAAAGAGCAAAAAGGTCTCCCCTCAGCCTCATTTTCCAGACTAAATAACTTCAGTTGCCTCAGCTGATCCTCATAAGACTCATCCTCCATGTCCTTCACTACCTTTGTTGCTCTTCTCTGCACTTCAACATCTCTATGTCCCTCTGGTATTGTGGTGCCCAAAACTGAATGCAGTACTCAAGATGAGACCTCACTAGTGTTGAGTTTTTATCTCGTTTCTCTCTATTTGTTCAGCATTGATCTACCTAAGTGGTTTATTCTCTCTTTTTCTTACTTCCACTGTCCTATTAAAGTTTCCCCGTATGTCATTCAAACCCTCATTTCCTGGTTATATGTTCTTCAAAAATCAGCCCTGATTTTTCTTGCTACTTTCTCTCTTCATTTCTAGATTCCCTCATCATATTGCATAATGCAACAATTTTCTCCCTTTCCTATCTCTTAGGTGTATTCCAATCTGTCCTATGTTTTCACACAATGACATTCTCACTAGGGTTGCTAATGATAAACCTATTTCCAAATGCCCGCTGCTTATTTGTCCTCAGCATCTCCACAGAATAATCCTTATAGTAACCATCCTTATGGCAAAACTGTCATTCAGACCTCATGCATGCTGCATTGATTAGAAAAGGATACTCCAAAATGCAGTCATTGCCTTCATCAGCCCACACTAATCACTGGCTTTGATTTTATATCCATTGTACAAATTTTTGAATGTTAAATCTGTTCATCAGCTCTGTCTGCTGGCTTCCTATGCAAAATCTTTTCAAGCTTCAGAGCACTCTCATACTCAAGGGCACTTTGTTGTCCTTCAGGAAGCCAACCTTTGTCATTAGCTTCCATTATTCCACTCTCTTGTCAGCCTGCTTTGCCATGCTAAAGCTTCTCTCTCTGCTTCTTGTTTCTGCTACAAGTTATGACTATTTTTGTTTTGTTGACAAATTCATCACCTTGCTCACATACACTGTATTTTAAAGGCATGTTTGTGGTCTGTAGTAAGTTGAGATTAATTTGCTTTACTTTTTCACCTACTTTGAGCCTTAGTTTCTGCTTTATCCATTTACAAAAGGTATTTATATAGTTTTGTGCATAAATTCACTGAGCTTGATGCTGAATGTCTCAGCATTGATCACCCTACTACTACCTGGAAAATTTACTCTATTTAGTATCCAAATTAGTAATTGTATTCTTTTAAAAATTGAGATCTCCATTTAAGACCATTTTAACAGCTCAAGAGAATAACTTCAGTTTCAAGGATGTGATCTTGTAGAAGTGTCATGCACTTGCCTAGACACAACAGTACAGCAGAGTTTCATTTGTAATAAACTACCTATCCTTAACAGGTTTTTTTTAAGAGTAATGAAGTCTTTATTAACCCCTGTGGAAACAACAGATTTATCTGCCCTTGGCATTAAAATTCAGATTGTCTCATGCTGAAATTCTGCCAGAATGCACATATACACACTAGTGGTCAATTAGATGTAGGAAGAGAGTTACCACCAAGGATAGGTTTCAAGAAGGGAATTTTAGTAGGATCTGTTTCTTGGAATTATATATCAGCGCTAAAATGTAAGTCATGTCTAGAGTCTGGTTAGATCATACTACTCTGTATATGTCAAACATAACACAGACCTTTGGAGTTTGTCCAGGGAGGGAAAACCCTGGTAAAAAAGGTTTTCATATCTGATAGAAAGATACGTATCTGTTTCTGTGCTTAGATGCTATACCGAAGTAAAATATTTGTAATATGAAGTATATGCAAAGCCTAAACCAGTGAATTCTGCATTGATCTATAGAGACACAAAAAAATTGCAAAGCAGTATAAAACAATTCTAACTACTGTAAAAGAAGACAGCAAGCAGTTTGCAATGGTTTAGAGTGAGGTTCTAAATTCGTTTGGGTTGGTGCCTGCAATCCATGCACAGCAACCAGCCCTCGTTGAGAATTCAACAGGTTATGAAGCAACTTTGCTAAAAAGAATTTACTGAACCTATCACCAATAAGAAAAGATCCCCAAACAAGTAAAAGAATCAAAAAAGGTTAAAACACAAACTGTATCACAATGCCTTTACACACACTCTGAGAGAAAAGAGAGACAGCTAACACATTGTTTTTTGGCTTTAGATGAGGCCTGGAAAAAAGAGAGTGTACACCAACACTTATAACCATAAAGCCACCATACACACACACAATTGCACCCCACTTCCAGAAAGGAAAATGGGGTAGGGGACAGCATAAATACAGCACAAAATATACATTTGATGCTTGTGGAAAAGCTCCTTTTCCAGTCTTCTTGCAGACAACAGCTTCCTCTGTAAGTCTAAGGCATACTTCTAGCTTGCCTCAACTCAGAAGCTCTTCTTTGAGGCTATAGCAGTGTCAAATGCAGAGGGTATAACAGAATCATAGTCTCTCTCTGTTTGCCAAAGTTTTAGGAGATTGGTACTTATGATCTGTCTCTTTCTTAACAGAGGTTTCTCTCAGGCCCTCAGTGGCAGAGTATACAGGATCTTTGCCAGTTTGGTGCAGACAGGCAACATCACACTGGTCATGTGGGACCACACTTGTTGTGGTAGACAGACCTGCTCCAGGGCCTGCTCCTCTTTTTTCTTCTCCCCTGCGGTTAAGGCTCTGAGAGAAGGAAAAGGTTAAGTGCTCACCGCTGTCTGGCATCTTCCAAGGTGATCCAGTTGAGAGAAAAGTGTGTAGGAGTTCTCCTCGCTTCAGCCTATTACCAGGAGCTAGGATGAGCTGGTGCTGGCTTTCTGTGTTCAAGCTCTCAACAAATAAGGGCTGTAAGTGCCCCTGTGGCCGGGCTGCAACCAGGCTAGGCTTCTTCAGCGTTCTGCCCTTCGGTGGCAGGTAAGCCAAGAGCCTTTACTTGCCCCCCAACATCAAGGTTGGGGCTAAACTCTGCTCCCAGTAGAGGTCTTTGTCTTACTGAAGACAACAGAAAAAGGAAGAAAACAGGAAGTCCCCTCCCTCTTAGAGATCTGTACACCAATCACCTGTAGGGTCAGAACACTGACCGAGGGCATCTGCTGGGAAAGGTATATATAGCTTCAAAATAAAATGCTCTTTTGGCATAAAAGCACCAAAATTAACACTTGAAAATTTGTTAATTTTCAAACTGCAACACAGTTCAAAACTGCTCACACAGGAAATGAGCTGAAGAGTCATTTATGTGATGTGATTATGTATATCTGGACTTTTGGAATAGAGACATAAGCTAAAGGAAGCACTTAGCAGGATGCACAAAACTCATTACTGGTTTAGTACCATTATTACTAGTGGAGAAATACAAAAAACTAATTTTGAGTCTACCAAGAACAGTTTACCTTTGGTACAATCACACGTAACAGGCAGATTTTGTGAAACAAGGTTAAGTATTTATTGTGTTTCACAAAACCATGTGTTAGGGTCCAGTTTGCCTTGCCAGGGGCTGTCATGGCAATCTGAATAAACAAACTGGGACCACACAGGCTTATGATGGACAGAACAAAAGATTCAAACTGAGTCAAGCACCAATCAATTTATTCAACAGAAAAGAACCAAGGAAGAACGGACGGACTGTATAGGGAAGGAAAGACAAAGGAATGGAAGAAGGCAAACGCAGGGAGAAATTGTGGGGGCTGTACCGCTGCTGTCCTGCTCTCTGCTGGTGCTACCAGGAACTGCAGCCACTGTCAAGGAACCTTGCCACTGCTTTCTCAAGACTTCCCCAGTTTGCTGGGGTCGGCACCAGCCCCTTGGCCATGCTTTTCTGAGGATGGTGCTGTCCGCAGTTCTTCTCTACTATCGCTCCCAGATGAAAAGGGGGCCCCACTCCGTCGTGCTTGGAGCTTTTATACACCTTCGCACATGCCCAGACTGGCTTTCTGGAAGGTTCCTTGAAGCTGGCTGTCTGCCCCTGCAGCCCACTGTTGCTATGCAGGGCACTTCTTGCCTGTGAAGTCCCACACACCCTTCCCCGCTCCATGCTTGGGTGCTCAAACAGGGGTGTGGAGTAAGTACTGGTATTTTGATGATGAGTAACCCCTGGCCACTGCAGCTTTGCCTCAGACCTGATGTTTGGACAAAACAAAGGAAAACCATGCAGTTCTTCACATTCCACTCCAAGGCCCAACATCAGTTACAGGCAAAACATCAAAGATAGAAGAAAGTAGGGAGGCAAGGAAAAACAAAGGAATGAGGGAAAGGGGTTCATCATCGTAGGTCCCATACAATACAAGGCCTACATATTTTTACATATAGTAAAAATATGTAAACATGAATATAAAAACAGTATAAAACCATCAAACTGAATATACATTCGGCAAAAATCCATACAAAACTTTAAATAGTAGTACATCCAGTACAAAACCCGTGTAGAAACTTTGAATAGTACAAATACAACCATGTAAACTGGATACCAGAGATGGTCTTACACAATTCTACTCGCAGATGACGTGGGTTTTCGTACAAATCTTATTTGTTTCACGCTGTCAGGAGACACGCTGGGCACAAGTTGCATATTGGTCACAAGATGTTGGATTAACTGAATGAGGCAAGGGATGACACAGGGTAGGAAGAGTAAGGCCACAAATAAACATAATAAATAGAACAATAGCTGTTTTACCCAAGGTGCCCCAGGTAACCAGGACAACTCCCCCTTCCAACTGATCCCTATTTGAGTAGGGCCATGGGCTAGTTTTCTGATGTCTGTGGCCAGTTGGAGGAACCACCTCACCTACAACATTTTTCAAACCAACAAATAAAGGAATTCAATTTCCCACATACCCACTCCCTCTTCTTCTGCTAATAAATAATCCAAATCAATTCTATGTTGTAAGAATTCAATTGTGCATGTGCTGAGATTGCCATGTTAATAGGCCTACAGCATTAGCCATTTTAATGGTGGTAATTTCCAGTACAGCCTGCAATCACATTATACAATTCAGATTATAAATTGGTTCACTGGCCCCTGTTATTCCTGGTTGCAGGTCCACAGTGTTCAATTATTGTCTCAGGATGCCATTTGTCTTTTCCCCATCTTTGAGTCCCACCTATTTTAATCTCAGATCTTGTCATTCCACAAATCATCATATAATCTTACCTCTAACCAAGGACCACCCCTTTCCAGAAGGAAAAATAAGGATTGAATGGTTCCTATGTAACAAATACCCAACCAGCTGGCCATTAAGCTTTTGTAGGCAGTCTGCCCACAGATCCAATAATGCCCCTTTCTGGCTTTGGACACTAGCAAAAGGCCGATCTGCTGACCTTAGGAATTGATAGTAGGTCTCACTGTCATCTCCCATAGGACTCAAACAGGAACGCATAGCATTATTTTCTACTTGTCTCATGCAGTATCAGGCCCTGGAGTAATTTATCGATTCACAAGTTTGGTTATACATCTGATTTCCAGGCCACCATCCTACAGAAGTTTTGATTTTTGCATGTCCAGAATCCCTTGAATTCCTTGTTAACATTCATTTTAAACAAGCCATATCCATGCCTGAAATCGCCCTTTTCCATTGATTACCTTATTAGTCGTGAGTCTCTATCTGTATTTACTTTTCTTCACATCTACCACCCTATTCTGCGAGTAATTTAAACAATAATGTCTTGTAGCAGGGAACTGGATTGGCCATGACTCACTGTCATCCAAAATGGTATCATTTGTTTCACTATAGTTAGAATTATAAAATCATAGAGTTATTAGCGATCAGAAAGGACCTCAAAAGACCATCTAGTCCAATCCCCCTGCCACAGCAGGCAGACCAAGACCTAGACCAAGTCACACAGGAACATATCCAGGCTGGTCCTGAACATCTTCAGAGAAGGAGAAGGGCAGCCTGTTCAAATCCTCCATCACCTTCCCTATGAAGCAATGCCTTCTAATATTTATATGGAACCTCCTGTGTTCCAGCTCGCACCAGTCCTGTCCTATCACCAGATGACCTTGAGATGAGCCTGGCTCCATCCTCCTGACATCCACTGTTCACGTACTTACAGACATTAATGAGGTCACCACTCAGCCCCCTCTTCTTCAAGCTCAAGAGACCCAGCTCCCTCAGCCTTTCCGACTAAGGGCGTTGTTCTTCCTTCATCATCTTTGTTGCTCTATGCTGGACACCCGCCAGCAGCTGTGTGTCCCTCTCGAACTGAGGGGCCCAGAACTGGATGCAATACTCCAGATGTAGTCTCACTAATGCAGAGCAGAGGGGAAGAAGAACTTCTCTCAATCTGCTAACCACCCCCCTTCTGATGCACCCCAGAATGCTGTTGACCCTCCTGGCCACAAGAGCACATTGCTGGCTCATAGTCAGCCTAGTGACACTAGGACCCCCAAATCCCTTTCTCCAACATTGCTCTCCAACAGGTCAGTCCCCAACCTATACACGTAGCTGGGGTTGTTCTTGCCCAGATGCAAGACTGCAGGGGTGAAATGTTCGGACATCCAGGGCCAATTGGATAGTCCCAACGGTCCCCCACAGGCCCAGCAATGGCTTAGATTAAAGGATTGGCTTACCATCTTAGCTAGAAACACAAACTCATTATCTTTGAAAGGGTCATAAAGAATAACTTTCCCCTTAAACCCATATACAGTTTCTCATAACCTACATAATAACCTACAATTTCTCATAACCTCATGGCCTACAACAACATACATATTTTAACTGGAATCATGTTGAAGTCCACTCCTGTTCCTTGAGTCCTGCAGGTGCACCCGAGTTGTTTGCCTTTGCCTGAAAGGAAACAAAATAGATTCATTCCTCAGATTAGAAGGGGAGGACAATCCACCGGGAATGCATTTTGAGGACCTTCTCAGAAGCACCTTTGAGTGTGCTAAAATGCATTTGTAAATGCATTCCAAGTGTATGCATTTACAGGAATATCCAGTACCAGAGGCACCATTCCTACAGTGAGGATCTTGACTAAAACACATTGTCCTGGGAAGTGGGATGGGTTCTTGGAGTTGTCCTGACCATGTAAGGCCATCATAATTTCTGGAGCTTTAAGGCAAAAAGCTGTGATTTTGGGGCACTCATTCACTCCTCAGCAACTCTTCACATCGGTCACTGCATCCCATATCCACTCAGCCCATACAGGCTTACGCAGTTTGAAGAAGCATTTCAGCAATCCATTTGTTCTCTCCACAATCCCGTTTCCCTGTGGATAATATGGCATGTGGAACAAGATCCCATCCTGGGCAGCCCACTCTTGAACTATTTTGGCAGTGAAGTGCAAGCCATTGTCCATGGGATTGATCGGAGTTTGGGGAAGATCCCAAAACACTCCTTTAAAGCCTGCACATTGTTCTCTCCTTTTGCTGTAGCACAAGCCTTGGTTTGCACCAGCCTGGATACTATTTCTATTCCCAACAATACCTAATGTCTTTCTCCAGGTTCTCGGAAGGGACCAACGTATCAACCTGCCATGCTTCCCATAAATTCCTTCCATCCCACAGTTGGAGGGGATCACCCTCCAAGGGATGCTTGCCTAAGCGAGTGTGACACTGCTCGCAGGAAGATGACTCAAGTTCTATATTCTTCCCAGGTAACTGGCCATACTCTGGTCAGTGCCTCACAGAACAGTCCTTAATGCCTGTACGTTTTTCATGCAACCATTCCAATAATTGTTCCCAGTCTTTGGCTCTGCAAGGCAGCCTGACATGCTACCTTGTGTCTCTCCTGTCTGTAGACAGGAGAATCAGATTTAGCATCATGTTGGAAGACGCTCCATACAGCAACCAATTCCTCTACTTGAGCAGTACTTGCACCTTNTATTACTTGCATTACAGGTGACGAGTGTTTCCTTGTCCAGGCCTACCTCATCCTGTATATTTACCTTTGTGGCTGTATATTACCTTTGTGTCTCCCTCAAATACCAAAAAGGTCTCACAGTAGTGTTCTCTTTGTGTGTGCCACTTCTGCACAGAGGTTCTCTGCGCCATCCTGTCATGGAGTGGAGTCCCCACCAAAACTGTTTTGGTGACCTTAAAGGGCCCTCTGAGTATTATTGGTTGCTGCTGGATGTCAACTCAGCTTCTCTCCGAGCTAGACTGACCACAAAGAAACCTTTCTCCCAAGCTGTGTATCTTTTTTCCATGTGTTTAAAACTACAGAAGTAGAACCCAGTAGGACTAATGGGTCCCTCAGGGTTCTTTTGCCAGAAGTGAATTGCTAGCCCCATTTTAGCAAATCCCCATTCAATTTGGACCGGGTTTGTCAGGTGAATAGGACCAAGGGCCTGATGATCATGTTCTTTAAATATCTATAGTTGTAGAGCTTCATCGTGAAGTGGACCTGGGTCCACTCCCATTCAGCTTCCTCTTGTAGCAAATCATAGAGCAGTCTGGCAATTATTGAAAAATATGCTTTCTGCAAAATACAAGTAGTCCTAGAGTATAAGTCTTTCTTAGATTTGGGCACTTGGAGAGAGCATCCAGCAGGATACATGTGATCTCCCCCTTGCATCAGATTGTAAGGAACTTTACTTCACTCGAAGGGGTTTGATTTTTTTCAGTTGGGATTGTTAGTCCTATGCTCTCCAGGGTACTTTTCCTCAACTTCCTTTACATACAATCCCCCCCATAAGCATGTCATGTGGTTATTGGTAAATTTTTATCCCTATTTTTGTGAGGACTTTTTCCAATTCCTGTGCTAATGCATGGTGAGCTAATGACGGCAAATACCTGTACCCCTAGGGAAGTTGTGTTAAGGTTTATTGCTGCCCTGCCCAGGTAAAAGCGAAGTGCTCCTGGTCCTCAGGTTGCAGAGGAACCATAAAAAACGTATCTTTTATATCAGTGGTAACCATAATCAGATATGATTGTTCCTGGATGGCAGCTACTAGCTCTGCAAGTTTTGGTACAGCAGCAGTGTGGGGGTCGATATTCACAATCAATCCTTGATAATGTGTTAATCTCCATTTACCATTCCATTTTTGGACTGACCATACAGGGGAATTGTAGAGCAAATGAGGTTGTCTCCTCACATCTTCCAAGACTGAGGTGATTCCCTCTCTTGCATCCAATGACAGTGGGCAAGGCTTTACATTTGTTGATTTAGATGGGCGAATGAGGGGATGCGGCTTGCAGCAGGCGTACCTCCACAGCAGATGTGTGGGTTAGCCACCTGATCTGGGGAATGCCAAAAGACCAACCATTTCCTTGCATGTCTCACCACTGTCTTCCCTTTGTCACATCTACTCCCAACAGTTTTGTTTGGAAATCATCCATGACTACCATGGTGATGAAGGGGCTTTTATGCCCCAGCAACCACAGGGTCACTGGAGTTACAGGCACAGATCTGGTTTCCTCCTAGGGTATTAAAAGCATCAAGTTCCAGGATGGGATTTGGATTCCACATGGTTTGGCCTCAGTCTTTGTTAGAGCAGTTATTTGTGCTTGGGTATCAATTAGAAATGTTACTGGTCTCTTCTCAGGTCCTACAGCTGCTGTCACTAGTCGATTTCCCTCTTCATTCCAAGTGAGCTGCCGTATAGACATACATCCTCTGACTCCTCACTGTCAGGGGATGGAGGGTTTAGTTTTTCCAGCCTCTCTTTACCCTCAGTACTGGGTGTTCCCAAGTCAGTCAGAGGCAGGGCACTGGGTGTCCAATTCTGCATGACTTGCTCCAGTTTCTCAGTCAGGAGCCTACCCATTACTTTCTTAGGGACACCCTTTTGGAGCCCCAGTTGCTACAGACACTGATGAGTTAGGCCACTTCACCTCCTGGAGAAGGATGGTCTTCTGTTAACTCTTTCAACAGCCCTCAGAGTCCTGAAGTCAGA
>VZRI01011099.1:20763-48186 GCA_013397515.1 Upupa epops | reverse complement strand
ACACACTATGGGGGAAGCCACACAACTCAAAAGCAGCCACACAAAAGCGGTTCTCTTTCCCTAGAAGGCCACCCTTAAAACCAGGTCTGCCCGCCTGCTCTGGTCCGGGGAAGACACACAGAAAAGCTGAAATTAATGCAGAGTTAAAGGGGTGCTTTCTGTCTATACCATCCCACTTCTGACACCAGTCTGGCTTCTGGCTTGTCCTCCCAGGAACCAATACAGCTGAACAAGCTGTGAACACGCAAGCTCACGATGGTATACACACAGAACAAAGACTCAAACGAAGTTAAGTGCCGAGGAAAAACGGACGGAGTGTACAGGGAAGGAAAGGGGAAGAAAAAGGCAGGGAAGGGAAGGAAGGGACATAAGGGGAGAGATAACGGGGTCTATAACACTGCTGCCCTGGCTCTGTCCGCGCTAGCAGGGCCTCCTGCCACCGTCGGGGAACCTTGCCACCGCTTTCTTGGGGCTTTCCGGCTCGCTGGGGTCGGCGCTTAGTGTCGGCACCAGCCCTTTGGCCGCTGCTGTCTGAGGCTAGTACTGCCCACTGTCCCATTCCTTCGATCCCTGCCTAGAAACCCTGGTCCCTCGACTGTGGAGGCTTTTATATTTGCGCATGCCCAGAGTGGCTTTCTAGACAGTTCCTTTGAAGGTTTTCGAAGCTGGCTGTGCAGCCCCCTCCGTCCCTGTCCCCCCACCCCGTCCCCTCCTCCCGTCCCCCCCTTCTTCACTGAGAACTATGCAGGCTGTCCGGGTGATCAGACAGGCATGGGGGGTGTGGACTGGTATTGTCATAACGAGTATTCCCTGGATCCTGCAGCTTTGCTTCTGGTCTGATATTGAGACAAAACAAAGGAAAACCACATAGTTCCTCACACCATGAGACAGTCCTTTTCCTTACTCCCCAAACAGCTTCATAAATACTGTAATTTTCTGTGTAGCAAGGAATGCTGACAGATGTCTTGAATTTTAATACTGTAGTGGGATCTTTTTAAAAGTGTTTACCATCTTTCACTGTCGCACATGGTTTGATAGGCCTCCCGCTGAGGATACTCACTGTAGGTCAGACAGCATTACCAAATTACAAACTAGTTTACATAGCCTACATCAAGCCCCTGTGAAGATCAGCTTTACCTAATACATTTCTTTTGTCTGAATAATTCTTAATTAACTTAGGCAAGCAATTTCTCAGCTTGATTACTCCTGTAGTTAGAAAGGTGGTGGTGGTATTTCCCTTGTAGCTCACTCACATTTAAGCTCAAGCATTCCTTTACTTAAACACAGTCCCTTCATTGTGTGGTGTATTCATGGTATACAGTGTTTCCTAAGAATTAATCTGTTTTCTTATTTCAAAAAATTAACAGTAAGTGCAAGGATTTTAGGTACTCAGACTAATTCCATGCACAGTCTCATAGATTGGGCAGTATCTATGGGCTTGTCATGTCCTTTTGGGCTGGCAGTGTTTGCTTGGCATCTAGTGCCAAAGTACCTTCAATCTTCATGCTGCCACTCACACTATTGCAAAGTCAGAATGCTTTTCATCGTCCTGGGGCCACAGGTCCATGCCACAGACTGAAATCCTACTGTATGGCAAAACAAGAAGGGAGACGGTACATTGACTTTGACTAATTCTCTGGGTTCTACATACACAAAATATCTTCCAAAATATCTTTTCCAAAAGGCAATGTGTTTGTCTCATGCACTGCAGATCCTGACCTTGAAGTTTTGACATGACGCACAGCAACTCTAACCTTCCCTTCATGGACTCTGCTCAAGATCATGCTTGGCTGGGGCATGGTCTGCTATGAAAATATCATTGTTTCTTTGATTTGCATATCAGAGAGAGATTTTTTCCCCAGACTGCTACAGTGCAAATAGTGAGTTCTGCCTGCACTGATATTTAATAAGTAGAAAAGTAAATATCCATGTTATTTCAGCCTATAATTTGTACCAATTGCAAGGGAAAGGAGTATTACACAAAGCTGTCAGGAGGAGATCATTTTGTTTCTCTGTGAGAGGCTGACAGAGTTAGAAGATTGTTTGGTTTAGCTTTGAAGTGGAGAAAGGAGGGGTTAGAGAGAGACTTACCTTTTCAAGGCTAGAAAAGCTAAATATGCATTATGAAGGGAAGGACATGTGCTAATTTTTCTAAGCAGTTCTTGTAGCTGTGAGTGCCAGGACATATATTAATACACACATAGACACTTCTGCATGTCTAACTATTTTGTATTCTTAAAAATCCATTTGCATTTCCAAATACAGAATTTGTATGCAGAACTTGAATATGATTTTTTTTCTAGACTTTCATATTATGTATTTAGTCTGCCTTTGTCTATATGGTTATAAAAGAATTCAGTATTTCAAAATATCTTTAGTCAGTGCATTTTACAGAATAAACTAAGGATGGCAAATAAGATTTCTTTCTTTGATTCTTTTCTAGTTATAAAAATTCCAGCATAAATACTGTTCCATGAGAAAAAAAAAATTCACCTATATTTCAAATACACCAAATCCAAGTAACCAGAATGTTAAGAAAGCATGAGAAAAACTGCCACTCAGGCACTCACTGTTTGAGGAGAAATTTTACATTATCATTTTCATTATGCAAGAGAGCATAGGGTTTATTTTATTCATTATTCACAGTTCCTTAGCTCTTTGAAAAGATCATGTGAAACACGGTAAAGCTCTGAGTGGTGCAGTCCAGGTATGATGGCATCCAGATTCTTTATCCATAGATGTAAAATAAGCATTCAAGTTTGCCTCTCAGCAGAGATTTTTAATGGTAGAATCACAGAAATTTTTATGGAATCCAATGTCATAATGTCCATAAAGTCTGACCTAGAGACCTAGAACTTTAGGGCATGGTTTGCAAACCTTTAAGAAATAAGTACAAATTCTTTGCTTGTAATGTAGTGGGTGAATCTTCACTAGTAGATGATTTGGCCATGTTACAGGTCTTACTCTCCTCTCTTAACCATGAATATGCTTGGGTTTTATCTAATATATACTTACATCTTTCCAAACTACTGGTCTCCCTGATAATCACAGATCATGTTCCCAAAAGAAATTTGCTGCTTTGA
The DNA here is from genome assembly GCA_013397515.1 of Upupa epops. Taxonomy (NCBI): domain Eukaryota; kingdom Metazoa; phylum Chordata; class Aves; order Bucerotiformes; family Upupidae; genus Upupa; species Upupa epops. The sequence goes on along the minus strand of VZRI01011099.1, from coordinate 45,103 downwards.
AGAGGCTATCCTTGAAATATACTACCCAATTTTATTATTTTTTTCTGTATTCCTACTTCATATAGAATCATAGAATGCATTAGTTAGGAAGGGACATTTAAAGGTTATCAACTTCCTGGAATGACCAAGGACATCTTCAACTAGATCAAGTTGTTCAGAGCCTTATCCATCCTGACTTCAAATGCTTTCAGGAATGGGGCTTCCACCAGCACTCTGGGCAACTTGTTCCATGTTTCACCATGCTCATTGTGAAAAACTTCTTCCTTATATCTAATATAAATTTACCTCTTTTAGTTTAAAACCATCACCCCTTTTCCTATCACATCCAGGCCTTGCTTAAAAATCCTTCCCCATTTTTCTGGTAAACTCTCTGTAAGTACTCAGATGCCACAATAAGGTCATTTTGGAACAGCCTTTTCTCCAGGCTGAGCAGGACAAATTCTTGCAGCCTGAATTCATAGTTGAGGTGTTCCAGCCCAGATCATTTTTGTGATCTTCCTCTGGACCCCCTGAAAAAGGTTAATACCCTTCTATTGTTGAGGACCCCAGAGCTGGACACAGTACTCCAGGTGGAGTCTCAATGGAGCATAGTAGAGGGGGAGAATTAGCAACCTGCTGGCCACCTTTCTTTGATGCAGCCCAGGATTCCATTTGCCTTCTTGGCTGTAAGCATGCACTGTTGGCTCATGTTCAGCCTTTCATCAACCAGTAGAACCAGATACTTCTCTGCAAGGTTACTCTCAGTCAAATTATATCTTGGCCTGTACAGATATTGAGAATTGCCTTGACTCAAGTGTATGATTTTACATTTAGCTCATTGAACCTCATGACGTTCATTCTGGCCCACTTTGCCAACATGATCGGGTCCCTCTGGATGGCATTCTGTTCCTCTGACTTATCAACTGCATCACTCATCTTACCGTCTTTTGGAAACTTGCAGAGGGTGCACACAATCCCACTGACTATATCTGATAAATCTTCTGCTTTCAGAAATTTTAGTGATTTAAATCACAATTCCTTTTCTATTTCCTTCTTTGCTTAGAAGAAAAGGTGCTACCTTTCATACCAGTAAGATTAAATAAATAGCTAACAGAAAGTATATTCTTTTTTTTTATCATTTTTAACTACTTTTCTATTATAAAGTGTGTTGATAACATGGATTTTTTGGTAAACTCTATCCCTGTGAGGTTTTTAGGAACTGTGTTTTTTGGGGTTTTATTACTTATTAATGTAATTGCTATTTGCAATCATACAATAGTTGTCACTATTAATATTCTTTATAGTTGGTTTTGATTCAATATTTTCCACATATTTTCTTAATGTATTTTTATTAATGGTGACTTGTAGCCTCTGAATGCTATTCTGTTCACATCTAATGTTGTGGAATATTTAAAATTTTCTTAGAGATGTTGCCTGGTGTCTAATTTATCAGTAAGTATCATAAGTCCATGCCCTGTAGCATTTACAAAATTGTTTGACATTTGCCAATTGTCAAACAGAAAACATGGTATCTAACATAATTAAGAGTCTGCTACTTGACATATATATATATATATATGAATTCAGATATATAAATATATGAATACATTTGGAAAATATGTTCACATACTCCACAAGGATCCTACTTCTGTCCTTACATACAATACTAGTGTGTACAAGCTGGTCTTGAATATGAGATAACACTCTGATGAACGTGCTTTTAGATATTTTTTACAAGATATAGTCTGTCAGTATTTCTTCACCTGCTAAACATCTGAGTTCACCTTAGTTCACTTGCAGCTTCTCACACTGGAATTTAAATTAAGATACAAGAACTGGAAGATCATGCACTCAACATTAGTTTAGTGATTAAAAATAAAGTAAATCACTCCCAGAATGTGACTAAGCTCGCATAACTTTGGGTTACCTATGTCTCATTAGATGTTTATGGACATTTTCTTCTGCTGATAGAGCCCAGAAGGTGATGCATTGGACCAAGTATAGGTGTTTGCTACAGACTGAGAAGAACAATATTCTGACTGACTGTTTAGACAAAATCAATTATAATCAATTATAATGAAATCTTTACACTTGTCTCACATGAAGACACTTAGGAGAAATGAATCCCACTAACAGTAAAAAACTGGCGAGCTGCCCAGGATAAAGGAAGTAGTGCAACAGGAATTGATGAATCAGTTTAAATCACTATTTTCCATCTTCTTTCCAAGACCTATTGCCTACAGGAAGATCAGGACATGCACATAGAATTTGTATGCTGAAGTGCTGAATACTCTTCCCACCTTACATACAAGCCATGACAAAAAGGTTCATACATATCATAAATCAGAAACAAAACATACAAGAAATAAAATTAAAATCATTATCAAATGAAGACCATTTCTATTAAGATGAGGGCAGTAGTTTTTCTGCAATTTCTGGATTGGGAGGATTTTAAATTTTAGACTGTATGATTTCTTCTTACTCTGCGAAGGAAAACTGCTATACTGTCAATTCTGCATATACTACTTGAATTCTGTCTTTTGTAGCTCTCATTCACACAGACAAGAAAGAACCTCTGTTTACAGTAAGCAGCAGAAATGCCAGCTTGCTCTCCTTTACTCAGTGACCACACATGCTTGGTTTCATGTCTACAGAAACATTAACCTCTTAATCATCAGTACTGCTTTTGCAGCTAATGCTACAGGCAGAGTTTTCTCCAATAACTGTAATTAACCACTGAAAAAGGACTCGGTGTACAAAATCCAAAGGAAACATCTGCACTGGAAAAAAGACGTTCAGAGGTATCTGTATACTTCCATACTGTTCACAATTTTCCTAAGTTTTGTCTAGTTCAAAGATTACAGTTACAGTTTGTGCCTAGAAGCACAAAACTTGCTTTTCCCAGCATAGGAAAGATATTAATTTGCACTAATTGCCTCTCTTATTTTTTGTTTTGCCAGGCAGTTACCTATCAGTGAGACAGACTTGTTATTGTCCCTTTGAAGGTTTAATAAGATTCCTTTAAAAATCTGTTCTGGGTACCCAAGTACACCACGTCAACCATACTGACATTAGCAGCATATTGAAGAAGACTTTTAAAGAACTTAGTAATTTTGCTTACTCTTCCTTTTACATTGGATTTGGCACTGCATCTACTAATTCTGTTTATTATGATGCCTAACACTTGACTAGGCAATTAATTTTCTGCAGTTTTTAATTCTTACTTGAAGAGAGTTTTTGAAGTATCAGTCAGTATTTCTCACTTTCCATTCCACTAGTATAGAATAGTTTAACAGTTAACAGCTTAATGCAATCATCTTAGAAGACCTTATGAGTAACTAAATAAACAGTAAGTGGCTCTTTGATTCTGCTAGTGATAACTACATTTTCCATTAAGCAATTATTAATTATTTAAAAATTTATTTAAATTATTACAGGTTCCCTCAGAAATGGTGGTTCAGATACAGAACTTACCAGATGCTCTTTCATAGTGATGCTAACATGCATTTTATTTCTTTTCTCTGCTAATGCTTTTTCTTTTCGCACATTTAACTCCCTCAGTGCTTCACACTCAAAGTTGTTATTTCATTTGAAAGGTGTCTTAGTCTTTGTTTTTTATGTACTCCTTTATCAAACTGTTCCTCAAAATTTTACATCTCCTCCACAGCTTTTTTTTCAGAATCAAATATATTAGAAAATTAAATTCTTTCAAATTTCTATCTGTCTGACATAGATCCTGGCCAGTGATATTTAGTACATTTATGGTAATTACATTCTGGAACAGATATTGTTCAACATTGAGGACGTATCCTTATGTAAGTTTCTGACTACATGCGTTTCCAAGAAGCAGTCATTTCTACTGTCTAATACATAATCTTTTTCTCAATATGAAAGCAAACAGTTCATGAAGACTGAAGTTTCCCGTCCTGTTATGTTTTCTGTTCTCTTTCAGATTGTTAGTCACTGTGTTGGCCAGTATTTCCAGCAAATTGTTACTACTCTATGTTATTGAATTAAAATATTCACATTATTTCTTGATCAGACTGCATAAGAAATTGACACAAGAACTGTTGTTCCTTGACTAATTTACTTTCTCAACACCATTTACTCTGATAATATATTTTAATTCTTCCTTAAGTGTTTATTGTATCAGCAGGCTATATAAAATCAAACATTATTGTATACTGATCTTCCTAGATTTCTGATATTATCACAGAACTACTATATTTGTTGCTTATTTTTCGGCATGTGCTAGAACAGGACTTTTAGAACCTTGTTTTCAACACTTTCCAGCTACATTTTTATGGAGTACAATGTGCTGTACATTTTTTGGATTATTCAGAACTCTTATATCTTCTTCCCAACATAATACATCATCCCAGGCAACATGTTCTTCTTTTCTTTTTCATCTTCCCACAGTCCTCAATTCAAATAAATCTGTTATCAATTTTTCAGTGTCACAAGTCTGTTTCCAGTTTGGTTTAGATAGAAATGCTATTCTTTCTGTGTCTCCAGCTACTCCTGAAATTCAAAAGTCAGTGTAAGGCCCTCTTTCATGTGTTGTTTCCTCAACTGTTCAACACCTCTTTGATTGTAGGTATAATAGTGGAAGCATGTCAGATTATTCTCCCATTAAACTGAGTAGTAAATTACAACTTAAACTAGGGAGCATCTCTTCTGATGCCTATTTTTTTATCAGCCATATAGGCCACATAATTCTGTTCTCAATTTCTTGTGCAGGCACGGTGCACAAGCAGGCATGTACCCATACTGTCTGCACAGCATGTAATTACGCTGCTATCCCTGGTATAACAGTCCCAAGTGAACACATGTCTGTCAAGAGAAATGTCCTCTCTCCCAACCCACCAAAAATTGTAGACCACATCTTCTTACAAGGATCTGTGGCAATGAAGTGATATTTTGGGCACAGGAAAATGCAAGGCCTTTTCTTGGTCTCATTGACTTGAATAGGATAATTATAAAATCCTTGAGTCTTATCCATAAAAACTTCTCAGCAATGGTTGTCATTATATAAGACCAAATAGGTCAAAAAATGCAAGCTTCTTTAATTTTATGTTGGAAAGTAGATAAGCGCAACACTAAACTCAGGAGAAATGGTCGACATATATAATACTTTTAATAAGCTTTTACAAAAAACCTAAAATGATATTTTGACATAACAGCTAAGAGCATTTACAGATTTTTCCACAGTCCTCTCACCGTCCAGCTTTGCTGTGCAGAATTTAACTGCATTCTATAAGTTACTTTCAATAGCTTGTATATTGTTTATATTTTTTAAAAAAATTCATTAGATGAATGCTGGCAAGATAGGCTTCCACACACAATAATGTCCTTTATGCAGTCTTTGGTTTCAAACATACCGAAATGATGGGTTTGTAGCTATTTACTTTTTTTAGATACCCTTTATCTCTCTCAGTTCTTTCATCTATTTCTCAAAAATGCCATGCAAAAAAAAATAGACATCAAGAATTTTAATTCTATAAATTGTAAGATTTGTCTTCATAGAAAGCTAGAAACCAATCTGGGGAAAAAAAAACACCACCTTGATTTTAATTCAGCTAAAACAATTTAATACTTTACTTTAAAGCAGATAAAATTAACAGTTAAAAAAATAAAATAAAGAAGTGTATTCTCTTTTTTATTATGTGTACTTATCAATTTTATTGTTAGCTGAATTATATTACCTTTTTACCTTATGTACTACCTTATGGCCTAGGTTTAGTAATGAAATAAACTAGTGACTAGATCAAAAGTCTCCAGATGCAGACAGGGAAACAGTTACAAAATCCTGTGAAAATGCAAGTTCTCAAATTGTAGTAAGGTGAAAAAATCAAGTACTGTAGGAAAATGAAATGTACCTATAGAGGGATTTGTTTCCTGAAGAACTTAATCTCTGTGTCTAGGCACACATGCAGGTATCAGCAACAGTCTAAAAATAAACTGCACTCAAATATCTCTGGAACAATCTCCCATTCTAATGACATTTGGTGTTTAATATTCTATCCAGAAGAAAGGTGACTTGAAGTCTTGACTACTCATTTTTCCAGGGCTAGTTTTGTTTGCTATAGATATGGTCAGAGAAGAACTGCACGTCATGTACAGTGTGTCAGAGGGATTAGTCATATACTGCAGCAAGTGTCTCACAGCACAGATCCAGTTTTTGTGAGACAAGGTGAACAGCTCATCACAATGCTAAGGGGAGTTGCTCACTTCACGAACTGTTGGTTGGGAGAAGGAGGAAAATTCATTTCTTCCAGAAAAACATGGCTCAGATCCAGTGGGTCTGTGCTATTTTACTCCTGTGCAATATTAAGAAACAAGTTTACTGTCTGAGAAACTGCATAGCTATTTTTAAGCTTTATTCCTGTATTTTTAGGATAATATTATCTTTATATAAATGTTTAAATATATTTAAAACATATGAACATGATATGCATATAAAATTAAAGCATTGGCCTTGTTAAATCTCATCCCATTGGCCTTCACGCTTTGACACAGCCTGTTCAGATCTCTTTGCAGCATCCTCCTCTCCTCCAGCAGATTGACTCTCCCCCACAACTTGGTGTCATCTGTGAATTTCCTAAAGGGAGATCCTCTCATCCAGGTCATCAGTAAAGATGTTGAATAGAACTGTGTGCCCAGCACTGATCGCTGGGGGACACCACTGCTCACTGTACACCAACTGGTTGTGGCACCATTCACAACCACTCTGTGCCCAGTCATCCAGCTAGTTTTTAACCCAGCACAGGGTGCACCCATAAAAGCCATGGGCTGCCAGCTTTTCCAGGAGGAAGATGTGGGAGACTATGTTGAAGGCTTTGCTGAAGTCTAGGCAGACAACATCCACAATCTTCCTCATCCACCTGGCAGCTCACCCAATCATAGAATGAGATCATGTTGGTTAGGCAGGACCTTCCTCTCCTAAACCCGAGCTGGCTGGGTTTGATCTCCTGGTTGCCTTGTACCTAGCACTCAGGTTGATCTGCTCCATAACCTTGCCAGGCACTGAGGTCAGGCTTACAGGCCTATAGATCTGTGGATCCTCTTTCCAGCTCATCTCCATGGATAGGCACCACACTGGCCAACCTCACATGATCTAGGACCTCCATAGTTTTCCAGGACTGGTGATAAATGATGGAGATTGGCCTAAGTAGCTCTTGTGTCAACTCCTTAAACTCTTGTGTCAACTCCTTAAACTCTGGGATGAATGCCATCTGGACCCATGGACTTAGGATCCAAGTGGCACAGCAAGTCACTAACTACTTCCCTTACATGAGGGATATTCTGCTCCCCATCCCTGCCTAACAACTCAGGAGCCCATTTATTCTGAGGATGGCCAAGCTTTTTGTTGAAGACTGAAACAAAGAAGGTGTTAAGTATCTCAGCTGTTTCCCTGTCTTCTGTAACCATGTTCCCCTCTTTGTCCAATAAGGAGTGGAGATTTTCCCTGACCCTCCTTTTGTTATTAATGTGTTTATAAAAGTCCTTTTTGTTATCCTTAACTGATTTGGACAGATTAAGTTGTAAGTGGGCTTTTCCTTCTCTAATCTTCTTTCTTCAAGACCTTACAATATCCTTAAATGCTTCCTGAGTCACCTGCCCCTCTTTCCAAAGTTGATACACTTTTTTTGGTTTTTTGAGTTCTTGCAAAAGCTCCCTGTTCAATAAGGCTGATCACCTCCCACAGCCCACAGGAACAGCCTGCTCCTGTGCCTTTAAAGACTTCAATCTTGAAGTTTCCAGCCTTCATGGACTCCTATATCTTTCAGGGCAGCCTCCCAAGGGACTTTGTCAGTCAGTCTACTGAACAGGCCAAAGTTTGCCCTGCAGAAGTCTAAGGTCACAGTTTTACTGTTTCACTGTGCCCTAGGCAACCTCCAACCTTTAGTTCCCCCACAAGGTCCTCTCTATTCACAAGCAGCAGGTCCAAGAGGGCACCTTCCCTGGTTGGCTCTCTCACCAGTTGTGTTAGGAAGTTGTCTTCTACACCTTTGGGTTCTCTCTCTGCTGTACTGTATTTCCAGCAGACATCAGTAAAATTGAAGTCCCCCATGAGCACAAGGGGCAGCAATTTTGAAACCTCCCTCAACTGCTTATAAAAAAAATCTTATGTGCTTCTTTGTCTTGGTTAGGTAGCCTATGATTCCCGCCACAAAATCACTCTTGCTGGCCTGGATCCTGATTCTTACTCATAAGGCCTCAACCCTACTGTCACCCTCATTAATTTCTATGCATTCATGTGCCTCCCTAACATCCACTAACACCACTTCTTCTCCCTTACCTATCCCTTCTGAAAAATTGATACCTATCTATTGCAGCACTCCAGCTGTGGGAGTCATCCCACCAGGTTTCTGTGATGGCCACCATATCATAGCTTTTCTAGCCTCCAGCTCCTCCTGTTTATTGCCCAAGCTGTGTGCATTGGCGTACAAACATTTCAGAGAAGGAGCCAAGGACAGAATCTTCAACACTGAGGGGTGGCAGACCTTTAGTTATCTGTGGTGCTACACAGCCCTGTAAGTGATGAGCTACTACACTGGGAGTTCTCACTATCAAGGCCAGTTATTTCCTTTCCCCCCTTCATATCTAGTTTAAAGCTCTGTCAGTGAACCCTGCTAACTCCTGTCCCAAAATCCTTTTCCTTCTCTGGGACAGGTGCTTTTCACCTGCTGCCCCCAGGCCAGGCCTTTCTGTTTGCCTCCTCATTTGGGATTGCCACTGAAGAGATAGAGGAGAAAATAATTCACACTTTAAGCAGCTTCCCTAGGGCTCTAAAATCCTTTTTAAGATTTTGTGTTTCTCCTGGTAACCTCATCAATTGCCTGCCAACGGGGCAAATACCAATGGGGTGGGGGGTGGGGGGGAGGGTAATAATTAGAGGGCTTTACTAGGGTGGGAAGTTTGTCCAACACATGCCTAATCTGTGCCCCAAGGAGGCAGCAAACCTCCTTGTAAAATGGGTTAGGATGGCATATTTGGCCCTGTGCACCCCTCAGAAAAGTCAGCCACCGCAGTGACTTGCCTACTGCTCCTTTTAGAGCCAGTTGTGATGGTGGGTCTATGGTACTTTTGTCTTTCTGGCACTTCAGTCCCAGGCAAGTCATTCTCCTCTCCACCTGCTGATTCTTCCTACAGAACATCATACCTCTTCAGCAAGATCAACTGGGATGATGGGGGAGGTTGTGAGGGGATATGTCTGCTTTTCGAAGTAGGTGCCTGTTTCTGTTTTCCCCCTTCTCTAAGGTCCCTTCCTATTCCCTGCTTTCAAGCATGGAGGGGGTCCTCTGAGTTGTGTGATTTATATGGAGCTTCAGTATGTTGTTTTCCTCTCGGTGAGTGGTTCCACCACTTGATCTTGCCCTCACTCTCCCTGATGTTCCTCAGCCACTCTACTTCTACTTCTTTTAGCTTTGCCATCATCATGAGCAGAGAATTCACTTGGTCACATCTTACACAGGTGCTGCCTCTGTCAACTTCCTGGAAGAGAGACAGGCTAAGGCACTCCCCACAGCCAGATGTCTGCACAGCCACCTGATTGTGGGGAAGTACTGTCTGTCCCCACACTTTTTCTGCTGCCCATTTTTACCCTAGTTCCAATCATTGCTAGTTAGAAAGAAAAAACCTCAACAAAACCAAAACAAAAATAAAGAAACACACACACCCCAGAAGTGGTACATTATCTGGGGTGCATAAAAGGCATCTGGGGTGCTGTGGCTCTACCCACACCTGGCCCACCTTTCTCTTGAGATCAGCTGACAAAGGAAGTAGGGGATGTCTGCTTACGTGCTGCCTGTACTAGAAAAAATGAGAAAAGCCAGAAAAAAACCCTTTCTCCAAGCTGTCTTGCCCTCAGCTGCCAAACTGCTTGCAGGATTGGTTCTGGAGGCAGATCAGCTGTATCTGAAGAGTCTGCATGTCTTCTGTAAAGGACAATCCTGTGACAACAATGTACCGGAGTACTAAGAAAATATCAGTAAGTAAATGGATAATAGCCACTCATGGGCATAATGTGTTTCTGCACCAAAAATTACTGAGAAATTAGGTTGCCACAGACCTGGAGGGATCTCAGCAGAAAGCTAGTTAAAGAAAAAGAAGCAAGGGATAGAAAGCAAAGCTTAGTAGTCTCACTTTGTAGGCTAGAGATGAGTTAGCAATATTTTCCCCCAGAGAACAGTGCTGGCATTAGTTTTATTCCTGGAGATGGGAGTTAATAAAATCTTTTTCAAGGGCTTGAAGAACATTTGTTGGAGGATGTTTTGAGTCATCAAACAAGAAGTAGCATGCCTAATGCTACTCCTCCCAAAACTCTTTAAAATGGTACCTAGTTTAATGCTCCTGGCTGGAAAACAAACACCTGCCTTCACATCAGAGGAGATGTGGGATACAGGATGCTGTGGTTCTGCAGAAATCCTTGGCTCTTGTGGGCTCAAGGATGGCTGCAGTTCTTGGTTCTCAAATACTGTGTGACCTATTAAAGCTCAGCTGCTCTGGAATTCTTGAGTTTTTCCCAGTATAGATATGATTTGATTTCCTAAGTAAGGCGATTTGTTCCCTGTCCAGACATATTCAAAGGCAATCTTACTCTTGTAATCTTGTGAATATTCTTTCACTGATCTGCAACAAGGCAGCTTTGCATGAAGCTACTAGGCAATCAGAGCTCTATACAAAGTGGATCTCCTGTCTCTAGAATTAAGTAACTGGTAACAGATAAGAAACAATAATTCCTAAAATATTTTAACAAGGCCATTGAGTCCCGCAGCAACTGTAATGGACATAAGAACTTGTTCAGCAATCTCTTGGCTTATAGCACTAACAATAACACTTAAACCCAAAAAGAAGAAATAAACCCCAGCATAATTAATATTTTAGTAACCAATATAATGTTTTCAAAACTAAAGAACCATATATCAGAAATACTGATTTGACCTAGTTTTGCCCCTAGCCCTGTGGTTTCCCAATGCACTTTATTAACGGCTTCATTAACTGAGACATAGAAACACACCATTTTAGACGATTTGAAAGATATTTTTAAAAAACATCATCAAATAAATGTGATGAATGCTGCGTTAGGCAAGTCAGTAACACAAAACAATGTTTCAGCTTCCCATTTTCTTAATTATAATATTCTTTAAAAACACAAATATTTAAGGGGATCCTGTGGCCTGGCATTGAAGCTAGAATGTGGTGTTGAGAAGTTGCAAGCTGTATATAGATCATGAAAAGCATGAAGAAGACATGACTCCACAAACTGACCCTCCACAAATCAGAAGCTATTCCAGCACTAACATGCCCTCTCCCTCCTCTATCTTTGCTTCTGTGGAAAGTCTTAAGCCAATCATAGAAGGTGGAATAGTTGTTCATCTGAAGAAGAGTGTTAGTGCTGTACTCACAAAGGTTTGTCTATGCAGTTCTAGAAACACGTGAAGTGCTCAAGCGTACTCCAGCCCAGATTTTCACTGAAACATAGTTATTGTTTTGTGCAGCCTTCCCTTCCCCTTTCTGCTCTCCAGCAATTGGGAATTATTTACACCCAATTACCTTTCTTTTCAGCTTGCCAGACAGTGGGAAGGGGAGGTTTTGATTTTGGGGCAAATTTTTCACTGCTTCCCCCTCCTGTGCAGAGAAAGCCCCTAGCAGTGATTGCTGTGGTAGCAGGCAGCGTGGTTTGTCTGGGGTGGAAGCAGAAGCAGCAGCAGCAGCAGCAGCAGCAGAAGCAGCAGCAGCAGCAGAAGCAGCAGCAGTGACTTCTCAGTGTTTGCTCCGCCCCTCTGTCAGTGGAGTAGACCAAATCGGGCAGGCTGGACTGACCCAGAGCAGAGCAGCACACAAGTTTGCTCTCACCAGCTCACCCAACACTGCAGCATGCGACGCCAGCCAGTCTGCTGAAGGTGGCAAGAGAAGCAGGCAGCGATCTTTCCAGTACTTTCCTGCCTTCCCATAGCACCAGCATTTTTTCTTCACAGTGCTACTCTTCTCCCCCTCCTCCCATGCTAGGCAACGGCCATAACAGACTCTTTTTGTTTTCCTAGCTTTTCTTTTTCCTATTCTTCGTGGGTGGGTGACTGGGGAAAGGAGGCACATACAGAAACCAAACTTAATCCACAATTAAATCAGACTAAAAGTGAGCTTTCTGTACCATCCCACTTCTGACACCAGAATGTCATGATCTGGTTTGTCCTGCCAGGGCCAGGCAGTGCCAAGGCCAGGCAGGGCATCTGTGACCACGTGGTCTTTATCAGCGGCAGAGGCACAGAGCAGATTCAAAATGGAACTAAGTGCCAACTGATTTTTAAACCAAAAGAACTGAACTGCGATGGACCGAGGGTAAGGGGAGGGGAGAAAAGTAAAGGAAAAAGCAGAGAAAGAAAGAAAGAAGTGGGGAAAGACCACAGGGTTACTGCCACTTCCAGCGTGTCGCTAGTACCGCCGCTTCCTGCTGCTGCCGTGGAGGGTGGGGGTGGTGCTGCCATTCCCAGCTCCACCCGGCACCTTTGTTGGTGTTGCTGTTTCTGTGGGGTTGCCACCACTTCTCAGCCTCGGCCACTGCTTCTCAGGGACAGGGTGCTGTTCCCGGTGGCCCACAACCACTCTGCTGCCTGTTACTTGCTCCTCATGCTCTCTGCCAAAAAACAGTCCTGCATCCTGCTGTGTGTTCGGGGTTTATATTCACAACTGTGCACATGCTGAGTGACTTTCTAGGAGGCTCCTCGAACATTGCCCCCTTCTCTCATCAACAGGCTGTGAACCCCAGTCAGGAAGTCCAAAAATCACTATGCCATTTAGAATCATAGAATCATTAGGGATCAAAGCGACCTCAAGAGATCATCTAGCCCAATCCTCCTGTCAGAGCAGGACCACTTAGACCAAGTCACACAGGAACAGATCCAGGCAGGTCTGGACATCTCCAGAGAAGGAGACTTGTCCTGAGATCCAGGCATCAAACAGTGGTATGTGAGGACACACATACTCAGCCTCTGAAGATGCCTCCTGGCAAGTGTTAGGGAAGAGTACCTCTGCAAACAAGATCCACAGAAGCAACAAAGCCCCTGGAAGACCATGGAACAAGAAATCCAGCAACTCTGAGAGCTAACTGTGCTCTGACATTGGACCAGACTCCAGAAGCCCCAACAACGTTAAGTGTACATCTCAGATATGGACAAGACTCACACAATTCAGACCACGAATGCATACACACTTCCTAGCCATGTTCCAGTGGATTAAAGGACAGGAAACTGGAGGTTTTATGACAAGAAAACTGTGAGCCTATGAGGACACTGTCCATTCTCCAAACCAAGCCCAAGTCTCACCAGTGGAGAAGTTGGCTGAGGACCTACGAAAGATCAAGAGAAGACTTGTTAATAAAATTGGATACAGCCACCAAGCCCTCAAATAAAAGGTCAATAAGAGCAGACTGTATGTGATACTGGTGCAAACCAGAATTCCTGAGGAGAGAAGCAGATGCCCCCAGCATGACAAAGTGAGTACTCACCATGCACTGAGCTGTAGTATTTTCTGCTGGACCACAGGGAAGATGTGGACTGGTGGGATGGGAAATCTACCTGTGTCCTAGCAGCTTGGGTGGAGAAACTGAAGGACAGGGCAAGAGCTAAATGCAAATCAGCATGTGTGAGCGCAGTGCTGATTTCTGGTGGATCAGAGCCAAGGCAGGCCAGATTAGATGATTATATGTCTGATCCATTGGAAAGTACCTTCCACAGCTATGATAACCAAGATTCGGGAGGCCCTGGCTCCAGCCAGGGGAGAAGAGGGATGATGGAGGTTTTTTTTGATTGTTTGGATCCAATGGCCTGTCACTCAGACCCACAAGAATATGTGTTTTCGGTAGACACTGGAGCTCAGTGTACCCTGTTGCCATCATAACATGTGAAGCCTGAACCTATTTCCATTTCTGGGGTGACCAGGGGCTCTCAGGAGCTCATGGTGATGGAAGCTGAAGTGAGCTTGACCAGGAGAGCTTGGTAGAAACACTCCAGACTAGCCCAGATGCCCCTTGTATCTTAGGCATTGACTATCTCAAAAACAAGTGCTTCAAAGATCCAAAAGGGTATCAATTGGCCTTTGGGATTGCCCCTGTGGAGACAGAGAGGAGTAAACCTGGGCTGTTGAAAAACCCTTCTGTTTAGGGACTTTTGAAGGTAAAGGAACAGAATTACCAGAAGCCACTTCAGTAGTGCATCAGCAGCAGTACTGAACAAATTGAGACTCTGTGATCCACATTCACAAGATGATCTGAGAGCTGGAGAGCTGATGGTCAGCAAGACACACTCACCCTTCAACAGTTCTATTTGGCCTGTGCATAAGTCCAGTGGAGAATAGAGATTAACTGTGGACAATCGTGACTTGAATGAAGTTACCCCATCTTGCTGAGCACTGCTGTCCCACACATGCTGGCTCTTCAGTATGAACTGGAGCACAGTGCAGTGAGATGATACACCACCATTGATCTTGCAAACGCTGTCTTCATTCTGTTGGCAGCAGAGTGCAGAGCACAATTTGCTTTCACTTGGAGGGGCATACAGTATATGGGTTGTCCCAGGGGTAGAAGCACAGCCCCACCATTTGCCATGGACTAATTCAGGACACATTAAAGAAAGGTGAGGCTCTGGAACACTTAAAATACATTGATGATATCTTTATATGGGGGAACATGGCACAAGAAATTTTTGAAAAATGAGAAAAGTCATCCAAATTTTCCTGAAAGCCAGCCTTGCTATCAAGCAGAGCAAGGTCAAGGGACCTGCCTGGGAAATCCAATTCTTGAGAGTGAAATGGCAAGACACATGGCACTAGATCCCATCAGAGGTGATCAACAAAATAGCAGCAATGTCTCTACCAACCAACAAGAAGAAAAATCAAGCTTTCCTACGTGCAGTAGGCTTCCAGAGGATGCACATCCCAGAATACAGACACATTGTAAGTTGTTTATACTGGGTGACTCATAAAAACAAGTTTCCACTGGGGCCCTTAACAGCAACAAGTCTTCAAGCAGATCAAAGGGCAGATTAGATTACCCATGAAGTAGCCCTTGGCCAAGTCAGAACAGTACTAGAGGTGAAGAACGTGTTGTACACTGTAGCTAGAGACAAAGGCCTTTCCTGTAGCCTTTGGCAGAAAGTGTTGGAAAAGCTCAAGGCCAACTGCTTGATTCTGGATCTGAGGCTACAGGGAATCTGAAGCCAACTACATTCCAACAAAGAAGGAGATCATAGCATCCTACAGAGGAGTCCAGTCTGCCTCTAAGGTGACCAGCACAGAAGCACAGCTTCACCTGGTGCCCCAACTACATGTTCTGCAGTGGATGTTCACAGGAAAGGCTCATTCCATGCACCATGTCATCAGTACCACCTGGAGTGAGTGGACTGCTTTGATCACACAGCATGCCTGCGTTGGAAACTCAGATCACTCTGGGATTCTGGAAGTGATTAACAACTGGTCTGAAGGTGAGAATTTAGTTTAGCTGACAATGAAGGGGAAGAGCAAGTGGCACATGTGGAGAAGGCTCCACCATACAGCCAGCTGCCAGAAGGTGAGAAGCAGTACATTCTTTTCACTGACAGTTCCTGCTGCCTTGTAGGGATATTCTGGAGTGGAAAGCAACTGTATGAAGACCTATATGTGTCACAGAAGCCACAGAAGGAGAATGTGGGTCGAGTCAAGTCACAGAACCATTCAGTTGGCCTTGGACAAACATTGCTGAGCAGGAGAACTGACCAATGCTTTACCTCTATACTGACGTGGATGGAGACCATTGTGCTGTGGGGATGGGTAGATAGGTGGAAGAAGGCTAATTAGCACCACAGAAAACCCATCTGGGCTTCTGAACTATGGCAAAACATTGCCAGCCAGGTAGAAAATCTGGCTGTGAGAGTCTGCCATGTGGGCACACACTTGCCAAAGAATTGAGCCAACAAGGAACACCACAACAACAGACAAGCAGACTGAGCTGCACAGGCCAAGGTATCTCAGGTACGCCTAGACTGGCAACACAATGGGGAGGTTTCTCCTGGAAAAATGGGCCTGCGATGCCTGCAGAGCATCAGGGCAGAGATACTAATTACAGATGGGCACAAGACTGGGCAGTGGATCTGACCATAGGCACTGTTTATTAGGTCATCCATGACTGTGAAATGTGTGCAACCATCAGACAAGCCAAGAGGGTGAAGCTTCTGTGGTACAGAGTGAGACAGACTAGATATGGAGAGGCGTGGCAAATTGACTATGTTACTCAAACACAGACCAGTCAAGGTAAGTGCTATCTGCTCGCCATGGTGGAAGCAACCACCAGATGGCTGGAAACACACCCTTTCCTCACACAACTGCCCAGACCACCATCTTGGGTCTTGAAAAATAGATCCTATGGTGACATGACACTCGAGAAAACATTGAGTCTGACAACAGGATTCATTTTAAGAATAGCCTCATTAGTACCTGGGCTAATGAGCATGATATTCACATTCCCTACAATGCACCAGCTGCCAGGAAAGTTGAAAGGTGCAATGGACTATTAGAAATCACATTAAAGGCACTGGGTGGAGGAACATTCATTCTTGGATCAGAAACTAGCCCAAGCCACAGTATTGTCAGTACTGGGAGCTCTGTCAATTGAGCTGGTGTTGCCCACTCAGAACCCTTTAAACTGTAGAAGGGGATATAGTCCCTGTAATACACCTGAAAAATATGTTAAGAAAAAGCAGCCTGGGTTAGCCCTGACTCAAGCAAGGGCAAACCTACCTGTGGGATTGTGTTTGATCGGGGACCAGGTTGTACTTGGTGACTCATGCAGAGGAACAGAGAGGTGCAAAGCATGCCACAAGGGGATCTGATTTTTGCTTAGACAAATTATGTACTTGTATATATATAAATCTACTCTCGTAAGTGTATGTATATGAATGTAGTTGCATATAGAAGCTGTTTATTGGGGTATGCTAGGAGAAAGGAGAGAAGGAAAGGGAAACAGGGGTGGAATATGTCAAGAGTTCTTGTTTTGTGCCACCTTCCCTTACACTCTTTCTGCCTTTGACTGGGAATTGTTTACACCCATTTACCTTTCTTTTCAGCTCATCAGGCAGGGGGAGGTTGTGCAATTGGCTCAAATTTTTCACCACTTTCCCCCCCACCTCTCTCCTTTTTCAGTTTGCAGGCAGCAAAGAGGAAGGGTGGAGACTTGGGAGATAAAAAGGAAACAGTCAGGAGCTCTGCATGGCGGCAGTTTTTGTGGTAAGGGGTGGTGTAGTTTGTCTGGAGTGGAAGCAGCAGCGACAGCAACAGGAGCAGTGTCAGCAGTTTCTCAAAATTTTCTCAACCCCTTCTTTCAGTGGAGCAGAACAAGTGAAATGGACTGAGCTGGGCCTGAAGCGGAGCAGCAGCACTGCCACTGACCCCAAGCAGAGCGGCACGCAAGTTTGTTCTCATCTCCTCTCCTGCCACTGCAACATGCTGCTCCAGCCCATCTGCTGAAGGTGGTGAGAGAAAGAGGTGGAGATCTTCCTGGTGTTTGTTTCATCCTTACAGCACCAACACCAGACCGTTCTGCTGAGGGTGGCGAGAGAGGAGCAGCAATTTTTCTTCACAGTGCTACTCTAGGTCCCGTCCTCTCATGCTATGCAATAGCCACAGCAAACTCTTTTGGTTTTCCTGGTTTTCTCTTTTACTGGGTAGGGCTGGGGGAAAGGGTGGTAAGGGTGATATGCCAGGCTTTGCAGTCTGGTTTTGGTTCCACTTGAGTTCGGTTTATTAAGGTTTTTAGCTACTTTCACTTGCAGCCAGATGTGATTTCTTTTGTCTTTTTACCCCCTCATGTGGTAAAAACTGGCCCCCTCACCCCAG
The DNA here is from genome assembly GCA_013397515.1 of Upupa epops. Classification (NCBI taxonomy): domain Eukaryota; kingdom Metazoa; phylum Chordata; class Aves; order Bucerotiformes; family Upupidae; genus Upupa; species Upupa epops. The sequence goes on along the minus strand of VZRI01011099.1, from coordinate 27,256 downwards.
TAGTCTTAAACCGAGACACTCAGTAATGCTGAACGAAGGTATTACTCATAAATAAACATTGAAAATCTATTTGGTTTCACATCAAAGGTAGGAGTTTAGCTTTTACCCACTGGAGCCCAGAAGGTTTACACTGAACCAGTCCTGAAAAAGCAGAATAGGATTTAAGACTTTGTCCTGATAGAGTCTCAAAGGGATTTTGCTGAAGCAGCCTTACAAAGAGAAAAAGTAGTAAAAATTTATTAAAGCAGCATATATAACAGATTTGAAATTGTTGGTAAATACATTCACTGCAATATGACAAACAAATCAGATGCAATAGTTAAGTTACCAAAAAGGGTATTTTCACTGCCTAATAATGATAGGAATTATAAATGCATCCCTGCCTTGGGTGGAAGAAAAGTGATTTCCAAGTCACTAGTGATGGGACAAGAGAAAATGGCTTCAAGTTGTGTGAGGGGAGGTTCAGAGTGGGCATTAGTAAAAATGGAAGAGTAGTCAGAAGGTCTGTCCAGGGAGGTGACAGAATCACTGTCCCTGGAGATGTTCAAAAGATGTGTATATGTGGTACTAGGGAACATGTTTTCGTGGGCATATGGTGTTTGGTTTGTGGTTGGACTTGACAGTCTTGGAGGCCTCTTCCAACTTTTATGATTCTGTGATCCTAAGAAGACTAGAGGCAATCAGATGTCCCTGCTATGTCTTCAGTTTTCTCCCCTGTAGAGCTATTTCCCCCTTTTCTTTTTTATACCTTAACTCTGTTATTTTCTGTTGCCCACTGCATTCTTATGAAAAATCTGTCTGGCCATGGCTTGGACATGCATATGCTCAGCAGACCCACAGAGTGGCTATAACTGGAGTTAAATCCAATTGGTAGTCTGTCATAAAGAGTGTTCCCCTAGAGCACAGTGGCCATTTCCTGTTTAATACTCATAGATTAGTGGAAGGGTTCAGGTTAGAATGGGCCTTAAAGACCATCTAGTTCCAACCTCCCTGCCATGAGCAGGGATACACTCCCCAACTAGACCAAGTTGCTCAAGGACCCATCCAATCTGGCCTTGAACACCTCCAGGAAGGAGGCATCCAACAACCTCCCTGGGCAGCCAGTTCAAGTGTCTCATCACACTCACTGTAAAGAATTGCCCTCAGACTTCCAATCTAAACCTACCCTCTTGCAGCTTGAAACCATTTCCTCTGGTCCTATCACCACAAGCCCTTGGAAACAGCCCCTCCCCAGCTTTTGTGTAGGCTCCCTGTAGTACTGTAAGGCCACTGTGAGGCCACTGGTGTCTCCTTTTCTCCAGGTTGAACAGTCTCAACTCTCTCAGCCTGTCCCTGTAGGAGAGGTGTTCCAGCCCTCCAGTCATCCTCATGGTCATCCTTTGGGCACATTCCGACAGTTTGCTATCTTTCCTGTGTTGGGGGCTCCAGAACTTGATGCAATACTCCAGATGGGGTCTCACAAGAGCAGAATAGAGGAGGAGGATCACCTCCCTCAACCTGCTAAACACACTTCTCTTGATGCAGCCCAGGATATAGTTGGCTTTTTGGGCCACAAGTGAACATTGCTGGCTGATGTTGAGGTTTTTGACAGCCAACACCCCCAAGTTTATCTCATCAGGGCTGCTCTCAAATCTGTTCACCACCCAGTCTGTATTTGTGACTGGGATTGCCTTGACGCAGATGCAGGACCTTGCACTTGGCCTTGTTGAATCTCATGAGGTTGGCACTGGCCCATCTCTTAAGTCTGTCCAGGTCCCTCTGTATGGTGTTCATTCCCTCCAGCGTGTCCACCACAGCACACAGCTTGGTGTCATTTGCAAACTTGCTGAGTATGCACTCAATTGCACTGTCCATATTGCTGACAAAATGTTAAACAGCACTGGTCCCAGTACAGACCCTCGAGGGACGCCACTTGTCCTTGCTCTCCATTAGGACTGGAGCCATTGACCACAACTCTCTGAATGCCTCCATCCATGCAATTCATTATCCAGCGAGTGGTCCGTTCATCAAGTTCATGGGTTTCCAGTTTGATGACAGTGTCAAACACTTTACATAAGACCAGGTAAATGACAATTGTTGCTCTTCCCTTGTCCAGTTGTGCTGTAACACCATCGTAAAAGGCCATCAAATCAGTTAGGCATCATTTACCTCTGATGAAGCCCTTCTGGTTACCAATCATCTCGTCATTTTCCATAGGCCTCAGCAGGGCCTTTAGGAGGATCTGCTCCCATGATCTTGCCAGGCACAGAGGGGAGGCTGACTAGACTATAGTTTACAGGGTCTTCCTTTTCCCCTTTTTTAAAGATGAGGGTGATGTTTCCCCTTTTCCAGTCAGCAGGAACTTCACCAGACTGCCACAATCTTTCAAATATGATGGCTAGGGACTTGGCAACTTCATTCACCAGTTCTCTCAGGACCTGTGGGTGGATTTCATCAGGCCACATGGACTTGAGTATGTTTAGGTTCTTCAGATGCTGTTGAACCTGATCTTCACTGAAAGTGGTTGGATCATCCCTCACACTGTCTCTGTCTTTGCCTACTGAGACTTGGGTGGAGTGACTGGGGCCTTTGCCGATTAAGACAGAGACAAGTCATTAAGTAACCCAGCCTTCTCCATGTCACTTGTGTCCAGGTCTCTTTTTTCCCTCCAGAAAGGCCTTGTGTCATCCCTAGCCTTCCTTTTGTTACTGATGTATGTGAAAAAACCCTTCTTTTCCCTTTATCCACCTGTCCAAATTTAATTCTATCTCTTCAATCCTGCCTGCACAAACAAGTCTGCTGTGCTCCTCCCAGTCAGTCTGTCCCTGCTTCCACTGACTATAGACTTTCTTCTTGCTTCCAAGTAAGTCCACGAGCACATTGTTAATCTATACTGGCCTCTTGGCATTCTTGTCCATCTTCTTTCTTGGCATACACTGTTCCTGGGCTTGGATGAGCTGGTCCTTGAATAACAACCAGCTCTCTTAAGCAGCTCTTCCCTCCATGGCTGTATCCCATGATACCCTGCCAAGTAGATCCAGTAGGAGGGTTAAGTCAGCTCTCTTGAAATCCAGGATTGGAAGTTTACTGTGCATCCTCTTAGGTACCCTAGCAGTCTTAAATTCATGATCGCTACAGCCAAGACTGCCCTTGAACTTCACTCACCAGTCCCTCCTTGTTGGTGAGGACAGAGTCCAGGACAGCACCTTTTCTCATAGATTCCTCTATCACTTGGAAGATAAAGTTACCCTCAACACACTCCAGGAACCTACTAGATTGCTGGTGTCATGCTCTGTGTATTTCCAGCAGATATCTGGGTGATTGAAATCCCCCATGAGGACCATGTCATGTGAACTTGAAGCTGCTCGCTCTTGTTAATACAGGGCCTCATCCTCCAGGGCTTTCTGGTCATGTTGCCTGGAGCAAAACCCTACTGTGATCTCCTTTTTCCCTGGTTTAACTTTGATCCTCACCCATAAGCTGTTAGTTCTTCTTCCCTCTCCAGGTGGAGCTCTATTCATTCATTTGTCTTTGATGTAGGGGGCAATATCTTTATGATCAAGATGAAGGGACTGAGTGCATTCTCAGTAAGTTTGCAGACAGTACCAGATCAGGCTTACATTTGCCGGAGGCTAGAGCATCTTTACAGATGAATCTGGACAGGCTGGAGAGACGAACTGAAGCCAGTTTTATGAGCTTCAATAAGGCCAGGTGCCAGGTCCTGTCCTACACCTAGGTCAACACAACCCCATGAAGTGCTGCAGCCTCAAGGAAGAATAGCTGGAAAGCTGCTTGGCAAAAAAGTGACCTGAGATATTAATTAACTGATTAATTTAGCCAATTTACAGAACAACTCCAGTGAGGAGCAGCTGAGGGATCTGTTTAGCCAGGAGAAAAGAGGCTGCACTGGGGAAAAGGAGGCTGAAGGGACACCTTATCACTGTCAACAACTATCTGAAAGTAGTTTGTATTATTGCAGTCACATTAACAACAGAATATTTGGCAAGCAGATACTAGTAGTGCTGGTAGAGCTCAGTCTGTTTCTGATTGTCACATCCCAATCTTAAGAAAAGGTAGTGACTCAGGTTTATGGATTCACTTGGAATTGAAATAAGGAGACTTACTCCATAGGTCTGCATGAAAGTCAAAGTTTGCTGAAATTATCAGATTCTTAACTCAGAAGGCACAGAAATTACTAAAATTACTAGATGCCCAACTGAGAGAATGGAGGAAAAGGAGAAAGGGAGAGAAGAGACTTAAAAATACGTATTACCACTGGAGACTGCAGGTTCTGTCTCTCCCCACCCCCCACCCGTGCTTCGTTCCTTGTCTCCACAGATCTCTGGCTGTCTTCTCACAGGGAGTATCATGGTGGGGATAGGTGATACACACTTTCCCAGCTTAGCAGATATTCAGTGTCTCTGTCACTCACTGTGGCTGCAGGCTGGGGAGGCCTTATGGTGAGGCCACTGTGCCATTCCAATCTCTCCCCTTTTATACTCACTGCCAGCTCGTGTTTTCTTCTTCCAAATGGTACAGGGAGTTTTGCAGATGAAACATTGTTAAGCGAGTCTTTGGGAGAGGAAGACTTGTCATGTTCTCAGGCTGTGCAGATTCGGATCCTACACAGAGCATTGCCAGGTGCAGGGTTCAGGGATTCACAGGTTATCTTACAATTGTTTGAGTTATCTTACTTGTTGTGTGTTAGAGTCTGACACTGCTACCAAAATAGTGAAACACCCATACATTTTATTTGATTCATTTGTAAACCACTAATTCTTTAACTTTTCAATCTGTTATTTGTGTTTCTTCTTTTATTCCAATACTGGAGGCAAAACCACCATTTTTGCCACTTTTCTATCAATGAAAGCATTAAGGATGTCTTTCTGAATTTGTTATTACTGTGAAGAATTTTGATTAAAAAGTAAGATCATTGTGTAAAGGAAAGAAACATTTCTACATTTCTGGTAGAAAAGCAAATTACTCTCAGATCTCAATAGTGACGAGTTCTGATTCATCATACTCTTTTTCAGCTATAGTTACTAACTAACATTTCTAGTAGTATTTTTTATATTCATTTGTAAAACTATCCTACAGGTTAGCATAGTTATGCCATCCTAACCATTGCTGTCATCAATCTTAACCTATCCTGAAAGCAGATAAATACAGCCTCTTCTCAGCTAGAGGCAGGTTCAGGCCTCAGCTAAAATTGTATTCCATCACAGTAATGCAAACAGCATAGCTCTCATTTGCTTCCAGTCAGGATCATGGGGCTATAATTACGGTAGTTTCTTTTAAATACCTTCGAAAATGCTTTTTATGCACAAGCCTGACTGTGCATGTAGGCTGGCTAGCAGTTGTGACCAGGGAGCTGGATAGCAGTGATGCATATGTGAAGCCTGCCTTTTGTTCAGGAAGACTGACAACTATCTGACATCTGCTGCTGGGAAAGTCATAGGTTGCTCCTAGGTTGCCCCAGGTGGTTGCCATGGGGGCAGTTGAGCAAATACAATTCCCAGTAGCACAAAACTAACCAGCAAAACTAAAAGCATGTGCTCATTTCTGCATGAAGCCTGTGCTGTTACCGCCAAGGTAGAGGAGCAAAAAAACCCCTTCTTCTATCTCTCTTCTTTCCACTTCTCACTGACCTCTCAGGCATTAGCTTGTGGCTTCTGCAGGAAACTTCTGGCATCACCAAAGGCAGTGAGAAAGAGCAACAATTGGGAACACAAACATGCCATAACATTGCCTTCCTTCTCTTCCTCCCTGTTCCTGTCACCTGAACCTCAGAGTACACTAGTGTAGGATATTCAGTTTAGCCCACTGTTCTTCAGTTGGGCATAGAACACAGGCACTAGGAGCAGCTCTGCAGTACCTGTTTCAGATATTCTTAGGGGCTCATGCTGAATAAGTTGCTTTTTCAGTCATTGTAAATACATGTACAGATACTTATATGATGTCTCTAAGATGGAGACAGTCTTATAGACTACCCAATGATACTTTAATACAGCCTGTGCCATCCATGGTATTTGTCCAGACCGATAGGGTACTGCATTTTGTGTGCATGAGGCAAAGCCAGAACTTTATCCATTTGTGATTGTCACCTTAGCAATCATGTATCAGACTTGAGTAGGCATTTGTATTTGGTTCCTGTCTTCACATTCATTTTCCCATTCATCACTCCATTGTAATACTTTATATTCTAAAAAAACAAACAACCAGGCTCTGTGCCCTTTGTCTCAAATTTCTGCTTTTCTTTGAGCTTCAACTACCTTATTTCCTTATGAAAGACAGTTTTCCTTAGCATGCTGTCTTGGGTTATGGAATATAAAATTTGTATTCTATTTTCATATGTTGAAAACAGTTGAGAAGCTATGTGGTTTTGTCTCTTGTAACTCCAGGGGGATGGGGGAGTGAATGCCTTGTACTGGCCCAATTGTTAAAACCAGGTGGGGCAATGTTTCTTAACTATCTTCTGCTGATGGACCATTAAGACTCATATCATCCCATTGTG
>VZRI01011099.1:374-20703 GCA_013397515.1 Upupa epops | reverse complement strand
GGGGTCCCTAGGACCTTCTTTTGTCTGGTTGTTTGTGTATACTATTGGTATTTTTAATATTCTTAGTAAAGAATTGTTGTTCCTTTTCCCAAATCTTTTGCCTGAAAGCCATTAAATTGAAAATTTTAATATTCTGGAGGGAGGGGGTTGACAGTCTCCATTCCGAGGGAGACTCCAGCTTTCCCTAACCGATAGCTGTCTTCCTAAACCGAGACACATGCAAATCTACTGGAATGTTTTCCTTCTCAGTCAATGTGATGAACTGAATTAAATTGAGAGTCTGTTTCAAAGCTGCTTAGGTAGAATGATGCAGCAGTTTGCTGAACCCTGAAGAGCAGCAACAAGCTGAGTAACATTTAGGACACTGCAGAGACCAGTGGTGGTGACTTTTCTTGTTCTTTCCCCTGCTTCTTTCACAATATCTTCCTAACTTTTTCCTCTCTGACTTTCCTATTGCTCTTTTTACCACTCTCTTTTTCTGTTCCCTTAACAAGAAAAGTGACTGGTGGGTGGGATCTGACCTCATTTGTGTCTTAATTTCATCCTTGAGATCAATTATAATCAAAAGTCTGAGGGCTCCCAATTGGATCCCAACAGTCATAAAGGTAGATACCTTTATCAGACGGATGTGTACTGCTTCTGATGTGTAGGTCTGTAAGATGCTACTTTGGCAAATATAAACTATTTGAGTTATACTTCATTAGCATTAAAAAGTACATGAATGCATGACACAGAAATGCTTTCAAATATGGGGACATGTTGTGTGAAGATAGTCAAATAATTTGGCAGAAAATAAACCCTATTGCATTACAGCTTATCCTCAGACATCAGAGGGCCTCGGGGCAGCTGTGTTTAAATTCTGAGTAATACTCAAATCAGTGTTTTTAGTCCAAATGTGTTCAATATGATTACAAAATCACATAGCTCACTGCACCTTGAGTCTAATTGTGCTCCATAGACTTACAGGGCCAGAACCTAAAGAATTTGGGGGTGCCCAATGAGGAAGTTTTACAGCTAGCTTAATGGATAGCGTAATTTATTAAAGCAATAGTAATACAAGTTCTTTTAGATAGCCAGTGACCATACACTTGTCTGCAAAATGCACATCTAAATATCAGTGTCCTGGGTTAAAGTGAAGGTCTACATCAGTTCTGGGTTGGTGCCTGCAATTCAAGCACACCAAACAGCTCTTATCAATAATTCAACAGGCAATGAAGCAGCTTTGCTAAAAAACAGAAGTTATTGAACCCACAATCAAGAAGAAAAGGAAAAACCCCAAATCAGTAAAAAAAAAACAAAAAGAGGAAACCAGAAACTGTATCACAGTGCCATTACACACACTCTGAGGGAAATGGGAGACAACTAACATATTGGGTTTTGGCTTCAAATGACAGCCCTGAGAAAAAAAAAAATGACAGTCTAATCAAAGGGGGAATTCAGACATCCCTTCTATTCATAGAACTCAGTAAGGCTCCTGATCCACTCTCATGTCATAATGTTTTTGGGAAGTCCCTTTTACAATCATTTTGCAGATGCCAGCTTCCCCTGTATGTCTTGGATCTGCTTCTAACTACTCCCATTTTGGGAGTTTTTTCCGCATGTCAGACCATATATTGACTTCTCCTCTCCCTTTTCACCTTGGGGATTCTTCACAAGGTGACTATAGCCAGCAGATAGTAATCATGATCTTCAAGGCTGCAACAGCATTTCAGATGCAGGAGCATAACATACACTTCAGAACTTCAGTCTTTTTCTATGTGCCAAAGCTTTAAGAGATCAGTCTCATTTTTTCTTTTTAGTACAAAACTTCTGGCCAAGCGGAAGGAACCTTCAGAAGCCCTCCTCAGGACTTTTTCTCTTCTGCCTATCTAAGCATTTCAGAGTCTCTCAGTGGCAAAGCTCAGATACAGCATCTGCGTCAGCCCCATGGCTATGGGACACACTCATGGTCAGAACCAAGGCAACGCAGCACTGGTCACATAGGACCACACCTGTTGTGGTAAACAGAGCCCCTCTCATTTTTTTCCTTCTCCCCAGCAGACACATCTCCAAGGGAGGGAAAAGGTTAAGATCTCACCCCCTCCTTGGCATCTTCAAAGACAATCAAGTTGCAAGGAGTCCAAGGGCAGCAGCTCTGTGCTTCAGTGTCTCACTGCTGGACTGAGCCAGGTTGGGCCAGCTATGTTTTAATGGGGTAGCTTTTGAAATGGATGTGTGTTTTGGTATTATAAGGAATTTATAATAAAAAAGTTCATACATAAGACAGCATTTTGTCAAAAGATTGCAGACTCTTGGCCCATGGTTAGAAATATGCAGCTTGCAATCTTCAAAGTGGTTTGAGATACTGTCATGTTCCCACTGCAGACCATCAAGTTCTGTTACAGTTTGAAAAGTATCAAATTTTCAAGTGTTAACTTTGGGGCTTTTATGCAGAAAAAGCATTTTAATTTGAAACTGGGGGTAGCTTTCCCAGCAGACCCCTAGGTCAATGTCCTGACCTTATAGGTGATAGGTGGATAGAGTCTATAAAAGACTGGTTTACTGGTTCCATCTCTTGGCAGACAGAACGCTCCTCTGCAAAAGACCTTCCTCTGTGGCACACACCGCCACCCCCCCCACCCCCCAAGGGAGGGGGCAAGCAAAGGCTCTTGGCCTGTCTTCTGCCACAGCCCTGCTACCAAAGGGTGGTGCACCAAAAGAGCTTGAACTGATACCACGTCTCTGCTGCAGGGTCCAGCCCCAGCCCAATTCTTGACAGAGGTTCGAAGTAAGAAGCCTCAACTCCCACACATTCTTCTCTCAGCTGATTAACTTTGAAGATGCCAGACAATGGTGAGCTCTTATCCCTCACCCTCCCTTGGTGGCCTAACCACAGGGAGAAGAAAAGAGGGGAGCAGGCCCTGAAGCAGGCCTATTTACTACAACAGGTATGAAGACTCAGGCATGGAGACTGAGAGAAACCTCTGATAACAGAGAGAGATCATAAGTAAGAAAGAAAGAGATCGTAAGTACCAATCTCCTAAACCTTTCACAGACACAGACTGGGGTTCTGCTGTACACCTACCTGAGATGTTACAGCCTGAAGATAAGTGAGTATCTGCTGGTCCTATCCCTACTATGAAACACTTCCGAGACAAGAGGAGTGAGAAGCAAGTCTGTGACATCAGAGGGGGCTGACATCTGCAAAAGGATCAGAAAAGGGACTTTTCCACAAGCATCCTGACATAAGAGGGTCCTCTGAAACTCTACTGAGTTCTATGGATGGAGGGGATGGCTGAATATCTCCTCTGGCTAAAGTGTTAGTGTACACTCTCTTTTCCCATGGCTCTCTTTTGAAGCCCAAACAGATGTGTTAGCTGTCTCCCATTTCTCTCAGAGTGTGTGTAAAGGCATTGTGATACAGGTTATGTTTTACTTTTTTTTTATTCTTTTACTTATTAGGGAATTTTTTCTTTTCTTACTGGTGATGGGTTCAATAAATTCTTTTCTTCTTTAGCAAAGTTACTTCATTGCCTGTTGAATACTCAGTGAGAGCTGGCTGCTGTGCTTGTATTTCAGGCACCAATCCAAACCAATTTAGACCTTCACTTTAACCCATGACAAGTTCCCACCTCTGCAGTAACATTACACAGTCTGGCTGCAGTGTCTCTATGCTGCTCCATCCTCAGTGTTGCTCAGGGAAACACTGGAGAATGCATTCTTCATAAAACTTCTGCTTTGCTTCACCCTGACAGCCTCTTCAATGCTATATCCTTTTTTAATGTGCAATAAATGCCTTATCTTTAATACAATTGAAATTTCCAAGCCACCTGTGGTGATCATTTGACAGGATCATGCACCCTTCTGAACTGTATCCTCTTTTCAGAATCTTTCACCAGCTGGATCCTGCAGAGAAATGGAAGAAAGTAAACCTTCTGCAAATTTGTCCAAGGTATCTTTCAGACAGCAGAAATTTATCTCTACATAGACATACTTTGAATATTTTTGTTTACTATATAATTTGTACAAAGCCAAGGAGAAGAAACAGAAAATAAAAGATAAAAACCCGGAGATTTTCCTGAAGAAAGCACTAACACATGGGTCTTTTGCCTGGGAATAGCAGTTCTCTTTGATGTCCACCACAAAATCTGCTTCTGAATCTAAGTATCTGTTTATTAACCTCAGATTTTAATTCAAACCAAGTATTTCCTTTCTTAAATTGATCAGAGGGACTAACTTAACCACTGCAAACCTCAAATATCAGAACAGATCTTTAGCATCTATACAAAACAAAATTCTTCAAAAGCTGCCAGGTCTTTTCACCCACCTACAAAGCTCTAGAGGCACAGATCTCTTGAGGCAGGGATCTGAGCCTGCCGCAGTACCCCATAGCACTGAAGGCATCTGCTTGGAGGATTCACATATTCCCTTAAAGCCTAAGGAGACTTCCACGGAGGTCTCACTCTCACAGATTAGCAGCAAAGCTCTTGGGAACTTGTCCGAAGGAAGCATGGTTTCCAGGAGACCGTCAAAGGACATTATCTTTTTCCTACAAAAATGATAAAATTCCTCTCTGTTGAAGAATACGCAGTTGCAGGAGAGGGAAGAACTTGTACATAGGAGTTCTGTGGTGTTAACGTAGCCTACAGGCAGCTAAGAGCAAAAAACAGTAACTTGGTGGTGTCCAATGTGTTGTCTAATATATGTCCATATGTAACTGCAGTTTTCCCTTACATCCACAGCCATATCTCCTGGACAGCTTAGGACTTCCAGGCTCTGAGGACTGTAAAGCTCAGATTGTGTGCTAGTTGTTTGTATGCACATACAGAAGAGACAGAGGAAAGGAAAAAATGGCTTTTCTGAGCAGAATTTCTGACATGCACTAACATTTAAATTATTTTGTAAATAAACCTGAATTCAGTAGACATTCCAATATGCACCAAGGAAGAAGTCCAGAACAGGATGTCAATAAACATGAAGCAAAGGGATGAATGGGTCATTGAATCATAGAATCACAGAATCGTTAGGGATTGGAAGGGATCTCGAAATATCATCTAGTCCAATCCCCCTGCTACAACAGGATCATCTAGACCAAGTCACACAGGAACAGATCCAGGCAGGTCTTGAACACCTTCACAGAAGGAGATTCCACAACTCCCCTGGGCAGCCTGTTCCAATGCTCTGTTACCCTCACTGGGAAGAAGTTCCTTCTGATATTTACATGGAACCTCCTATGTTCCAGCTTGCACCCATTGCCCCTTCTCCTATCACTAGATGACATTGAGAAGAGCCTGGCTCCATCCTCCTGACACCCACCCCTCACATATTTATAGACATTAATGAGGTCACCCCTCAGTCTCCTCTTCTCCAAGCTAGAGACCCAGCTCCCTCAGCCTTTCCTAATAAGGGAGATGTTCTACTTCTTTCGTCATCTTCATTGCTCTATGCTGGACACCCTCCAGCAGCTCTATGTCTTTCTTGAACTGAGGGGCTTAGAACTGGACACAATGCTCCAGATGCGGTCTTACTATAGTGCAGAATAGAGTTGTACCTGTTCACTTCCTTTTCATGTGATTACAATTCAGTGTCCAAAACCTTTCTCCTTTCTAGGAAGTACCAGGAAACGAAACAATGAAGGAGTCAAAATAAACCACATTATGGATTCTATTAAATGCACAACTTGCAGACAGCATCTGTGTGCTTCAAAACAGTCTGTACTGGGAAAGCTGGGTTGGATTAATAGCAAGGTAGCGACTCACCTTTTTTTTCAGAAGAGTCATGTGGAAACAAAGGTCTGATCAGAGGTCTGAAAACAGAAGTGTTTTCCTTAGATAAAACAGACGTAAGTGCCCATGAAATCCATGGAAGAGGCTTACATGTGTTTGCACTATTTGTGAGGAGTATGTTAAGTGCAAAAGCTGTGTTTACTCTTCATTTAGGGAAAGACTTATCGCTTATGACATGAAGTACATCAACTCCTGCCCACTCTTTCTGCCCCTTTGCATTTTAAGTTCTAGACTAATATATCCTAAAATAAATTGTTCTCTTTATAAGGCATGTACTCTTCTTAAGGTCTATGCTGGAGAATTACCCCAGCAGAGTCTTCTTTTCTGGAGCTTGCCACTAGTATTGCATTTTCCTTAAACTTTCTGGCTTAACAACTTTATACCATATGCAGTAGTTGCAAGTATTGATAGGGAACAGGCGGAGTGTACTTCACTTCCCTTGGCAGCATTTTCAACACGAAGTAAATATTAGCAAATGCATAACTAGCCACTGTGAAACCTAAAACTTATATTGGTTTGGATTTTTTATATCTTTTCCTTACATGTGAAATAAGAAACCCACTGCAGTGTTTAGGAATGAAACAGGATACTTGTTTCATTGCTATGTGTTCCATTGCTGAGGGGATTCAGAGCAAGTACCTTGATGGTGTGCATGCTTTGTTCCTGGTCTGGTAGTGTCAAGGGTTTATGAAATTAACCAATTAATTAAATTAGAATTACTTAATTTAATGTAGTTTAATTTAATGTAGTTTAGAAGCAAAAATAAAACAAAGAAGCTTTGAAAACCACTTATAAATTGCAGGCAAAAACCCCAAAACTGACCCAATTTGAGTTAAAAACCAACAAGACATGATTAAATCACCCCACATAAAAAATGCTTTATAAAGAAGGAATTCAGATTTTACTCAAGAAAGTTTCCCTGTTAGCTTGTGCCAAATGCGTACCACTTATCTGTTTAGAATAATACATTTTAAATATTAAGACAAGATTTCTTTTTCTTTTATTTTTCATAAAATAGTAATGTGGATCACAAAAAAAAAAAAATTTTCAACTTCTCTCTCTGAGTGTCAGATTATCCACATCCTTATCCCAATAATTTCATTTTTCAAAAATATGCTGTATAATAAACCTTGACATGTTTTGGTTGTAAATAGAGGATCCAACTCAACCAAAACTACAACTGTGTGCTGGAACCACAGCAACAAACACAGACTGTAACTCCCTTCAATATTCTTTCCCTTGAACCCACTTCCAAGAAATGTGTTGATGTACTGATTTAATTTACCGAAGTCATGTTTTTTTCAAAATTTGCTTATTTAGATATAATGTCTTAGTGATAATGTATTTGGGTCCTACTCTCATGAATAGCTCAAGTCAGATTTTTATAGGAAAGTGCACCTGAAATGAATCTACCAATGGTAGGAAGAGTTTATAGAGATTATGTAGCAAAATCAAATCTTAACAGCTTCTCTTTTTTCCATGTTCACATCCTTGAAGATGTGAACCAATTCTATAGCTTCACTAAGATACTCTCTCTGGATGCACACTTAGTGTCCCTCATCAGGTAGGACATCAACATTTTCAGAAATATTCCATAATGAATATTTTCCTTTACAATATCATGTAAAGGAAGAGTAAGAAACTGTCTCCCAAAGCAAATTGTGCTTGTTTAATTCCTGCTTTTCTTACAAATTTAAAAGAGTAATTTATTTCCTTTTTAAAGTCCTCATGATGTTAAGCACAGTTCTGCTTTCTGGGTCTAGGTATCCAAGTATTAATATTTTCACACATAAGCTGGTTAACAATATACATTCACAACTTGTACTCAACTCTGTGATAGCTGTTAAAAGAGATTAATTTTACCCAGTGTGTGGGGGGTGTTAATCAGAAATATTATTCATGTCCTATCAGATACATACTAGTATATGGTAAATTTAATATCTGGGTCTAAATGTCTGGTTTTGTGGGTTTATTTTTGCCCCCAGTATATCAAGAAAAAATGTTTATGCATAAAATATGTGGAAAAAAATCTTTCAAAACTAAGTCTTCAGTATTTTCATTGACATTTATGCAAGAGTCCTATAGTGCCTAAACAGCAAAGGTGGAGATTTTTGTTTGGTTGATATTTTTAATCCCACTGTGGTGAGGAAATCTCTAATTTGTGGGGCTTCAAGAAAATCAGCTTCACTCACCAGATTCTCAAAGTAAGGGGTGGAAGAGAACTGCCCAAAGATAGCCAGTCAAGCTGGTCACAACTTTTATCTGAGTAATGCTGATGCGATAAATACTACTTCCAAATGATGTGCAATGGCAGCTTTGGACAGCAGATACAAATAAATGCTGTGTTGTGAATTAAATGCACAGAATTATTTCTGTGAATGTAACATTTGTTTTAAAATAATAGATTTTGACAGTAATTATAAGAATTAATGAAAGTAGGTAAAGCTAAAAAGGAAGAGGGAATTCTTACTGTAGTTGTAATTGTCAGATGTTTGATAAGCAGCATGCTAAACAAGAAGCTAAGAAAGCTGTTAATTTCGTAACATAAAAATGAACCCATTACAGAGTCACAGAACCATTGGAGTTGAAAGGGACCTCACGAGATTATCAAGTCTAACCCTCTGCCAAAGCAATACTACCTAAAACACATTGCACAGGAGTACGTTCAGGTGGGATTTGAATATCTCCACGGAAGGAGACCCCACAACCTCTCTGGGCAGCCTATTCCACTATTTGTGATTCACACTGCAAATAAGTTTCTCCTTATTTCTAAACAAAACATCTTGTGCTCCAGCTTTTGCCCATTGCTCCTTGTCATACCACAACTGAAAACAGTCTGGAACCATCCTCCATATACCACCCTTCAGATATTTATAGGTGTGGATTTGGTCTCCTCTCATTCTTTTCTTCTCAAGGCTAAGCAGTCTCAGCTCTCCCAACCTTTCCTCCTCACAAGAGAGATGATCCAGCCTTCATCTTCATTGTCTTCTGCTAGACTCTCTCCACTAGTTCCTTGTCTCTTTTGAAGAAACAGAGGAGTCCAGAATTTGACACAGATGTGTTAGATGTGGCCTCACCAGGACACAGTAGCATGGGAGGATGCTCTCTCTACACCTAGTGTCCGCACACTTCTTAATCAACCCAGTGTATTACTGACCTTCTTTGTAACAAGGGCACACGGTTGGCTCATGGTCAGCTTAACGCTTACCAGGACTCCAAGATCTTTCTCTTCAAGGCTACTATCCAAACAAATGTTTGCAATTAAAGAGAAATTCCCTGACTGTCAAAAAGCAATTATTCTTTTCAGATATTGGTGATGACCATATGAAAAAGATTTGACTATTGCTAATGAGAAGAATTCAAGAGCCACAGCTCTTGGCTCAAACCCACCTTCATTTATTCTTGTGATATAATTCAGATCCATGCTGGTAAAAAAAATTATTTCTTACCCAGAGCATCTTTGAGATGCAATATGGCATATGTACAAGAATGAATGTTGTGTGCCTACTCTAAGTCAGGAGCAAGAAAGATGCCAGAAGTAGACTGTACAGGATAAAAAAACACTAGATAAAAAATAAGTGGTCACAACCATTAATTAGACAGTTTCACGACATGAAGACAACATTATCTCAAATTTAAGATTCTATTAAAACAAGAGGGATATGGAAAATAATATTGTATATAAGTTGTCATACAGTAAAATTCAAATCCTGTGCTTGACTCTGAGAGATGCTCAGAAGTAGAATTAATCTCTGGGAAGGCAGAGGTAGCTGCAGTACTCATAAGGAGATACTACATGCAAAAGGCATTACAGTGCTGGAAGAACAAAGAACTGTGAAAGCACATTCATAGCAGAGAAAAGTAGGAATGGACCTAATTTATTATGGTAAGATTAATGGGTCCAAACCAGGAAATACACCTTCCAAAAGTTCAGGGTATTTTCCAGAGGTCTTTATTTTCCTCGTCTAGCTAGCTCAGCCTTCATGACATACCATAATGCAATAAAGCACAATATTAGAGACTGTATGACAAGAATCAACAGAATTGCTATTATTTCCCTCCCTGAAAGAAGTATCTTTTCAACTATTGAAATATAACTTGTATCCCATAGTCAGAAAATTCTTAATTATTATGTATTACATTATCAGGAAATTCATCTAATCAAAACCTATCAGCCTTTGAAACAAAGGCTGCATACTTCTTTCTCTGAGGTACTTACAAAGCACAAGGATGCACCACATTTTTTCCTCCAATTTAATTTCTTCGGTGCTCTGCTCATATCCTTTCTTACCTAGTGACAAATCCTGTCATCTGTTCTTATCCTGCAGACAGACAAAAATCACTGGTGGCTTTAAAGATGGCTTGTATAGCAGAAAACAACCCCAAAACCAAAAAAAATCCAAAACAAACAAACTAAATGGAATACAAGGGCAATTTTTCAAAGTTGTAAAGCAGATAACTGTACAGATTCTGCTGGTAATTTAGTCCACTGTTTCAGTGCTTTATGTGCTTTTTCTACTTTAAAAATAAGATCTTCCATTATATGAGTAATAAGAATTTTTCCAAATAACTATGTGAGTCTTATCTTTATCTGGAGTATATACGTAACTCTACATATGCTGTTACTTGCAAGCATACCAGAGCTTTTTTATCACGTTTGTCTCCTTCCTCCTAGCTCTAGTAATGTTATGCCTTGACTAGATACCATTTTTTTCCTCCTTTCAGAAGAGCTTCTTTGAACTGTACCATTCCTACCATCAATTTCCTTCTGATAAGCTGAAAATAATTTTGAAATTATTTTTTGAAAGTGAAATTTGCCAGTTGGTAACTTGTTAAAATTTCCAGTGAAAAAGGAATGTCTTGCTTATTGCCACGATTGAGAGACGGGATGCAGCTTGATATAAGCAAGATGTCTATTTAATCATACTACAAGCATATATTTATACTGGTTACAAGCATTGTATCCCTGGCTGATTGACCAATCACAGATATGCTAATACAGAAGGCATTCTTTCTTACAATACCTGAGGTAATCGCAGACATTCCTTCGCATACAGAAGGCATTCCTTCCTGCAATACCCAGGGCAATCACAGAAGGCATTCTTTCCTCAAACACCCACTTCTCTTAACATCAACAGTTCCTCCCATCAATGCAGTCGTCCTCACAAACACAAAAAACTTGTGACCTTGTGACTGCTCACGGTAGTTAGTACTTATTGTTTCCCAAATGATCTGTACTGAGTGTTTTCTTAAGGGCAGTCAAGTTCTGCCCTACAGCTCATATTTGGGGATTTAAACTAACTGCAATTTCTTTCTTTCCTGCTCCAAAGTTTTGGAAACTTAAATATGTTACTCATACATAACGTGCCAGCTGTTATAACATATCATATCATAACTTCAGACTGAAAAACCCAGGAGGATCTCTGATATCCTGATGTCATAAAAGACATGTTGGTGTGGGACTAGGTTAGCCAATAGAAGTAGCTGTACTTGGTAGTGATCTGAGCAAACTAATACCATTGCTTAACACTCGTGGACCAAAAGCATTTGCTTTTTCATGCATTGTTTTCAGCTCATCCCATGAGTCTGTGCCTAAGCTTTAAAGTGAGTATGTGTGATTTTCCCCTGAGCAACATTGGTGGAGCAGGGTCAATTATTTATATTTTTTTCTTTTTTTTTCTCAGTTATTTTTTTTGTGAACACATCAGCTGAAGAAGAGAGATCTTTGGACTCCTTGAAGCCTGTCAGTCAGTGATAGTCTTATGATTGACTTTCCTCAGTATACAGGGTGATTTTCAGGGAAAAGTTTTCTAACTTTCCTTTTTATTCTCTCAGTTGGTCAGATCAGGCCTCCTACTGTAATAAAATGAAGTTTTTTTGCTATCTCTTCGGGTGGAAGGTGTGCATGACATGCAAGTGTAACAATTCACTGAACTCAGTTGCAAACTTTGCAATCTAATGGTAAATAGTTTCATTAATTTTGGTAATAACAACAAATCAAAGAGTGTGATGCTTAAATACTAGACTTGTTTTGATATAAGGAATTAAGTGATCTCTGATATATTTTTGTGCCATACAACATGTAAATCAATTCACAAGTCTCTGGATAAGAAGACAAACATTATCAAAACAGAAATGCCTTTCACAGTACAAAGGCTGTCTAATGCATTAGAATATTTCTAAAGCTTTGGAGAATAAAAAATTACTGAAAATCTCATTTTGCTAACACAGTTTACACTTTAATTAGGGTTGGAAGGGACCTTCAAAGGCCATTGGGTCCACCACCCCTCCAGTTCAAGCAGGATACAGATTACTGAAAAGCATAACTGCCTAGATGTCTAAATCAACTACACTAAAACTGATCAAGATGGCTCATAAACGTCTCCAAAGAGGTGGACTCCACAACCTCACTGGGGAACATGTAAATATCACATTGTATTATATTATCTTATGCTTCAGTACTAATATTTCATAACCCTTACTGTAAAGATGTTTTTTCCTCATACTGATATGACACTTCCTTTGTTCAAGCTTGCTTCCACTACCTCTTGTCCTATCTGATGCAATGGAGAAGAGAGTTTTCCTTTCTTCTTGCCACACAGCCCCCATGTATTTATGTACAGTAATTAAATCCCCTCATAGTCACCTTTTGTCCAAACTAAAAAGTCCAAATTTTCTCAGTCTCTCATTGTAAGGCAGTTGTTCCAGACCCCCAACCATTCTTGCAGCTCTGCTTTGAACTCTCTCAGTTCTCTATCCCTCTTGAATTGGGGAAACCACAATTGGACACAGATGTGCACTTGCTAAAGCAGAATAAAGGGGTAGAATAACTTCCCTTTATCTGCTAGACACACTTCTCTTGATCCATCTCAACACCCTATTGGCCTTTGTGACCACAAAAGCACATTGCTGATCAGTTTTTCTTTTGTTATCCACAAAAACTCCAAGATCCCTTTCCCCAAGGGTGCTCTCTAGCTGGTCACGATCTAGCCTGTATTGATACATCCCATTATTCCTTCCCAAGTGAAGAACTCTACATTTGTTTTTGTTTAGACTCATTGAAATCTTCATAGTCCAACTCTCCAGCCTGTCCAAATCTTCTTGAATGGTTGCACAGCCACTAGGTGAATTAGCCAATCCACCCAGTTTAATATTGTCAGCAACTTTAAAGTGTCCAGACACTTTATTCCTTCATCAATATCAATAATGAAGATACTGAAGAACACTGGACCCAGGACTGATCTCTGGGTGACACTGCTAGTTACAGGTCTCCAGTTACAGGTCACCACTCTCTGGGGTCTACTGCATAGTCTATTCTTAACCCGATTCAACAAGAATGAGTCCTGAACCAGGTACCAATCAGAGGTTGTCCAGCTGGAAAGCAGTCCCATGGAAAATGACCTTGGACTCCTGGTGACGAGTAAGCATATCAAGGGCTGTTCTCCTCCCCCACTTCACAGCCCTGGTCTGGTGTGGCTACACCTGCAGTACTGTGCCCAGTTCTGGTCTTCCTAGTTCCAGAGACACAGGAAATAACTGGAGATAGTTCAATAGAGGGCTATGAGAGTGACTAAAGGACTTTCCTTTGAGGAAAGGCTGAAAGAACTGAAGCTGTTTAGTCTGGCAAAGAAAAGGCTGAGAGAACCTTAGTAATATCAATAAATATTTGAAGGGTGGGTGTTGATCATTCTCTTTTCATTTATGCCATCTGACCAGATGAGAGGCAACAGGCACAAGCTAGAACACAAGAGGTACCACTTAACATCAGGAAAAACTTACTTACTGTAAGTCATGGAGCTCTGGAACAGGCTGCCCAGAAAGGTTCTGAAGTTTCCTTCTTTGAAGACTTTCAGAACTCGCCTGGTCAAGTTCCCATGTGATCTGTCCTAGGTGACTCTTCTTTTAGTAAGGAGGTCAGACTAGATCTCCGGAGGTCCCTTCCAGTCCCTACCATTCTATGATTCTCAAAAGTTACCTTCATTTCCAATTAGTTTTTCTTTGTCTGTTGCCCCGAGCTATTCGATTTGAATTTGCTACTTTCTGCTCAATTAAAGGTCTATTAAAAAACCATATCATGTTGTGTCAGCCCAAACATGGCTACCAGAACATATGTTGAAGTTTTGCCATGCCTTAGTTCAGATTAATTTTTCCCACGGCACCTCTCTATGCAGTGAAATCAATCTACAACTAATGAATGCCTCTTAAGTAATGAGACACAAAACCTTCCTGGGGAGGTGGAGGCCCAACTGTGGTCTGCTGGCAGCAAGCTGCAAAAATAAACAGGTTGCTCTGTTTCTCTATTTTGAGGACATCACAGGCCAGAAAAAAATTAAGCAGTAAAACAGGGTACTGGTACCTCTCCCAGCTCTGGAATACCTGAAGGAAAAATTGGTATGCGCATAAGATTTGTCTTTTCACACGGTAGTTCTTTGCACTATAGGGACAATGTAACTTCCAATTACATGTTATTTCATACACTGAAATAATAGTTTTGCTTATCAGTTACAGAGGGAAGTGAATATTGTCACTGTACCAAAATGGACGTCTTCAAATTCTAGCAAAATCATGGAAGATGAAAAATTATTCAGAAGGGTCAAGTAATTCAAAAGGATAAAGGAAAAAACACTGAATAAAATATATAAAGACAGTTCTGCCCAATACATTTTGTACTCAATTTAGCCAGGTAGATATAGGATGAGTTATAGGCATATGGAATACAACCATGACTGTTTTTCTTTTGGTTAGAAATGTCAGAATGAGAATATATGTAGTCCTGTTCCTCCTGTAAGTAATACAAAGTCACAGTTTTATGAGGCATATGAGATTTTTCCAAAGCAGCATGTTAGATTGCTATACAGTGCTCTAACTTTATGGACCTTTATGGCTGGTATTCAAAAAATGATATATGTCAATTAAGTGTGCTCTGCTTTCTGTTTTTCTGAAATAACATCTTTCCTATTCCTGTTTTATGACATTTAACATTCAACTTTAAAAAATAAGTTTGTAAACTGCCCAAATTCTGGTTTTAATTTTTTCATAAAAATTAAAAGCAAAATACTGTGTTCATGATCCAAAGGCAATGCACAGTGCCAGGGTATGCACTAATTAGGCATCATATTTTATCTGTGTGTTTAAAAATATGTCAATACTTAAACAGCCTTCAAACATACTCCCTGGTATTACTTATTGCCATATTTTCACAGCATTGTTTTACAGATAATAGGCATCCCTTTAATGCTCTTTATCATTCATGCAAATCAAAGCTTTTCTGCTTGATTTGCAGTTAGAAAAAGAGGACTTTTTAATTAAGATGTTACAATTACTGTGCTGGTGTCCTCAATTGAATTTCATTAGTTCTGAAAAAAGAAGTTTGAAGGTAAAATGTTACACTGTTCTTTCAGATACGCAGAGAGCATTGGCCTGTCAAGACGTGATAATGATTAACCAGCCTGGTTCCTGTTCCACACACTTTTCAAGACAGTATTTGAATTGTCTTCCATTTTCTAATTATTCACTGATAGTGAAAAGAATTGGGATGCTCTAGGGAGAAGAGAATATAAATTGAAAAAGCATATTTCTGTTATTTTGTCATTTCAGACATTGTTTCATGTCTTTCTTATCTCACAAAGAATCACACAATATCATTGGTTGTAATAGTGCTTTAGATCATCATGTCCAACCTTTGACCCAGCACTGCCACATCACCACTAAATCATGTCCCTAAGCTTGAGGTCAATATTTAAATGCTTCCAGGGATGGTAATTCAACTCATGCCCTAGGGAGCTTGTTCCCTCTTAATGAATAAATTCTTCCAACATCCAGTCTAATCTCCTCTGGCACAGCTTGCAGCCATTTTCTCTGCTTCTGTCACTTACACCAAAGAGAAGAGGCTATCCCTTTCCTTGTTCCAACCTCCTTTCAGGTAGTTGTAGAGTGTGGTAAGGTCACCACTCAGCCTCCTTTTCCTTAGTCTAAACAACTTCATTTCCCTCAGCCACTCCTCATAGGACTGGAGCTCCAGACCCTTCATGAGTCTCACTGCAGTTTTGTGGACTTGCGCCAGTACTTTCTTCTTGTAGTGAGAGGCCTAAAACTGAACACAATATTTGAGGTGTGGCATCACCAGCGCCAAGTACAGTCAGATTTGCCAAGCATGATTTATCCTTGATGAATCTGTGCTGGGTTTTCCAAATCATGTGCTTTATTTGACTTGTGATAACACCTTGAGGATTTGTTCCATAACTTTCCCAGGGATTGAAATAAGAGTGTTTGGCCTGCAATTTCCTACATCCTTCTCTAAGCCCTACTAGTAGAAAGGGGTGACTTTAGCCCTCTTCCAGACTTTTGGGATGGCCCCACTCTCACAAAGATTATGCACAGCAGCCTTATGATGTCAGCCAGATCCCTTAACACCTTTGACTGAATATTGTCAGAGCCCACAAATTTTTAGGGGTCAAGCTCCTGTAATAGTTCACATATCAACTCTTCATTCATTGGTAGTGTGCTGCATTTGCACTGGCCTGATTTTCTTTTCCCCAAGCCCTTGGGCCCAGCAGTACTGTTACTGATGAAGGTGAAGTAAACAGGAGTTTTCAGGAATTTTGTAGAGTATTTTATATCTCCTCTTCTGCGGCAGGCCAATATTTTTAAAATCCGTTGTCCGTCTAGCGGACAATAAGTACTGCTCTTATCTGAGAGGCAATGCCAGACTTATCTTTCACTTCTTTAGACTTACAGGTAAAACTGCTCATTTAGTAAAATTAATAATGATATAGTGCAAAGACTGATGATTACATCATCACCAAATAGTCTCCTCGTTCAGTCAAGCCTCAGACAAGACAGCTCACACTAGATGTCCACCTGCAGCTGCCCTGCCTAGGTTGCTCTTTCTCTTTGCTCATCAGTCAGGCCAGTGATTTAAGGAGAAGAAATGTGAGAGAAAGAAAATAAAAGTCCATGGTCTAATAGTCAGTGTCATTAATATCACTGCTTCCATGTGAAATGCTGCTGGCAGCGACACAGGCATTGAAGTCCTAGTGGACAGCGGGATGACTATGAGCTAGCAATGTGCTCTAGTGTCTGAGAGAGCCAACAGCATTCTGAGGTAAATCAGAAGGGTGGTGGTAGCAGATCGAGAGAGGTGCTTTTCCCCCTCTACTCTGCACTGGTGAGGTCACATCTGGAGTATTGTGTCCAGATCTGGGCCTTTCAGTTCAAGAAGGACACAGAGCTGCTGGAGGGTATCCAGTGTAGAGCAACAAAGATGAAGGAAGTAGAACACCTACCTTACTTATGAGGAAAAGCTGAAGGAGCTGGGTCTCTTTAGCTTGGAGGAGGCTGAGGGGTGACATCATTAATGTCTATAAATATGTGAGGGGAGGGTGTCAGAAGGATGGAGCCAGGCTCTTCTCAATGTCATCTAGTGATAGGACAAGGGGCAATGGGTGCAAGCTGGAACATAGGAAGTTCCGTCTAAATATCAGAAGAAACTTCATCCCAGTGAGGGTAACAGAGCATTGGAACAGGCTGCCCAGGGCGGCCGTGGAGTCTCTTTCTCTGAAGGCATTCAAGACCTGCCTGGATGTGTTCCTGTGTGACTTGGTCTAGGTGATCCTGCTGGCAAGGCGATTGGACTAGAAGATCTTTCAGGGTCCCTTCTGATCCCTAGTGATTCTATGATAAGTATAAGAAGGTAATTTCCTCCACAGTTCTTCACTCGCCTCTGACTTCTTCCATTCACCCTTCCTCCCATCTATTTAGACTCTACATATGATGGTAAAACTGAAGGGGCCAAGGGACTCTTTTATCTGAAATGCCATCAGAAATTCCAGAGCAGACACCCAGAGTGCTTGGACCCATAGGTCCCCCACTACTGCCTGCTGAGAGCTTGCATGGTTTCTGTGTAATAAAGATCTTAGGAAATGTTTACATCAAACAAACTTGCTGTGTGTGTATGACTCAGCAATAGGCTTCATCATGTGTCTAGAAGAAGGTTTTAAAAACTTTTAATATAGTAGAGTAATTGTCACTGATCACCAGACAGTCTCAATGTAGTCAGATCTGATAGACCTGTTATTTTTGTTATGCTCTGGCCAAGAAATAAGACAAAGACAAGTGCCTATCTCTACAGATACCAGGAACACAGAGTTCTAAATTTTCATTCTTGCATCACACCTGAGCTAGATACTTGATATATCCAAAAGGATGAGGGGTTGACTCCACCCTTACTAAATTTGCAGATGGCACCAAGTTAGGGGGAGTGTCGATCTGCTGGAGGGTAGAAAGATATTGCAGAAAGATCTGAACAAGTTGTGTCCATGGGCAGAGGTCAGTGGGATGAAATTTAACAAGGCCAAGTGGTGTGGTCCCCATCCCTGAAGGTGTTTAAGAAAAGACTGGTTGTGGCACTCAGTGCCATGGTCTAGCTGGTGTCAGGTCATAGACTCAACTTGATAATCTTGAGGTCTCTTTGAGCCTTGGTAAGTCTGTGATTCTGTAAAAAGTATTTGAGAAAATGGTTCTCATCCCTGCAAGTGTAAAGTGCCCGATGTGTTGTATATGTTGAAAAAGAACTAATGCCTTCACATTTTTTCACATTTTGTGAGCTGTGGTAAAAGGCAATTCATCAAGCTGCCTCTTGTACACTTACTCTCTTCACACCTTCTGTGCATGCAAGTAATTTGTATTGCCCTGGCTGGACTTCCAGACCACACATTGTTTTAATGACTGTGTATTCCAGTCTTCTGATATAATTAGGCATCTTTCTGTGGAGAGTCTGCTGCTCAAATTGCTTCCAGAATTTCATCAAACTTCTGATGGTTCTATGCCTCTAAAAAGTTGTTTTCTCTCTTAAAGCTGATTATAAGCCCTTGCTTAGGAACTACCAAATGAAACAATTCATTGTTACCACATGAGAACTACTGCTGAGCAACATTAAGAAGTAAAAGTTCATCTTAGAAGTGGTTGTGTATGAGCAGAGCTAAGTGTTACGGTTTTGAAAACTAAACAATATAAGTAAGCTTAATTCACGTTTTGTGCAAAGTTTCAAGTTGGAAGAAAGTTTGGAGTTCTGGTTTTGGGTTTCTGACACCCCCTTCTGGTCTTCCCCTTCTCCACAAACTCCATCTTGTTTTTCTTCTGTGGAGGAGCAGAGTTGCTGGACTGGATATGGTGACTCAGAAATCAGTGAAAGGAAAGCTATATCCAACTTTTTGTGACCTGCTGAAATGGAGAATTTTCTTCTTGCTTGTGACTGCTAAAATCGGAGTTGCAGAACAGAGAAACTTAAACAGGAGGTTGACTTGAAAATTTCTGTAACAGAAAATTTCTGTTACAACACTGAAAGACATGAGTTGTAACTTCTGGGACATCATGATTATACAGAGGCAGCAACTGTTGGAGATCTTTTTGCCTTTCTAGAGTTAGAACATTAAAGTATTAGCTCAGTTGTGTTAGAACATTGTGAGGAATGCCCATTGGACTTTGCATGTGTGTCTTTTATGTGGGTGTTTTTTTGTCTGTGGAGTGAATTCAATGTTTTGTTGCTTTTTTCCCTCAAATTGAGTAAGTTTAGTTGTTCCTCACCTACAATTTGTAAATGTTTGTTTCAAACTCTCCTTTTAGCAATTTAGTTAAATTGAATAGCTTAAAATTTATTCATGGTTTTTAACCCATGACAGCTATGACCATGTTTAAGTACCTTGAATAAATGAAAGCAAAACAGAGAGCAAGATTACCATAAATACAGAGAAAATCTTTCACTGAGATAGCAGAATATATCTCTATTTTTCAGCAAAAACTGTTTCATGCTTCCCAGTTTACTTGATTTCCCATCATATCTCTGTCTGGATGTACTCTGAAATTGTTCCTTTATTCTGTATGAGATTTGGGATTGAAGAGACAAAAATACAGGTATATTTTTGCTGAATAAAAACAGAATTTTTGTGTTCAACCATACCCACAACAACAGCAAACCTAAGTATCTGATTGATGCAAAAGGACAAAATAATCATCTCCATGCCTGCCACTATAACATGTTACAAAGCACCACATCTACACATTTCTTAAATACCTTCAGGGACAGTATCACAGTATCACAGTATCACAATAACGAAGAGGCTGGAAAAGACCTTAAAGATCATCCAGTCCAACCTAAAACCAACCAAGTAAACTTAAACATCTGACATCTAGATCATGCCACTCAGCACTTCATCCAGCCTAACCTTAAACACCTCCAGAGACCGTGACTCAGCCACCTCCGTGGGCAGCCCGTTCCAAAATCTGATCACTCAGTGAAAAACCTTTTCCTAATGTCAAGTCTAAACCTCCCCCGAGGGAGCTTAAGACTGTGACCCCTTGTCCTGTCTCCAGTGTCCAAGGAGAAAAGACCGACTCCCGCCTGACCAGAACCACCTTTTAGGTAGTTATAGACAGTGATAAGGTCACCCCTGAGCCTCCTTTTTCCAAGCTAAACAGACCCAGCTCCATCAGCCTCTCCTCATAGGGCTTACCTTCCAGGCCCTTTACCATTCTAGTTGCTCTTCTCTGGACTCGTTCCAGCACCT
>VZRI01011097.1:43528-60165 GCA_013397515.1 Upupa epops | reverse complement strand
CGTCTCTCAATCGCGGCAGAAGATGACAGAAAATATAGACTTTAAATTTTACAGCATAAGAAAGAGGAGAATTTTGGGTTTCTGGGGTGAAATGAAAGTAGATTAAAATGTTGTCTTTCTATACAAACCTTGGATGAGAATGGGAAGACCTAAGACTGAAAAGACATTCTGTCAGTTCTCAGATATGCAAAGGGGATTTCAAATGTCATTTGAAAAAAGGAGTAGTTAAACTGCTTCACAATACAATTCTGAAAAGTGCTCTAGAGGGTTAGGTAATTGTCAGGGAGAGTCCACTGTATCAGTCATGAGATAGACAGGTGTGACAGCTGGAACAGAAGGGAAATACAGCTGAGTGACAAATAGCAAGGAATGGCTGGCAATTGAGTAGACATTGCAGGCAAAATTTTTTTCTTTGACCTTTAATTGGGATCATTATTTTTTTCTATTAAAAATAATAACTATGCTCAGAGTCAGTATGTAACTAGTTCAGAAGATGTAAAAACAGAAACTAGCAAGGAAAAAAAATATTTTGATCTGTTTGTATTGAAATACAATGGACGTCCTAAAGCCACAAATAAATATAAATACTGCCTACACTTGTATAATTTCATTTTACTGTAGGTAATATATTCCTGAGTGACTGTTTCAGAGATTTGAGGCTAGGGTATAATGTGAAGTTGATTGTAAAATCCAATACCTCTTCTTAGTGTCGTCTGCCTTCTGAAAGCCTTCACAGAAGGCTGCTGTTGTTAGCCAGCCAAGCTTACCACAGTCATCTCTCATTTTCTTTATGTGCCTGTCTGAAATGTTTGCCACATCACTGTCCACATACCCTGCAATTACAAAGAAGGAAATGGTTAGAGCATGAGTGTGATAGTCAGCACATTAAAATCAAGTGTGATGATAATGGATATTTATATAAAGGTTTATTTAGGTATATCTCGCTTTGAATAATCTCTACCTCTCTGACTAATGCATATTTGGTATTACCATTAGCTGATGCCATAGGTAAACAAGGGTAACAAATCCACAACACAGGAGGTTATAATCTCTGAAAAAGTAATAATATATTACTACAGGAGTAGGTCATTTACAGCTTTTTTAATATTTGCAAAGAAGCTGGAGGAAAACATTATAAAAACTTATGATCACTGAATACATTATTATAGATAGAGATGTCTGCATGGGTAACGAAAAAAGTACTAGGTATTTGCCTACTAAGTTCTGACAACTTAGCACAGATGAAGCAGTGCATACAGAGTATAGTGTTTGATATTTTTTTTTTCAAATTAATGGAAACACTATAGAAAACAAAGGACAACCCCAGAAGATTGTGCTGCCATTCAGCGAGACCTGGACAGGCTAGAGAGCTGGGCAGAGAATAGTGGAATGAGGTACAAGAGTAAGTGTAGAGTCCTGCATGTGGGCAAGAACAACCCCAGGTACCAGGGTAGTTTGGGGACTGACCTGTTGGACAGCAGTGTAGGAGAAAAGGACCTGGGGGTCCTAGTGGAGAGCAGGATGACTATGAGTCAGCAATGTGCTGTTGTGGCCAAGAGGGCCAACAGCTTCCTGGGAATGGATCAGAAGGGGAGTGGTTAGTAGATGAAGGGAGGCTCTTCTCCCACTCTAGTCTGCACTAGTGAGACGCATCTGGAGTACTGTGTCCAGTTCTGGTCTCCTCAGTTCAAGAAGGACACAGCGCTGCTGGAGGGTGTCCAGCGTAGAGCAACAAATATGGTGATAAAAGTAGAACACCTCCCTTTTATGAAGAAAGTCTGAGGGAGCTGGGTGTGTTTAGATTGGAGAAGAGGAGGCTAAGCTGTAACCTCATTAATGTCTATGAATATGTGAGGGGTGGCTGTCAGAAGGATGAAGCCAGGCTCTTCTCCAGGTCATCTGATGACAGGAAAAGGGGCAATGGGTGCAAGCTGGAACATAGGAGTTTGCATATAAATGTCAGAAGGAACTTTTTCACAGTGAGAATAGTGGAGCATTGCAACAGGCTGCCCAGGGAGGTTGTGGAGTCCCTTTCTCTCTGGAGAAGTTGAAGACCCGCCAGTATCTGTTCCTGTGAGACTTGGTCTAGATGATCCTGCTGTGTCAGGGGGATTGGACTAGATGATCTTTTGAGGTCCCTTCCAACACGTAATAATTCTATGAAGTGCAAATAAGCTATAGAACTTGCTTCTATTACAGATTTCTTTTCCTCTATAATTCATATTAAAAATTGCTAGTTCCGATTTTAGAATTTGAGCAATTCTTATTACAAATGGATTACAGTCACTTGCTGAAATGGCTTCGTAGTTACTGCTGAAATGAAAATGCAGTCCAGACTGGTAGTTCTCAACTGAATATTGAAAAATTCATCCACTTTGACTGGATCTGTACTAGGCCCGATTTATTAGCTTTGGGGAAAGTCAAAGTTCTTTGCTTTCTGAATTTAATCTCTCATGTAGCAAGTTCGTAGTTCATA
Source organism: Upupa epops (assembly GCA_013397515.1). Taxonomy (NCBI): domain Eukaryota; kingdom Metazoa; phylum Chordata; class Aves; order Bucerotiformes; family Upupidae; genus Upupa; species Upupa epops. Next base: position 57,689 of record VZRI01011097.1, on the reverse strand, counting down.
CAAAAATGTACATTCAGAGCATACAGTACAATGATTTTATTCTGAATATTTCCATAAATTAATTGTGTCCTAAATTACCCTTTTTTCCATTTATTTCCATGGCTTAGAACATATGCACTTCGATAACTGATTTAGCAAGTGTTGCAGTTTGACAATTATCAAATTCTCAAATGTTAATTTTGGTGCTTTTTTACCAAATGAGCATTTTATTTTGAAGCTAGATACAGCTTTCCCAGCAGACCAATGGTTTGATGTCCTGATCCTACAGATGATCAGTAAACAGTCTATAAAAGGAAATCTACTTCCTGTTTTCTTCCCTTCTGCTCTGGTACATTTTGTAAGACCCAGAACTCCTCTACAAGAAAGCATCCCCTCCTGCCCCCACGCCAGGGCAGGGTGGGCAAGCAAAGGCTCTTGGCCTACCTGCTCCAAAGTGTGGAACAGAGAAGAAGCCTAGCTGCCCTACCCTGAGGGGTGGCTAAGCCACAGCCCTTGGCCCAGCAGCCATGGCTTTGCCTGATACCTCAAATGCAGAGAAAGTAGAACTCTTGGACTGTTACCAGCACCAGCTTGTCCTGGTTTTTGGTACCAGGCTGAAGAGATGAGCCACTCACCTGCAGTTCTTTTTGGTGGAGGCAAAACTGCAGCCTTCCCCTCTTTTTCTGAGGGCACAAACACAGAAAACCAATGCCAGCTTGTCCTGGATCCTGGCAGTGGGCCAAAGAGAGGGGAATCTCCTACGCCTCTCTCAGATGGATTGCCTTTGAAGATGCCAGGCAGTTGTGAGGTCTTAACCCTCTCCCTCCGTTGGAGCANTTTTGGTGGAGGCAAAACTGCAGCCTTCCCCTCTTTTTCTGAGGGCACAAACACAGAAAACCAATGCCAGCTTGTCCTGGATCCTGGCAGTGGGCCAAAGAGAGGGGAATCTCCTACGCCTCTGCCTCTCTCAGATGGATTGCCTTTGAAGATGCCAGGCAGTTGTGAGGTCTTAACCCTCTCCCTCCGTTGGAGCATTAACCACAGGGGTGAAGAAAAGAGAGGAGCCGGCCCTGTAGCAAGCCCTGAAGAAAGCCTGTCTACCACAATGAGCTTTGTCCCAAGCAACCAGCACCATGTTGCCTCTGTCCCCACCAAGATGGTGTATGCTCTGCCACTGAGAGACTGAGAAGCCTCTGGTAAGAGAGAGATCATAAGTGTTAATCTCCTAAGCGTTAGGCAAACAGAGTCTGGAACTTTGTTATATCCTCTACATTTGACACTGCTATAGCCTCAAAGAAGAGACCTCAAGCAGAGGGGAGCTAGAAGTAATCTTGAGATGTACAGGGGAAACTAACATCTACAAAAGGACTGTAAAAGGAACATTTCCACAAGCATCAAATGTATATTTTGTGCTGTTATTTCTGTCCCTGCCCCCCCCCCATCCCTTTCCCATCTGGAAGTGGAATGCAATTTTGTCTGTGTGTGTGTGTGTGTGTGTGTGTGTGTGTGTGTGTGTGAGATGGCTTTATGGTTATGAGTTTTGATGTACACTCTCTTTTCTCAGCTCTCATCTACAGCCAAAATCTAATGTAGCTGTCTCTCATTTCTCTTGAAGTGTGTGTAAAGACAGTGTGATAAAGTTTCTGTTTTATCTTTTTTATTCTTTTACTTATTTGGGGATTTTTCCTTTTCTTGTTGGTGATGGTTTCGATAAATTCTTTTCTTTTAATCAAAGTTGCTTCACTGCCTGTTGAATTCTTGCTGAGAGCTTGTTGCTGTGCTAGAATTGCAGGCATGAACTCCAACTGATTCAAACTCTTGCTCTAAACCCTTGGAGCAAGTAAAATATTCAGAGAGAATTGCTTTGTATTCCTGAGGGAAAATTATGTTCTAAGCTTTGTTAAATTGTTGTCTTTTTACTAAAAGGAAAAAAAAAAAGCAGCATTGCTTAACCCAGCTTGGGTGAACTGTGCTTTTTTATGACAATGCAAACAAATGCATGAAACTACCTGTGATTGAGATGAACGATTTTAAAGAATGCCATCAGGTAATTTAGAATAGAAAGCTAGTAAAAATCTTGAACTTCTAATTCTGTTTGGCTTCTAGCCAATCATATTATTAAAAATAGCCTTAAAGGGGATAGTGTGTTATTTTTTACTATTGAGATTACATAAAAATATAGCTACATCTGTTGTTACACTGATATTTGATAAATATTATCAGAATCACAAATTTTTAGTAAGACTTGACAGGTACAACTAGTATCTGTATGCAGTTGTATATCTACAGATGTGTGCTTAAATTTCAGTTTTGCTTGTGGTATTTCTGTTTTTCTACGGTTTGCTTTCTGGTTAAGGTTGGTGTTTTGAGAACTTTGGTCATGTATCTCTTGGAAACTACAGCAAAAATTGCAGCTTAATTTCTAAATTTCTGCAAATAGAGCTGGTTTGTGCTAGGGGAAGAGATTTGGATCTTCAGTTTGAGTTTCCAGCTCTGCCTTCTCTGTTGATTGCAGTTTCACACCTGTATTTTGAAGGGAGATTCCATGTCACTGAGCTAGATGCAGAAGCCTGGACTACATGAATAGAGAGAAAGACTGGTGCCATAGGTATTGTCAGAAAGGTTTTGTCTGCATTCCATTGTTTGGTGAAAAAGAGAGACCTATCCGCTTGTTCACACCCACAGAAATCAGCAGTTTGGAGAGGAAGCGCTGGCATGGAAGCACATGGAACAGAGAACTGGATTTTAAAATGCTCCCTGAGACTGAGGCATGTGTGCATGAACTTGATGGACATCATCTTTCTGGAAGAAACAGGAACAGCTGAAAATCTCTTCCCTTTGAAAGTTTGGACTTTTGCAGTTTGACTCAGTTATGTAAAAGCATGTGATTGATCTCCATACGTCTTTTTGTGTATGCATTTTACATGTCATATATATTCTTTATATTGGTTTTCGGGTGCGATGAATTAAATGATTTGTTGCTATTTTCCCCAAATAAGTTCATTTTATTTTTGCTTATAATAGATAAGTGCATGTGGTTTGTTTTTTCAAACACACCCTTTATTATTTTTTTAAAGCTGGATAGCATATTAATTTGATTAATTACTTTCATTTTGGCAGGATTTTATTGACTGGCACATATGGGTAGTGTGTTCTAGAGTTTCAACAACCTGATTGAAAAAAGGTCATTGCTAATAATCAATCCAAATCAACCCTCTTGTAGTTTAATATCATTACCCCTTCTCCTGTAACAGCAGGTTTTGCTAAAATATCTGTCCTTTAAGTCCTGAAAATCTGCAATAATGTATCCCTGGAACATTCTAGGCTGAACAACCCTAGGTCTTGCAGTCTATCCTCACAGGGGAGGTGTTCCAGCCCTCTGATCATTTTGGTGGACCTTCTCTAGACCTCTTCGAACAGGTCACATCCTGTGTAGAGGATTCCAAACATGGGCACAATACCCCATGTACAAGTATCTTGGAGTATACTGTAGTTATAGCATTGATTAAGAAAGCCACCCCACACACACACTTACACCCCACTTCCCAGAAGGGGATATGTGTGTGTGTGTGTGCATGTCTGTGTGTGCATGGAGTGTGGCAGGAATACACAATGTACTTTTGACGCTTGTAGAAAAGTTCATTTTTCCAGTCCTCATGCAGACGTCAGCCTGTGCTGATGTCGCTGGCATACTTCTAGGTCCTGTCAATTCAGGGCTCTTCTTTGAGGCTATAGCAGTGTTAAATGTAGAGAATACAACAGAATCCCTGAGTCTCTCTGTTTTCCAAAGGCTTAGGAAATCAGTTCTTGTGATCTCTCTCTCTTTCTTTCTCTTAGTAGAGCCTTCTCTCAGTCTCTCAGTGGCAGAGTATACAGAATCTTTGCCAGTCTGGTGGAGACAAAGCCAACATGGTGTGGAACCAGGTCTGTTAATGGCAAATGGGCCTCTCCAGGCCTCCTCCAAGGGCTTTCTATAGAGCCTCTCTTTCTTCCCTATGGTTAGACACCAAGGGAGGTAGAGGATTAATAGTTCACCTCTTAAAGGAGATCTTCAAAGGTGATGAAGCTGTAGAAGTGGCTGTAGTGGAGTTGCCCTCTCTTTGTCCTGCTGTCAGGATCTGGAATGAGTTGGTGTTGGCTTTCTGAATTTGAGCCCTCAGCAAAAGAGGAGAGGAGTGCAGTTTCACTCCCATCAAAGGGGTCTGCAGGTGGACAGCGACTTGTCTGTTCGGCCTTCTCCCAGGAGCTAGGGTTAGCTGGCACTGGCCACAGTCCAAAAATGTCCTCTTTCTGCATTTGAGCTCTCATGCATAAGAGGGTTATGGCTGCTCCCACAGCAGAGCTGCAGCTAAGTTTAGGCTCTTTCTGTATCCACCCTTTAGTGGGAGGAAGGCTGGGAGCCATTGCTCGCTCCATGCCCCTGACCTGTGGAGAAAAAACAGTGACTCTCTTGGCAGAGTTTCTAGAAAGTAATTTATTATCACCAGTGGGTGACTGGTGCATGGTGCATGGAGACTCACACCTCTACAAGCACGCACACCAAACGTGGCTGAGGGTACAGCTTATATAGTGGAAAGAATTGCATATACATTAAATTGTACAATGCCTAACACAATATTCATAAACTTAGCACTGCCTTCCCCTCTTTTGATGTAAATTAGGTATCCTCCCATCTGGGCTTGCACAGTTTATTGTGTAAAGGGTCTGTAGGGGTCTTAGGGGATGAAGCAATTAACATCTGTTGCTGTAAAGTTTTGACTAAATTGTCCTGTGCAGACTCAGTATCTGTTATTGAACCTTTCCTCCACCAGCATGTTCTTGTCCTAGTCAGCAGCCTGTCTTTCCCTTACCTAAATATGCACATTTTGCTTTGTGTTAATGGTACAGTCTTTGCCAAAGAGGATTCCGTATTAGGTGGTGTGCTAGAAGCCATTGATTAAGCTTTTTCTGTCAAAAGTATATTTCATACTAAGTTTTTACTACTTCTAAAAACAATTCTATAGTTCACTCTTTAAATCCCCCCTTTTTTTGCTCCATCAGCTACTGTATATGGAAGGGAGCACTTAAAGAAATTTTATTCCAATATACTGAATAAAAGAATTCTCTTATCAAGCACATTTCTCCTCCTTCTAGGTTGGAGTTCTGAGGACGTTGCTTCTTTTAGTTCCCAGAGTCTTTCTTAACTCAGGTATGATGAATCCACATAACCTGCTCTGGTGTCTTTACAGCAGTACGTGTGGTCAGCAGGACTTTAAAAGATCTTTCCCGAGGCTCCAAAAGTGAATCTGAAATGATCTTAACAAACATCACCCAATGCAATATTATGTACTGGGCCATCCAGGCCCCTGGCCTACACATCAAACACCTGCTTCTTTATCTCCTTTATTCATTTTTGCAAGGTAATCACATATCTTGCCAAAGTCTCTTCCCCAGTTTGGGTAGAAAGTACCTGTTGCATCATATATGGTCACCCCTAAAGAATCTTAGATGGACTTAAACCCTCTTTTGCTTGAGATTTCAACCTGATTCATAATAGAGCCAAAGGTAAGGCTTGTGGCCAGTTTATACCTTCCTCTTGTCCCAATTTTACAATTTGGAGTTTGATCAAGTGATTCATTTTCTCTACCTGGCCGCTAGCTTGTGGTCGATATGGGGTATATAGCTGCCAATCTATTCCCAGTGCGGTGCTAATCTGCTGCACCATTTTGCCACAAAATGGGATTCTCTGTTTGATGAAATTGTTGCTGTTACCCCAAACCTAGGGATTATATTTTGCAACGAGGCCTTCATTACCTCTCTTGCCTTATTGAATCTGCAAGGAAAGGCTTCAGGCTCTCCAGAAAAGATATCAGTAAGTACCAAGAGACATCATTACCCCCCCTTTTCTAGGAAGTTCTGAAAAATGGATTTGCCATTGTTGCCTCAGGAAATTACCCTTTCCCTATTTTCCCTAATACTGGTTTCTGTCCTGCCTTATGGTTGCTATGTAGGCAGATTTCACATTGTTCTGTAACTTGCCTCACAGTAGTGTATATATTCCTGGCCACTATTCCCTGTGTCAAGTGTTTATGTAACGCTTCTGCTCCCCATTGTGTTTTCCTGTCTTCAGCCATAACTAAGGCCCACAAGATTGCTGTTGGGGCAATCCCTATCCCTTGGGAAGTGACTGCCCATCTGTCTTTCTCTATCTTTCCTTAAAGATCCTGTATAAGCTTGTAATCTTCTTTAGAATACTGTGGATGGTAAGTTAGCTGCCTGACTTGGATCTTACCATCTGGAATCAAGGAATGCAAAGCCTCTGGATTCCCCATAGCCGCCTTTTTGCCTTTGTGATCCTCCAATGAATTTCCAGGCTCTTGTATGTTTTTAACTCTTTAGTGTGCTCTGTAGTGTATTATATCCACCTTCTCTGATAAGTCACTGCATCTAGGAGTCTGATGATTTCTTCTGCAAAATAAATCTGCTGCCTTTTTCATCCATCTCCACCCCTATTGTCTCTATTCCACCCCTTCCTTCGCTCAGGAGAGTCCCTCTTCCAATGCCTCTTCCATCTGCATTCTGCGCACTGATCTTTCTCTAAGCCAACTCCTCTCCTTTGGAAAGCCCCCTCTAAGGCAGCTACTGTCGATGTCATTACTCAACTCTCCAGATGCTTCTCCTTCCCTGCCTCTTGATTCCTGAAGACTTGCCACACTTCCTCAACTAACTTTTCCAAATTCCTTGCATCAAGTGCTTTAATCTTTTGTAGCTTCCTTCTGATATCATTAGAGGATTGCCCCCAGAAAAAGAAAGATCAGCTGATGCTGTCCCTCTTCGGTCGAGGAGTCCAATGTAGTCTACTTTCGCATTGGTGGTCTTGATCTGTCTAAAAATTCAGTAGGAGTATCAGTAGGATTCTGTTTAATAGTATATAAAGTGGACCAGTTTCTTTCCCAAACAGGATTCCTTATTTAGTGGTGTGCTAGAAGTCATTGATTAAGCTTTTTCTGTCAAAAGTGAATTACATACCAAGTTTTGCTACTTTTTAAATCAATTCTATAGTTCACCCTTTCACCTCACCCTGGGTGACAAGAAGGAGAAAAGAAGGAAGAAGATGAATAAGCAGGAAGTACATTCCCTTTTATACACTCTGTCAACCAATCACCTGTAGAGTCTGGACACTGATGCAGAAGGTCTGCAAGGAAAGCTACCTCCAGCTTCAAAATAAAACCGTTTTTTTGCCATAAAAGCACCACAATTAACACATGAAAATTTGATAGTTTTCAAACCATAACATATTTATAGGACAGCAGTTCTGAGAAATAATTTCTAGTAAAAACCAAAGAGAATAACACTGTCCCAGCCACTTGTAACAGAGTGAAATTTGCAAACTTTGCTCTGGAATTATCATTAGAACAAAATTTCTTTTATGACATTACTAGAGTATATTTTGTTTCTTTAGGCTATTTCAACATAATGTATCAACTGTTTTGTTGATCTCGTCATTTTCTAGGAAGTGTCTTCCTCTTTGACGTGAAGACTACTCAAGTTCACTCTCAGGAATCAGGACACAAGACAGATAGGACTGATTGAAATGATCATGACAGTTCACATTTATGTCTGTGGCATCAGAACTGTGTTGATTACATGCAAATGGTTTAAACCACTTTTACAGAGTTTACACATTTTACACAGCTTATTAGGGTTGGAAGAGGCCTTCAAAGGCTATGGGGTCCAACTCTGCTGCTCAAGCAAGAGACAGATTACTGAAAAGCATAACCCACCTGAAAGCCTAAATCAAACTATGAAAAAGACATCAAGATAGATCTTCACATTTCCAAAGAAGTGGACTCCACAACCTCCCTGGATAATCTCTTCCACTATTTAATAACCCTTAGTGTAAATAAGTTTTTCCTCATTTTGAGGTAAAACATCCTATGTTCAAACTTGCATCCAAAACCCCTTACCCTGTCTGATACAATTGGAAAGAGTAATCCTTTCTTCCATCCCTCATGTATTTATATTCAGTTATTATATCCTGTCATAGCAGTCTCATGTTCAAACTACCAAGTCCAAATTTTCTCAATCTCTCTTCCTAAGTCAGCTGTTCCAGATCCCCAATCATCCTCATAGCTCTGTGTTGAACTTTCTCAGTCCCTCTTGAATTGAGGACAAGTCTTATGAGGATTGAATAAGTAAGATGGGCCTATTTTTTAGTCTGAGGAAAATGAGGCTTAAGCGACATCTTATAACTGTACTGCTCCTCAAAAGTAGCTTAGAGAGAGGTTGGGTTCTTCTACTTCCCAAGTGAAAGCAAAAGGAAGAGAAGTGCATCAAGTTGCACCAAGGGACATTTTGATTGGATACTAAGAAGAATTTCTTCATTAAAGGGGTCATCAGGCATTGGAACAGGCTGCCCAGAGAAGTGATGGAGTTGCCATCTCTGGAGATACTTGAAGGAAGTGAGGAGCGGAAGGACACAATGTAGTTGTCACCTAGCAAAACTAGGTCAATGGTTGTATTTTACATCCTTTCAGGTCTTTTCCAACAAAAATGATTCAGTGATTCTGTATATCAACAATACCCTGTAATACCTGGAAGTCCCTTATGCCTTTTTTTACAGTTTCCTTAAAATTATTCTAAAAATCCTGTGGCAGCTACTTATTTAGCACTGCAACCATTTCAGGATTCTTCTTTCTTTTAAATAAGATTATAATTTAGAGTGCTCAGACAATCTACATGCTCTACTTTTTTCCTTTCAATTTTCTACTTTGTTACTGCATTAAAAATGAATAATACTTCAACTAATCGTCTTGAATTTCAATTTGTGTCGTCAAGTTAATGCCATACGTGAAAAAAAGTATCTGTAAAGGAGCTAGAAAAACCACTTATAAGTATGTAGTGATTTAGAGAAGTTATTTGTCTTGTTGTAGTGCCAGGAGTCTGAAAGCTTATTTTCAGCATTTAACTTTGTGTCTTAATTTGTTCAAAGTAACGTCTTCTTGCCACTAGCTAAATATCATTAGAAAGATAAAACATTTTGGTGAAAAACATCCAGATTACTAAAACAATAAGGAATCTTAAAGCCTCTTATTAAAAGCACATTTCAAATTAAAACTAATAAATGTTTTTCAAATATGTTAGAAATAATTCCTCTTGACAGTCTGTTAACTCTTTTCATTACACTTTCAGATAGCCTGACATATATACCAAATATTTCCAATTCTCCTTTCATCTCCAACAATGTTTTTAAAATGATGGATTAATGTGAACCTGTGGTGTAAAGTTCTTTCCCATTTTAAAGAGCAGTTATTACGTTTATCGATACAAAACAGTACACAGAAACAAAATTCTTCTGTAGTTGTAGATGTGGCAGAAAGGACATAGGGAAAAAATACATTGCAGTGCAATAAGTCTTCTAATTCAGTTTCTGTGGATTTGGGAGGGAGGCACTGGCTCAAACTGACAGTATTGACAAAAGCCTAAGCCCTCACCAATCATGTTTTTCACATATATTTCTTTTGCTATTAGAATGTTTTTAAGAACATTTTCAGTGGTTCTCAGATTATTCTCCCTCTCTGCCTCTCTGATGTAGCTCCTTTGTCTATCAGGAAAGAAGTGATTGGTTTTAGACATGGACTAGAAACAAAATGTTTCATAGAATAATCCTTTATATAAATAAACCTTTCACAGATGAAAGCATTTGCTTTCAGAATTATAGAATCATTAGGGATCAGAAGGGAGCTTGAAAGATGTAGTCCAATCACCCTGCCAAAACAGCATCATATAGACCAAGCCACACAGGAACACATCCAGGCAGGTCTTGACCATCTCCAGAGAAGGAGACTCTACTACCTCCCTGCGTGGCCTGTTCCAATGCTCCATTACACTCACTGTGAAAAAGTTCCTTCTTATATGCAAACTCCTATGTTCCAGCTTGCACTCATTATCCATTTTCCTGTCATCAGATGACCTTTAGAAGAGCCTAGCTCCATCCTCCTGACACCCACCCCTCACATATTCATAGGCATTAATGAGGTCACCCCTCAGCCTCCTCTTCTCTAAGCTGAAGAGTCCCAGCTCCCTCAGCCTTTCCTCATAAGGGAGGTGTCCTACTTCCTTCATCATCTTTGCTCTATGCTGGACACCCTCCAGCAGCTATGTGTCCTTGAACTGAAGGCCCAGAACTGGATACAAATGGGAAAATGGAGGAGAAAAAGTTTGGGTTTTTAATGTATGTATGTATGTATGCTTTAAGTTGCCTGAATCTATTTTAATTAGAAATAAATGGAATATAATTTCCCCCAAGTTCAATTTGTTTTGCCTGTAACAGTAACTGTCTTTATCTCAGCCCCCAGGCTTTCTTCCCCTGTCCTCTTAGAACATGAAACACTGAGTAAGCATTTGGTTGTTAACTTGCATCATCCCAGCACAGTACACTATATACATGAAAATCTCATTAATATGTATCCACCAGTGTATTCTAATTATTACAACAGAAAAGCATTTGTTTTGTTTTAATGGTGAGAAGGAAATTGATTTTATTCTTTGCAAGTTCTTACATAGTCATCTTACCTTGGCATGCCAGAATTTTTTCATTAACTATGAATGTTACATGCTCTCAGTTCCATTAATTTATCAAATTGATCACTTCAAGATTAAGTATTCTCTTTATTATACTTAGAGTAACATGATAGTAGAAATCTCTTTTGCTGTTTTGTATAGCTAAATTAGGTTTTTAAAGGCCAAAAATAGAAAGCTACTTGATGCTGCGTGATGCCATGATACATGAGTAGGACTTATCCTTGGGAATAACTTAATGCTTAAATTCTAATTATAGTTTGAATTACTGGAAACATGGGTTCAGTGAAATACCAACAGTTGTAAAATGTTGTAAAATATCAATATTCAAGCTGGTGAGAAAGTGATTGAAAAGGACTTTATTTTTAGTACTTAACACTGGAATTGGAGACATTGCATAAGAGATCATAATTAGCTATTATAGTTCTGTGCTAGTTGGAAATAAGGAACTCTTTAATTAAAGCAGTGTTATAGTATTGGATGTTCACAGAGGCAGTCAAAACCAATCAAGTTATTTCAGGTGAGCATCTGCGTACATAAAATGTAACCATAATAATCTCTGTAAGTGATTTTAAGTTTCTGGTTTATTTGTAAGAGTTTATGTTCAGAATTGCAAAAACTATGTCGCCTTTCTTTTGCAGAAGTGAGGTAGTCATAATATTCTAGTATTTTACCCTCTCTGACCTGGTGATGAGGCTGCAATGTTCATTTTGTTGTCCTAGTGAGACCTAAATTTATTAACACCAGACGAAGCCGCACCAACAAAACCGAGCTCTTCCAATCTATGATGCCAAATAGCCTTATAACTTACTACATCTGCACAGCACCAAGGTAATGTGGAATTTGAGTTCTAAGTTAAATTAATCATTTATGAAACTACTGAAACAGCAACTACACACTGCTGTTTATGATCTGAGGATTGAAAAACAAGCTCTGCAGGCTTATGTTTATTTTTTGTGCATTCCATTATTGACTTAACAATAAGAGACTATTACCAGCAACATAAAAATATTCTACAGTATTTCTTGCTCGTTCTCTTTAGCACTATATTTTACACATACTCATTATGTAGGATTTATTCACAATTTAATTAACAATCTATGTAAAATAGATACTAGTCTCCCAATAAGGAATGACTAACCAAAATGTAATCCTGTTTAACAGAACATTACTTGGCATTCACTATCTCATTTCACTAAAAATTAAACTTCCCCATTTCCCATTACAACAATCTAGGTTTTCATATGAATGAATCCTGACATTTCTTCAGACTTATATGTTAACCACTGCTACATGATCGGCTGATCATTTTGTCATTGCAACCCCTTAGACTTGATGTCCTGCTGAAAAACTTAGCTAGACTTGGAAGGTTTCCTGAAAGTAAAAACTATGAAGAATTAAATAAAACTCAATGAATAAAATAGCAGCCATGTGAAACAGCACTGTTCTGCTTCATTTACAGAAAACAAAAACAAAATAAAATAGAATTTAAAATAGTACTGTCAAGTAAATCAAAGGAAAAATTAGTCACCTACAAAGGTAAGAATTAAGTTATGAAGATTATATACAATATCACAGGTACAATAATATGACTGAAAAAAACATGAATAAATGGTTCATTGACACTTTAAAGTCCATGTTTTAGAACAGAACACAAAAACTTAGGGTTGAATACAAACTGCTATTTCACTACTATTTTTTCGGTTTTCTATCTCAATTTTATTTTTCAGCTTTATGTTTGCTATATAAAATAAGACCGTAAAATTATTTTACTCTGCATTAAATACTGTCTTCATTCCACAGCTACAGAAGATCAGAACTGTGTACACATTCCTAACATATCTCATTATTTGAGCTGTGATGAGGATACTAATATAATTTTCATTTGAAGTCCAGCTCTGGAGTCCACGACACAAGAAGCGCATAGAGCTTTTGTAATGTGTCCATAGGAGGGCCACAGGAAATATCTGTGTTATGAGTGCTGTGAGGACAGGCTGCAAGAGCTGGGGTTGTTCAGCCTGGAAGGTTCCAGGCATAACTTATTGCAGATTTTCAGATCATAAAGAGAGTCTTCTGGAAAGAGGGGGACATACATTTTAGCAAATCCTGTTGTGACAGGACAAGGCTAATGGTATTAAACTACAAGAGGGTTGATTTAGATTGGTTATTAGGAATACATTATTTGCAGTGAGGGTGTTGAAACACTGGAACACAGTGCACACATGCACCAGGCAAAAAAAAAATCTCACTGAAATTAAAGTAATTAATTCAATGAATATGCTAGTAGGTTGAAACAAACCTAATAAAGGACTTGTGCTGGAGGCACTGTGGTCAGCTACATTCAAAATTCAGGCTACTATGGCTCTGAAAAATCTAACCTAGTTGAAAATGTCCCTGCTCACTGTAGCAGGGTTGGACTAGATGATCTATAAAGGTTCCGTCTGACCCAAAGCATTCTATGATTCTTTATTGCTTTAGAAACACATATAATGTGTGCAGGAGGTGCTAGTTTATAATAGTATTTTAATGGAAATTCTTTTTTTGTTACCTTTTGTTTTGTTTTACATTTAAATCCATGCATTTTTTAAATTTTTGTCAAATAATTCTTATGAGACAGCTGGTTATATGCACTCCTATAATTTTTCACTTATCTTTAGAACTCATTTTGACATAGCTTACTGTCCTGAAGCTTTATTTTTTGTCTGCTGTTGGTAGTATTCCACTCACTTCCAACGTTATGTTTTGCAGGATCCACAGATTAAGTTTATTTTAAAGTCAACAAAGTACCAACCATTAAAAAATATGACTCTCAGTGACAAAGTCATTGCAGAGAAATGTGATAAAAACAAAATTATATCTGTGCATGAATTTGCAGGAAATTGTCACTGGAGTTTTCAACTTATGTCTACTTACAAATTCAGATTTTATCATCTTCCTGTTTTTTGTCAATTTTTTTCTATTACAGAATATTAGTTTTCATGGATCTGTAAAAAGTCATGACATATAAGAATTAACCTAAAAAACAGTTTCTTAATCTCAAAATATTATATATGCATGTGAGTAACATGTGTAACAGAGATTATGAGAGTAATTACACTTGCTTCTACTTTTCTTCTAGAGGAAAAGGTAATCCTTCCTAAGCTGGGAGGCAGAACAGATGATATCATAGTGTTTTTCCAAGTTCAGCTCTTCTGATGCAGGACTGTGGACTAGAAAATCTTAAAGAATTAGGTATAAGATCCCACTTATGCCATTTATGCCTGCTTTGTTAATGAGGTGTGTACAGATGTAGGTCCTCACTTGAGGACCTCAGTCAAACACTTATGAACCAAAGTTTCAGAGTAGTGTTAAACTAGTGGCCTTCAGAAGAACACTGTTTTGTAATTTACTGGCTGAGACTACAACTCTATATTACTGTAACTGCATAGATGAAATGAATGTATGCTTTCCTTTGTGGAAACACCAATGTGAACCAAAAGAATCCTGATACTTTGCACTTTATCAGGTGTGACTGAATGTCTCGGTTTAGGAAGACAGGTACCAAATTCTTTCAATTTAAAGGCCTTCAGGCGAAAGATTTGGGAAAAGGAACAACAATTCTTTATTAAGAACACTAAGAAAA
>VZRI01011097.1:12252-43048 GCA_013397515.1 Upupa epops | reverse complement strand
AAAAAAAAAATGAGATTTGATGGAAAAATCATTCAGCAAATCACATCTATTCAGTTCCTTTGCAAGTGCTGCTTGTTTCTCCATAGATCACTCATGGCTTCTGAGAGATAGTAGCTGAGAATAAATTACATGTTCAACATAAATTAAACACTTGGCATGAGACATCTGTAAAAAATGTAACAGTTGATCACCAGTGTGTATTACTGTTACATCTACCCTTTGTTTCAACAGATATACCATAATAAAAATAAGTTTTTTAAAATAAGTCAAGAGTGATCGATCTGATGGATAGATGATGGACAGAAGATGGATGGATGATGGCAAAGCAGTGGATGTTTTCCAACTTGACTTCAGTTATGCATTTGACAGAGTCTCCCACAGCATCCTTGCAGCCAAATGAGAAAGTGTGGTCTGGATGATTGGGTAGTCAGGTGGAAAGGCTGCAGAGTTAGGTGCAGAGAAATTTAATGAAATATGACAAGGGCAAATGTAGCATCTTGCATCTGGGCAAGAACAATACCAGTATAGATTGGGAACTGACATGCTGGAAAGCAGCATTAGACAAAGGGATCTGGGGATCCTGGTGGACAGCAGGACCACTATGAGCAAGCAATATGCCCTTGTGAGCATGAAGGCCACTGGCATCCTGGGATGTATTAAAAGGGGTGTGGTTAGTAGATAAGAGAGGTTGTCTGCAGGTCTACTCTGCCCTGGTGAGACCACATCTGGAATACAGTGTCCAGTTCTGGGTCCCTTAATTCAAGAAGGACACAGAACTGGTTGAGAGAGTACAGCCCAGAGACACACAGATGATAAAGGGAGTGGAACATCTCCCTTATGGGGAAATCCTCAGGAACTGAGTCTCTTTTGCTTGGAAAAAAGGAGATTGGGAGCTGATCTTAACATTTACATATATGTAAAGGGCAACTGTCAGGAAGAAAAAGCCAGACTCCTCTCCCTGTCATCCAATGACAGGACAAGGGGCAATATGTGTAAGCTGGAACACAGAATATTCCACATAAATATGGAAGAAAATCTTCAGAGTGAGGATGACATAGCACTGAAATGGGCTGCCTAGAGAACTTGATGTCTCGGTTTGGGAAGACAGGTGTCGGTTAGGGAAAGCTGGAGTCTCCCTTGGAATGGAGGCTGTCAACCCGCTCCCTCCAGAATATTAAAATTTTCAATTTAAGGGCTTTCAGGCAAAAGATTTGGGAAAAGGAACAACAATCCTTTATTAAGAACACTAAGAAAACCCAACAGTACACCCAAACAACCAGACAAAAGAAAGTCCTAGGGATCCCGACAGAGTCAACCTGCTGCAGTTCAGTCCTTCCGGAGCAGCGGACGTGGCTCTCACTTTTCCTCAGTTCGGGCGTNGCAGAAGCTTGTTAAGAAACATTGCCCCACCTGGTTTTAACAATTGGGCCAGCAAAAAGGCATTCACTCCCCCATCCCCCTGGAGTTACAAGAGACAAAACCACATAGCTTCTCAAGTGCTTTCAACAGATGAAAATAGAATACAAATTTTATATTCCATAACCAAGACACTTGAGAAATCTCTTTCTCCGCAGACATTTAAAACTCATCTGGACATGTTCCTGTACAACTTGATCTAGTGATGCTGATGTGGGGATTGGACTAGATGATCTTTTCAGGTCCCTTCCAACATCTGACATTCTGTGATTCTGTGTGATTCTGAGATAATATCAAATCAATATTAAAAGTACAATAAGTGCAATGATGGAGCAAGTTCAGCAGTAAGTTATTCTTTTAACAACCATGTATATTTCAGAGAGTTAGATGTATTTTCTTGCACTATTTATTTTTATGTAACATTCTGAGTAGAGGCAGGACCAATGGATTAATTGGTAAATATATGTGGGTTTTTGTTTCTGAGGAGCAGTCTGGCTTTAATCCAGAAAACTTTCAACTTCTATCACTGGATGAATACTAGAGTTTGAGTCCTTGAAATGTCAGACCCTACAGATTTACAAGGCAGAATTTCACCCATGCAGCTTCACTGCCTTGGTGAAATTGTGCTGATTTATGCAAGTTGAGTACAGCCTTTAAAGGAAGATTTCATAGAACTTTCCTACCAAATGTTAGTAATTATTGCTTAGCAAAACAAGAGCTGCAAGATGAAGCTCATTAAAGAATGTAGTGAGGTGAAATGGTCATGTTGGAATCCGAGAGGAGTAAATTTTAGCTGAATTTGATACATCCAATAACTACCTGTCAAATAAGAAGCTGAGAAATAGTTTACCTCACTAAGAAATTTTAGCTACTGGTGAACTGAAAATTGTGCTCCAACAGCATTTCTCGTAATTTTGTGTTTCATATAAATATAAAAATTATCTTCTCCCAGGAACTACTATTGCTAGTGTTTCCTACAACACTGAGTATCCATAGATAATAATGTCACAATAATTACACAATTCTAAATATTCATGGTTTGACTTTCTTTGTACATACATTTACACTATTTTTAGCAACAACACATTCTAATATATTTATCTGTGTTTTTCTTAAACAAAACAAGTGATTTAAAAAGATAATTTAGTATGACATAGCAGACATAGAGTTCTTTAGAAGATAGAAACAGATTTCTTGAGAATTGGCTACTGATTTAAAGAGGACTTCAAAGTGCATGTACATGCATATACAGGAGGAAAAATAGTCTGAAGGTTTAAGTTGATAACAGCATATTTGCACACTGTGTAATGTGCTTGAGCAGATCTATATATTGAGAGGTTACCAGAATGGCTCTTACAGAAAACAAGACCCTTTGCCAACCCTATCCAATCTAGCCTTGAACACTTCTAGTGATGAGACATCCACAACCTCTCTGGATGAGAGGTTTCAGTGCCTCACCACCCTCATAGTGAGGAATTTCTTCCTAAGATCGAATCTAAATCTGGCCTTTTTTTAGTTTGAAGCCATTCCCCCTTGTTCTGTCACCAGACTCCTTCATAAAAAGTCCCTCTCCATCTTTCCTGTAGGCCCTCTTCAGGTACTGGAAGACTGCTATAAAGTGCCCCAAAAGCCTTCTCTTCTCCAGGCTGAACAGACCAAATTTTCTCAGCCTGTCCTCACAGGACAGGTGCTCCAGCTCTCTGACCATCTCTATGGCCTCCTCTGGACCTACTCTGATAACAGTTGCTCTGTTAGAAGAATTAAGGCGCTGCAATAACACAATTAAGAAACATTCTGCAACATCTATAGAATAATCTCCATAAATAAGAAACTGTTTTCAGAAATTTCCTCCTCAAAGTTTACAAGGCTACAAAACCCTTTTGAGCAATCTAAAAGCACTTCAAATAATTTTCACGATAAAATCCCCGAAGCAACAGAAGCCACCAAACCCATGTGTTGCAGGGACAGAACAAGGAATATAAAGGCCATTGCTGTTATCTTCACTCTCTCCAATAACAACAGAAAGGTTTAAATGCACAGAGGCAGTACCATTCAAAGATGCGTTTAAATTCAGCATTTGCAATCTAAACCTTCAATAAGTCCAAAAATATCCTTGATCTAGACAGTTTGGGGTGTTTGTTTTTTAGATTTAGTAGTTTGATCACACTGGGTTGAGAAATGTCTTTGTTGTAGTTTAGCAAAAAATATTTCCATGTTTATCTTTAAATTAAATGGTCAATATTAATTAGTTTTATAATTTTCTTGAAGATTTCATACTGTTGTGAGGAAATAATAGATTGGGGTTTTTTGTTTGTGGGGTTTTTTTTCATAAAAGGAACCCTTAGCAAGAATACCACTGAGAAATTGTTAGTTTGTTCTTGCCCCTACAGGAAATCAAGACTTTGTATTATTACTGCCTGAATCATCAAGGAAATTTGGCTTGTGGTCCAGATGAAACATGTTTCTGGGAGGGAAATACCTCTGTGCACATTAATGTAAGATGCATTTATAGGAATACTGGCAGTAGAATGATGGAAAGAACATGCCAGCATCTGTATCCATGAGAAGAAACAGTAATATAATATTTCTTTGTCCTCCAGACATAATGCTGAATATAAGAATAAGCAGAGTCCTTTTAGTTCCCGAATGCTGTAATAGTTACAGTAGCTGCATGTATTATTAAGTTATTGACACTATTCATCATTGTAGAAGTGTGTGTGCCACTTATATGCACTTTCAGTACAGCCAAGTATATTCAGAACAGGGAAGGATAAGAATGACTTCTTTTACTTTATACCATCTTCATGGACCTCTACTAAATTATATTCAAGTAAATAATAAATCTTTGTGTTGGCACAGTAAATCAGAACCTCCCTGGAGAACCACAATCTCACTTAGTTAAATGTGCTCTTCCCCTTTGTGTGTGAACTGAACTCAGGTTTTGAAACATGAAAGATCCTGAAAGTAATGAGAGGCAATATTAAATATCCTCCTTCCAGTTAGCAGGCTTCAATGGGGATTTTGTTCAAATTAGAATACAATATTAAGCTGAAAGGCTTTGTTCAGCGTCACATAGTATTAACATTTTCAGTGTCAGCTGAAGGCCAACTGCGTGTGTCACTAAGGATCATTAGGCTTTCAGTAGACCCATAGACGTTCTTGTTAAGGGTCATGATTTAAAGAAGAAGCTAAAAAATATTTTATGTTTCTGACTTACAAGATTCTCATTCTACATTGCATATGAATTTGGCATTTGATTTTTAAAGTATATACAGGCTTGAAAATAATCAATATATTTCCATAATCATACACCTATTCACAACCAGTAAAACAAATGTATCACCCTCTTCTCTCCAATGCGATTAATTGAGGTGGTTACTGATCTTCTAAACTTAATGTTCCAATACGCACAGATAAGTGCAGTTCTAAAAAACATTTCTTCAGCAGTTTACTAACTTCAAAGTCTGATTTTTTTCAACTGAAATAGTTGCAAATGCACACTACCTATAGCTTCAGTGTAATCAAAATCTAGTGGCTTGTGAACAACAGACCTTGAATGGTTGCATCACCCAAAACCAAAGAAACAAAAAGAAAATTACATCATAAGACTAAAAGACTCTAACTTCAAAGGCATTTTCTTGAGCAGTTATCTTGTCACCTGTTATATGGACAGGTGATGACAAAGCTTTATTTCTATTAGTTATGACATTTAAAATTAAGTTAATAATACCATTTTTGTAAATTTCAGTGACATTTATGACAATGCTGAGCATTTAAAGAATACTAAGTAACCTTGAAAATTGAACATACTATTTTTGCATTGACTGAATATCTCCAAAATATCTATTATGAAACCTCTAATAAGAATGGATTTTCTCAAGTATTTTTCATTAACATTGTGAAGTTCAGACTAAATTTGTTGCTCCCATAATCCCACTTTGTATCTCTCACAGCTCTGGTTTCATTTACGTTATTTTCTTTGCAATAGAATGAAACTGCTTTGTTTCTCCACTCGTTGTACAGTTCTGAAGCATCAAACTAAAAAAAAATTCTCATCAAAGAGAAACATTGAGATTAGAGTTCTAAATTTTTCATTATTTTTTTAAATTTATTTTTGCCAGATACATTGGTGTCTAAAGAATATGTAACTGTAATAGTGTCTCATCTGGACAGGCTAGAGAGCTGGGCAGAGAGAAATTAATGAGGCACAGTGAGGGTAAGTGTAGAGTCTTGCATCTGGGCAAGAGAACAACCCCAGGTGCAGGTATAGTTTGGGGACTGACCTGTTGGACAGCAGTGTAGGAAAAAGGGACCTCGGGGTCCTAGTGGACAGCACAATGACTATGAGCAATGTGCTCTTGTGGCCAAGAGGGCCAACAGCATCCTGGGGTAGATTAGAAGGGGGATGGTTAGCAGATCTAGGCAGGATCTTCTGGCCCTCTACTCTACACTGGTGAGACCTCATCTGGAGTATTGTATCCAGTTCTGGGCCCCTCAGTTCAAGAAGGACACAGAGATAGATGCTGGAGGGTAACAAAGATGATGAAGGAAGTAGAAAGCCTCTCTTCTGAAAAAAGGCTGAGGGAGCTTGCTCTCTTCAGCTTGGAGAAGAGTAGGCTCAGGGGTGACCTCATTCATGTCTATAAATATGTGAGGGGAAGGTGTCAGGAGGATGGAGCTAGGCTCTTCTCAAGGTCATCTAGCGATAGGACAAGGGGCATTGGGTGCAAGCTGGAACATAGGAGTTCCATCTAAATAGCAGAAGGAACTTCTTCACAGTGAGGGTAATGGAGCATTGGAACAGGCTGCCCAGGGAGGTAGTAGAGTCTCCTTCTCTGGAGATGTTCAAGACCTGCCTGGATGTGTTCCTGTGTGACTTGGTCTAGGTGATCCTGCTGTGGCA
Source organism: Upupa epops (assembly GCA_013397515.1). Classification (NCBI taxonomy): domain Eukaryota; kingdom Metazoa; phylum Chordata; class Aves; order Bucerotiformes; family Upupidae; genus Upupa; species Upupa epops. The sequence continues at coordinate 36,729 of VZRI01011097.1, read as the reverse complement.
GGGTGATTGGACTGGATGATCTTTCGAGGTCCCTTCCCATCCCTAATGATTCTACTATTCTATACTGATGTAGAGTAGGTAAAATACTACTAGTTGAGTGGATTTTCATTTTTGGGCTGTAGAAGTAAGAAATTTGCAGGTAATTCATAAAAACTAGGTACTTTTTGTACCTAGATTGAAACATAAAATCATAGGTGCACTATAACCTGTTAAGATATCATAAACCTCATTATATAATCAGTAATTCAGCAAATATCACTTGCTCTTTCACCATTTGATGCCTCCAGTTGCATGTAGTTTGAACAGATTTCACAAATGGCTCTAAGAAATGGAGGCAGGAAAGCAAACTTACCTATTTACTCTGACATTGGTTTTCAGACATAACACAGCCAACTCAAGTGGGATGCTGCAGAATTCCTTAAGCTGGAATTCATTAGAATCAGGTAGTTGTGCCATTGTTTTTTCTTGCTAAACCTTGCATATTTACTAGAATGTTAAGTGTGAAGGTTTCTTTTTTTTCCTATGTGACAATGCCAAATGCTTTGCAGATGCTAAGATATTGCAGCTACACTAATGAGATAGAATATTATTTGGCAGAAGCTGAAGAAAATACAGAAAGAACTTATACATCCATCTTTTCTCCAAATGAATATGCATGAGGGTTTCCAATGAGAAGCTGAATATCTATGTTTCATTACACTGTTTTCCTCTGAAAATTATCAATTATGAAAAAACTGAAAAAGAGATTAAGGAGGTTTGTTTTCCTTATCTTTGCTTTCTTCCATTCCTTTTAAAATGTGAGCAAACCTGAAGTCACCCCAACTAGATTTGCTCCTTCTGACTGTCGCTGGCTTTCAAATTAACTTACCTTGTGCTGTGGCTCACTGTGTATGAAGAAGCTGGTAAATATTTTTACTCTTTCAATCAACCTCCTTGGAATTTCAAGCAATAAAGGGGAGAAATTTCAGGCTTTTTGTGGTGTAGTAGCACAGTCCTCCTGTCGCTTGCAACCTACTCAAGACCTAAGGCATTTTCTCTCTCACTCCTCCCCAACAGTGCTTCTTATACCATGAACCAACCAAAATTATGTCAGACACAGATTATGAAACATGGCTAAACAGAAAGATGGCAAAACAGAATACTAAGTTCTGGGCCTTGCTTTCCCAGTCCTGTACTGTTCTACCTATCAATCAGGAGTTAGTCACCACATGTTGGTCTAGTACATCTGTATGTGTGTCATGATAACATAGTATAGCTGGACTTGAGGCAAAGCCAAGAGGTGGACACCAAACCTTGGAAATCAAGTTCTTGAATATTTCAACAGCCAGTATGGACCGGAGTGGGAAAATATCTGATGAAAGGCTATAACCTCAGACCCTATAATCAAAGATCTTAAACCCTTTGAGATTTCCTGGATCAGAGCGTGCTTGGTCAACACTGAGTGGGGATGCCTCTCAGGTACAAACAGTACAAAGAGATAGAATGAAGTCGGACTTCTTGAGAGTCAGTTAGTGTTTCAATTGCTGGAATATTATGAGTGCTTAAGCATGTATGTATATATGTGCATGTGTTTGTATATGTATAAAGGATAACCCGTAGTAAGCCTGTGTGAATCTTTGTCATCACAAAATCTGTAAATACGCTGCTATTTTGATTGTAATACATTCTACTGAATCACCTCATAAGTTTTAAATTAGTAATTAGATAACATTAAAAATCATGTCTTTGTTTTAGCCCTTACCATAATAAATCCTAGATTGCTGCCTAATCACAGTTGCATTAATATTTTACCCTGTGATAGGTAAGCAGGAATTGATAGGTAGGAAGGGTAAGATCATGCTAGTAGGTACTAACATATAAAGAATGTGAACACCAAGAAATAAAAGAAAAAAAAGGCAAAATAAAATAACAAAAAAACAGAGCTGGTTTTGCTCAAAAGCAAACAAGCAAACAGATGATAAAATGAAGGATCTAAAGCTGCATAGCCAGGACAAAAATCACACCATAGCACTGAATGTTAATGTGAATGAAATCTAAAGTTTGTCCTGACCCGTGTCTCATCCTTTTGAATTGGTTTACATGGACACCTTGGATATATATATCTACTTTCTTTTCAGCAGTGTCAGTTATAAAGTGACTTAATTAAAGGAAAATTAGGTTCATGATTAAATTTTATTGCTTCAATCTTAATTGTGTAGCCTAAAAACAACACAACATCTATACCAATCAAGTGTATATATTGTGCTAAAGCAGCTGAAAAAAGTGAATGAAGCTACATTGTTATGAACTGGCCGGTGGAAGTCCTCCCCTTTTATTTCATCTTGTAAAGGCAGGGGAAAAAAACTTTGCTTTGGTAGATTTTTCTAACACAGAACTATATAGATCTTAGAGGTCTTGGGAGAGAATGGTAGAACACATTGCCAGAAAAATTAAAGAAAACTCCTGCTTAATGTAATTCTGCTTTCAGGTCGGATAAGAAAAGTCAAAAAGGCAGTAAAAGGCAAGATTTTCTTAATTATTATTTAGTGTGTAGAAAAAAATACAGTTATGCAGTCATCTGATATTTTCTTTTGAAAATATTTTAATCATAAGAGAAAAAAAAAAACTAAGGAAAAATGTTAACAAAGAAAGGCAAAGATTTTGCACACTTAGGCTTTAAAATTTGTTTTTACCATTTGTTTCCACTTCATTCCATGCTAATTAAAAGAAAAGGATATTTATAGAGCCCAACAGAGAAATCAAAGGTGGATGAAAAGCTGAACACGAGCCAGCAGTGTATGAGTGCATTCCAGAAGGCCAGCTATGTCCTGGCCTGTATCAAAAAAAAGGGACAGCAGTTCAAGGGAGCTGATTCTCCAACTCTACTCTGCTCTTGTGAGACCTCTTCTGCACTACTGTGTCCAGTTTCCAATATAAGAAAGACACAGAACAGTTGGAACATGTCCAGAGGACAGCCACAAGGATTTTTATGAGGGACTGTAGTGATACAACAAGGGGGAATTATTTAAAACTAGAAGATGGCATTTCATTCTTACAGAAAAGCTAACTGGCACCTTTTGTGTTCTCTCAGCACAGCTTCATATTGGACTGGGAACTGTAAGTATTTTGAGAAATAACTTTTTTCTTTGTGGATCAATTAATTGACCAGAGCTCTTTTTGCATTAAACATTCATATTATCCCTTCAGACTCTCCCTTACCAGACCCATCATCTGACTTATTGATTGACATTTCTTGTCCATTTCCAGGTCATATACTCAAGTAATCCAAATCTTCTTTTTTCCAAATCTTGTATAACGTATGTAGTATTATTGCTTACACGGAAAAAGAGATTTCTGTTGAAATTAAATAAAAATATCTCATAAAATGAATGATCCAATAGGTTAGTCAGAAGCAGTGACTTTCTGTGCCAGGAATTAATAACCACTTGCTTGCACGTCAGCCTGTGACAGCTGCAAATGAAGGCTGCACAGAAATTGTGCCCTAACAAGGCCAAGCTGTTAGGCTGACAGATAGGAATTGTATTCTGAAAAGGGGAAAAAAAAGTAAAATCCATATTCAGTTTAGCCTCCATATTCAGTTCATCCCTCCTTCTCTTTGTCTAGTCTTGTACTCTGCTTCTCCACAGCTCTGCTGCTACTAGAACAGTTTGTAGAAATGGAAGAACATCAGAATCACAGGTGCTCAAAAACTCACCAAGAAAAACTATTTTACAGTTCACAAAAGATTCTATTAGATCAGTGTCTTGCTGCCACTGGAGAAACACAGAAGCTACAAAAAGCACTATTTATATATATGCACAGATAAAATACCTGTTGTAGAGATTCTCGTACTGCTCTTAATCTGCAACAACAAGCAACAAGCTTTTACTACAGGACTATCATATAGTCAAGTAATGTATGACATATGACAACATATTATAAAAGTTTTCTTTCTCTCATTTAATTTATTGTACTAATTACAAAACTAAGAAGAAAGAGAGCGGTAGTTCATCTCTGCTTTCAAAGGGTAGATAAAATTCAAGTAGCACCGTTAATATGACTGGCATCCATGGATTGTGCTGCATCAATTGTGACACACATTTCACAGTATCATAGTAACACAGTAATGATGAGGCTGGAAAAGACCTTAAAGATCATCCAGTCCAACCTGAAAGCAACCAAGTATACCTAAACATCTGACATCTAGATCATGCCACTCAGCACTTCATCCAGACTAACCTTGAACACCTCCAGAGATGGTAACCCAACCACCTCTATGGGAAGCCTGTTCCAAAATCAGATCACTCTTTCAGTGAAAAAACTTTTCCTAATGCCAAGTGTAAACCTCCCCTGATGGAACTTAAGACTTTGACCTCTTATCCTGTCTCCAGTGTCCAGGGAGAAAAGACCAACCTCCCACTGACCATAACCACCTTTTAGGTAGTTATAGACAGCGATAAGGTCACCCCCGAGCCTCCTCTTTTCCAGGCTAAACAGACCCAGCTCCATCAGCCTCTCCTCTTAGGGCTTACCTTCCAGGCCCTTTAGCGATATAGTTGCTATTCTCTGGACTTGTTCCAGCACCTCGACATCCTTCCTAAGCTGGGGGGCCCAGAACTGAACACAATACTCCGGGTGCAGTCTAACCAGTGCTGAATACAGGGGGAGGATCACCTCCCTCTCCCTGCTGGCCACACCATTCTTGATACAGGTCAGGATGCCATTAGCCCTCTTGGCTGCCTGAGTACATTGCTGACTCATGCGAAGTTTACTGTCCACTGGTACTCCCATGTCTCTTTCTACCTGAGTACTCTCTAAGAACTCCATTCCCAGCCTATAATTCTGCCTGGGATTGTTATAACCAAAATGCAGAACCCGACACTTAGACTTCTTAAAACTCATCCTATTAGAGTCTGCCCATTTCCCCGGTCTGTCCAAGTCCCTCTGCAGAGCCCTCCTTCCCTCCAACAGATCAACATGGGTTCCAAGATTGGTGTCAGCTGCAAATTTGCTCATGATGGATTCCAACCCATTATCAATATCATCAATGATGATGTTGAACAGGACAGGACTTAACACTGACCCTGGGGGGACACCGCCTGTAATGGGTCACCAACTAGATGCGACACCATTTACCACCACTCTCTGGGCTCATCTGTCCAACCAGTTTCTGTCAAAGTATATTCCTGTCAAAGCCTCTAGCTGCCATCTTCTCCAGGAGGTTATCATGGGAGATACAGGTACACCGCATCCACAACTTTTCACTCATCAACCAGTCAAGTTATTTGATTATAAAAGGAGATCAGGTTAGTCAAGCAAAGCCTACCCTGCCTAAACTCATGCTGACTGGGCTTAATCACTTGGCTGTTGTTGCATGATAGCACTCAGCACTATCCGTTCCATAACTTTGCCCCTAACTGAAGTGAGGCTACCAGGTCTATAGTTACCTGGATCATCCTTCCAACCCTTCTTGTGTATGGGGGTCACATTTGCCAAAAGTCATTGCTAGGTCACCATCTATTATCTTTGGTAAGTCATGAGGATCAGGAGAAGTGCCTGGAGACTGGAGGAGAGCAAATGTTACTTCAGTCTTCAAAAAGAGCTAGAAGGAAGACCAGGGGTAACTAGAGACAAGTCAGCCTCACCTCCACCCCTTGAAAGGTGATGGAACTAATTTCCCTTGGTACTGTCTCTAGGCTTATAAAGGCCAAGAGGGTCATTAGGAACAGGCAACATGGCTTCACCAAAGGGAAGTCATGCTTATTCTAAACTGATTACCTTTAATGGGATATACTCAGGTGGAGAGATGTTGCCAAAGCAGTTGATGTGGTCTATCTTGACTTCAGTAATGCACCTGGCACAGTCTCCCACAGAATTCTTGCAGCCAAACTGTGGAGGTGTGGTCTGGACAGTAAGGTCTGGATTGTGACCTGGCTATGGGATTGAAGTCAGAGAGTAGAGGTCAGTGGGACAGAGTCTGTTTGGAGGCCTGTGTCTAGTGGAGTCCTGCAAGGGTCTGTACTAGGACCAGTACTATTCAATATATTCATTAGCAACTTGGATGAGGGATGAGAGTGCACTGTCGGCAAGACTGCTAATGAGATAAAACTGGAAGGAGTGCCTGACACACTAGCAGCCTGTGCCACCATTCATCATGACCTGGACAGGCTGGAGAGTTGGGTGGGGAGAAATGCAATAAAACAAGAGCAAGCATAGTCTTGTGTCTGTGCAAAGATAACCCTCGTTACCAGTATGGGTTGGGGACTGACTTGTGGGAGAGCAGTGTAGGAGAAAGGGTCCTGGGAGTCCTGGTGGACAGCAGGATGAACATGAGCCAGAAATGTGCCCTTGTGGCCAAGAAGGCCAGTGGCATCCTGGAGTGGATTAGAAGGACTGTAGTTAGTAGATTGAGAAAGGTTCTTCCCTTCCACTCTTACCTGGTGAAACCATATCGGGAATATTGCGTTCAGTTCTGGGCCCCTCAGTTCAAGAACGACAGAGCAGTGTTAATGGGCTGCCTAGGAAGATTGTGGAGTCTCTTTCTCTGGAGAGGTTTAAAACCTACCTGGATACCTTCCTATGTGATTCATCTATGTGATCTAGCAGGGGGATTGGATTAGATGATCTTTTGAGGTCCCTTCAAATCCCTAACATTCTGTGTTTCTCTGTGATTCTGTGACTCCTAAAGAAGAATATTCAGGGCCAAAGGGAAATGGCTCACACTTCATTGAATCTCTTCTAACATAGATTTATTCTGCTTACTCCAGAAACACCCAGAACCTTCAGTGTGTGCATATATAGGACTAACAATATGGTTGAAAACTAGGCAGAGTTGTTACGTTTCTTGTATTTTCTTAACTCTGTTATGTAATTGCATGTGTAATGATAGTAGATATTTTAAAACCAAACCTGTTACTAATATAACATTGAATTGACCCACTTTAGTTTTGAGAAAAGTAAATTTAAATTGTATATTTGAATAAAGTATAATACAGGTATTGATTTTACAAGTTATGCAATATAGCATAACAACTATAATTTGATGCTTGAAAATGAATTTTGACCACTTCAAAAGTCTTAATCACTGTCTTCTAATTTCTTACATCAAGAGTGCAAACATATGCTGTGAGTGTATATGAAGTGCTCCTTTCCTTTCCCTCTCTTCTAGCAAGTCGTGGCATTTAGCAATAGAAATATATCTGCCTGAATCATCTTATCAGGCTAAAAATGTAGAGTTGTGATCTGTTCAGGCATTTGTTTCTGTTTAGGTGGGAAAAAGACAGCCAGTTAAGTAGAAAACCATTTTTTGATCTATCTGTTACTTGAAAGGATACACCCCTCTCTCTTTTTATTGCATGTAACATATACAATAATTTTTATATTTATGTAGATTATACCTATCCATAATATTTCAGGTTGTGACTTTGTGTTTTGGAAGTAATTCATGTTCATCTGAATAGATCACAGAATTGAAAGACTATTTTCAAAACATCTTTAAAACATTAAAGCTATTCTCAGGATTCATATAAGAGGAATTCTATTTTCTGCAGAGAAAAAGGAATGAGAAATCCTTTTTTCTTTTCTTTTCTTTTCTTTTCTTTTCTTTTCTTTTCTTTTCTTTTCTTTTCTTTTCTTTTCTTTTCTTTTCTTTTCTTTTCTTTTCTTTTCTTTTCTTTTCTTTTCTTTTCTTTTCTTTTCTTTTCTTTTCTTTTCTTTTCTTTTCTTTTCTTTTCTTTTCTTTTCTTTTCTTTTCTTTTCTTTTCTTTTCTTTTCTTTTCTTTTCTTTTCTTTTCTTTTCTTTTCTTTTCTTTTCCAGGGGAGTAGTAAATAAAACAAATAAAAAATATAGAAATAAAAAAATATGTGGAAAAGAGAAGCTCTAAAAAACTACAACAGGATTTGAAATGTGAGCAGCTAGTAACAGCATTGCTTATGAAAGCCTCACAAAAATCAGACTGCTGGGGATCAAATTCTTTGGACAAAATTGCCAACAATTTCTGTAAACTGTTCTTGGCCTCTGTTTAGAAAAAGCCTCAGACAGCACATGAGCAAGTAGCATTGAGGTATCTGATTCAAAGGAAAGGAAAGCAGGTATTGATGCTGCCTCATCCCCAACTAGGAGTTACTCTATGCATTCATATATGAAAGCAGAAGCCAGTGTCACCAGAGCCAAATAGCCTAACACACATGCATTGCCTAAACTTGCTAAGGAACCTGGGTGCTACAAGTGGGGTAGTTCTGCAGACTCCTCCATTAAAAATTCAGTGCCTGGAAGAGGACAAAATTTTGCCCTAAGTTTCCCCAGATACAGGCACATGTTAAAGGGGCTCTTATGCTACAGAGAGCCATGTTTGGTGCTGGTGTTATGGTGGCTGCCCCTTCAACTGCCAACCCAAAGCCAAGGACTTAGCAAAGAGAACTGCAGTCCCTCAGGATGAAGAGGTCTTTCATTTTTCTCAGCTGAAGATAAAGGTAACTGAGAAAAGTAGTGTAATTATGCAAATATAGGTCAGACTTCCCAGTGGTTTCAAGACAGCAGACATATTCTTTTTCACTGCCTCTTCATCCCAATTGCTCTATTCTGATTTTCTCTCATATTGGAAGGATAACTATACCAAGACATAGTGCCCAGAATGAAGTGGAATTGTATTAATTTCAGGTGTGTCAGATACATAAATTAAGCTACATGCTAGTTGTGTACCTTTTTACTGTTTCACCATACTAGACCTCCAAATATCCACTCAGAAATAAAACATAACATTATTTTTTTTCCATAACATTATTTTTTTTTTGTTCAGTCTTGGAACAGTCAGAATGAAATTTCATGCAAAACGTCCTCTAGATTTCTTCAGCAAGTAGCTGCAAAGCCATAAAAATAGCTACAGTGCAAAGAGCATAGGGAGAAGCAGGGAACTTGGAATAGGTGCCTATTTTGCATAAGCACAGCAGAAAATTACACATAATGTACTTATGCATGACTTCAAAGTAGTGCAAAAATTTTGCTTTAATTTTATGCTATCAGAACATGAATAGTTTTAACATTGAAGTTTTAACATTGAAGTTTTCAAGTTATCTAGAAACAGGTAGTTTCTTTCAGTGGGAAAATAAACTGTTGCCATCAATGGCTAAAAAACAACTCCATAAAATCTTCTGACATCTATCTTATTGTGAACAGGATCAAAAATGAAAAAAAGGATGAAAAAATCAACAGCACTTTTAGATATTGTAACAGCTTAGGGATAGGGTCTAAATCGGTTTGGCTTGGTGCCCGTAATTCAAGCACAACAACCAGCTCTCACCGAGAGTCCAACAGGAAATGAAGCAACTTTCCAAAAAAGACAACAGCTTATTGAACCCATCACCAATAAGAAAAGGAAAAAACAGCCAAGTAAGTTATAGAGAGTCAAAAAAGTAAAAGAAACTGTATCACAATGGTTTTACACATACTCAGAGAAATGGGAGATAGCTAACATCAATTTTTGGACTCAGATGGGAACTCTAGGAAAGAGACTGTATTCCAACTCATAACCACAAAGCCACCATACACACACACACACTTACACATTACTTTCCAGAATACAAAGGGGTAAGGGGGTGGTGTCAGGAATACAGCACAAAATATACATTTGATGCTTGTGGAAAAGTTCCTTTTCCTGTTCCTTATGCAGACATCAGCATCCTGTGATATCTCCCCATACTTCTAGCTCCTGTCTGCTTTGAAGGGTCTTCTTTGAGGCTACAGCAGCATCAAATGTAGAGGATACAACAGAATTCCAGACTCTCTCTCTGTTTGCCAAAGCCTTAGGAGAACAGTACTTGTGATCTCTTTTTCCCTCTCTTAGTAGAGGCTTCTCTCAGTCTCTCAGTGGCAGAGTATACAGGATCTTCGTCAGTTGGGTGGAGAAAAAGCCAACATGGCACTAGTGATGTCGGGTCACACCTGTTATGGCAAATAGACTTTTTGAGTTCTCATCCAAGAGATTTTCTACAGGCCTTAGGCAGATCTTCCCTTTCTTCTCCCCTGTGGTTAAACACCAAGGAAGGTAGAGTGTTAAGAGCTCACCTCTGTCTGGAGTCTTCAAAGGTGATTGAGCTGTAGAACGGCTGTGTGGAGGAGTTACCCTTACTTATCCCACTGCCAACAACTGGAATGTACTGGTGCTGGTTTTTCTGCATTTGAGCCCTCAGTGAAAGAGGGGAGGGCTGCAGATCCACCACCACCAAAGGGGTCTGCAAGTACAGACAACAGCTCATCTCTTTGGCCTCCCTACCCAGAGCTTGTATCTTCAGCCTCCCTGCCTGAAGCTAGGGTGAGTTGGTGCTGGCTACAGACCAAAAATTAAATGTCGGCTCTCTCTATGTTCAATCTCCCATGCAAAAGAGGGCCGTGGGTACCCCTGCAGAAGAGTTTCAGCCAGGTCTAGGCTCTTTTGAGTCTACCCTTTGTGGCAGGGTGTTGAGAGAGAGCTCAAGGGGAAGGTGGAGCTCTCTGCTAGAGGAGCACTCTGTCTCTCAAGATGTATTGCAGTAGAAGCAGGAGAAAGGCAAAGATGGCAAAGACAATGAAGAAATGCAAAGAAAGACAAAGAATCAGGAATTACCTTCCCATTTACAGACTGTGTCCACCAGTCACCTGTAGAGTCCAGACACTGATACAGGAGGTCTGCTATGAAAGCTACCTTCAGCTTAAAGATAAAATGCTTTTTCAGCATAAAAGCACCACATCTACTACTTAGCAATTCAATATTTTTCAAACCAAGAAAATTAACCCTTGCTTTTATGCAGAAAACATTTTAAACTTAACCAAAACCCACTATAAAACCTTCACTACACAATATGGCAATCAACTGAAGGTGTGGAGAAAATTTACAGGAATTAACAATTCTTATTCACTATTACAGCCTCCTTCAGGCAAAACGCCATCTTAACAACTGAACACCAACATTCTCCCTTTCAAACCAACAGGGAGGGGAAACAGGTTCAATTTCCTGCAAAATCTCCCAAGACAGGTATCAAGATGAACATTTGTGTTAAATTTTATCTATGATATATATTGATGTTGAACCTGCTATCAAGACTTTCATCTTTTTAATTTCTTTTTATTGAGATGCTTATTTGACTGTTTGGGGTTTTTTTCTATCACAACTATGGTTTTAGCAAAAGTTATTCTCATTTTAGTAGGCACTTAGTCACCTTACCATTTATATAAGGAAGTCCTCCCAGAAAATGGATCAGCTTTTATTGGTATAGTTAATCACATCTTAGGTATTCTAACCATTAAGTTTAGTAGAGATAAAAAAGTCATTGCCAGTGACCCCATTTATTTTGTAAGGATGACCCCATAGGACATATATGAATAAAAAACACTGCCTTTTCTTGGTACCACATTTTCATAATTTGTCAACTCCTATCCTCAATAGTCTTGTCGTGCCTAAAGGAGATCCAGGTTGGAACAGAACTCAGACATTGATTTCATTAGCCTCCTGAAGTCAAACAATATCATTATAGCAAATGTACTTGCAATTAAAGCAATTGCATTACATCATGGCTCAAATAACTGCTAGTGGACTGAAACTTAAATCATGCAATGCTGTAGCATTCATTGATGCTCTTTGTTTAAGGAAACAAAATGTTTAAGAATATATGAACATTTTTCACATTAGTGGGCTGGGTTTTATTTGTTTGGATTCTTCTTTTTCTTAATCTCTGGAGTTCATATGCAACAAATGTACCATGATCATGGGCTTGAGACAATGGATATCATTAAAACTGATATTGGCTCCCTACTGTCACAACTTCACCCCTCACCAGCCATTTTCTTACACTTTAAAATATCTCTGTGAGCCATCAGATCTATTTGATTAGTATTTAGAAGCTGCACCTTTACCTATGAGCTGGAAGTTAGTGACACAGAGACTATTGAACACAGATGGTTCAATGGACTCAGATGGGTCATCCTGCTGCAGAACAAAACTTGATATGAGATTGCCATACCTTTACATTTGGTCTCAATTTCTAATCACAAAAAAGGGGATTTTAAGGGAAACTAAAATCACACTAAGAAGAAAACACACATATATAATGAAATCTCAATGCTGTAGTTGAATAACACAACATAAAAGTTAACTCCATCTATAGTCTGATTGTTACATGTACTAGGATAAAATAAATTGCAATGCATTTATCAATTGGCTTTTATCTGATTTGAACTTAATTAAAATTGTTACAAATCTGTACCTGTCCAACGATGCAAAACTTTCCCATAATGTTTTGTCAAATCCCACTAAACACTGTATTTCTTACAAAAAAAAAAAAAAAAAAGAGAGAAGAATAATTATTTCTGCCTTGCAGAAGTTCTCTTCTTTCCAGAAAGGGAAAAATACGCAGATGTGGCCCAAGAGTAGAATAAGTTTCTTTTTCATCTTTGACTCTGAAATAAAGAGCAATTCTTTTCTGTAATGTGTTAATTACATATAAAACCCCAATTTTATCTGAGATTCTGAAACAGAAATTCATAACAAAATCTTAGTGCCTATTTATATGTAGAGTTACTGAAAAAAACACAGTAAGGTACAAATGTTGAGACTGTTAAGAATGCTACTCTTTTCTTTACTTTAATAAAGACTATTGTTCAAATTTTGAATAAGCAACACTTTCTACATTCTTTACCTTTTTCCACTGCAGAGATTTATAAGAACATAGGGGCCAATTATGGTGCACACTCTGATGAATAAAATTTTGTTGCCTGAAATGAGTTTTGATTATACCAAGCTACCTTTTTTTTGCAGGGGGAAGAGGTGGGAGCAGTGTTATTCAGAAAGGTATTTTTCTTGCATTTACGGACTTAGTGATTAATAATCAAAAGTCAGTAATAAGGCACTGTAATTAGCAGCAATTATAGATATCAAGATTTAGGGACTTAATTTGTCTGTGTGAAAGAGATTTTGGTAACTTCTCTGAAAAACATTTCCACTTTCTTGTGGAACTAATATGGTGGAAAGAAAGAAGAAATACCTGCTTCATTTAAAAACAGCAGTGGCCTAAAACATCCATTGAGCCAGCACCATGGTTAATAAGTTCTGCCCTCACCTACCGATGTCACTTCAGGCAAAAGGAATGAATCTGTGAATTTACTGGGCTCAAGAAGTGACAAAAGTCTGTAATCCAAATGTGAAAGAGACGCCCTTTGAGAACATATGTTCATGTCTCAGTTCCTCTGCCACAAACTGAGAATTAGCAGCAGGCAAATAAGCAAAAATAACAACAACAACAAAAAGTTTTCAAACTTAAGCAATGTGAACCAACTGAAATACATCAAAACAGAGCAAAACACAGTCCTCAGCTTTTAATTCTGTGAATGACTTCACTGAGAAAACAAAACATATTCATTCATTGTGTATATTTCCCTAAGGCATATTCAAATAACTAGACATTCCCAGTCACCTGATTCTGTTGGTAAACATGGGAAAAGGAAAGTGTTTGTGCTTGTGGTTTCCTCATTAAGAGAACTGTGAAGGGCTTTTGTTCCTGTCTTTCTTACCAGTTGGAAGAATTCTAAGATGTCTTGCTAAGCTCCCAGTGCCCTGCTCTGGCACAGTATTGGTACAGCAGGAATCTGGCAAATTTAGGTGCCAACCTCTATCAAACCTCTGCTGAGCACATGCAATTTGAGTTTTGTTATTTGTAAAGCCTTGCAACTCAGCTGGCATTTATTTTTTTTTTTGTTACTTCAAAAAAACCAAAAAATATTATGCAAATAACAGTCTTTGCTTGAAAGCATGGCATTGCTACAGATTTTTTATCAAAACAATACAGTAATTAAGATCCATAGGTGTTGAACATGACATTACCTTCAGGAAGCACAGTTACTTAGAAGATATTTAGTTGAAAAGTAAAATCAGTGAACAGCATCATTTCTGTTCTAGCTCAAAGCAGGACAATAGGCAAAATAGATTTTAATCTGTGCAATCTGATCTGAGTTTCTCTTGTTGGTGGTAAGAGCAGTCAGAAAAGGGAGATATCCACTGCAGAATACCTCAGTTCATGCTTAGAAAATATGGTGCTATATGGAACATAAATAATCACACTACATGAGCTACATGGAATATTCCAGAAAAGGTAATTTTTTAAAATTCAGAAACAAAATATGATTTCTTAATGAACAACTGACTTTCAAAAACCAAAAATCTTCAATTGATACTATTGACTTAGTAAGTAAAATTTCTTTAAGCTTTTGAAAATACGATAATTTCTCATAAAACATTAAACCTACATTGACTATGGATAGAACACTTTTTGTTTAATGGGCTACGCACATAATAGAATGTGAAATACTGTGTCAGATCTAATTACCACACATTCAAAAAAAATTGATCCATCCGAACTAAATATATTCATGCACATTTTCAGCTCTGTTCTGATTACAGTAAAAGATCATATTCTTACTAAACAGCTGCTTTGTATGTTTTGGTATGACAAAGTAATTCAACGGGAGAGGGTAATCACAGTTTCATAGTCCCACATTTTTACCAGAATGGACGTCTGTAAGTTTTGACAGGAAGATGGATAATTATTTTCTTCTTTGATTTTTTTTTCTTTCTTTAGTTATTTTTCATTTATTTTTCTCACTCAATATTTCCTTCAAGCTGACAGCTAAAAGCCAGTCTGAAACAAGGTAGTACTCAACCTCTGCTTCCTCCTTTCTAGATTCTTTTTATCTTATAAGACACACAGAAAAAGTTGTCAAGATTTAAACTAACCATAAGAAATATATGCAGACACCTTTTAGCATGCCATTCTTAGAATCATGGAATCATAGAATTGTTTAGGTTAGAAGAGACCTATAAGATCATCCAGTCCAGCTATCAACCAGACCCTACTATGCCCACTAAATCATATTTCTCAGAGTGACATCCACTCATTTTTTTAACAAGTCCAGGGACAGAAACTCCATCACCTCCCTGGAAAAGCATGTTCTGAATCATCTTCATCACTTTTTCAGTGAATAAATTTTCCCTCATGTCTAATCTAAAGCTCTCCTGACACAATTTCAGGCCATTTCCTCTTGTTCTTCTTTCATAATAGAAAATATAAGGAGGTCATTAAAAAAAAAAGTCCCAAAAACTGCACAAAAACCCCACAAACAAAAAAACAACTTGTTGTAGTAAATATAAAGAAATAACTTCAACACCTATAGCTTTTTCCAAAGCATGGGATTTTCTGTCACACAAAGATCTCTCCTCCCCTGTGTACCGTGTGATGAAATGCAACAGAAATAGTAGGCGGAAATCAGTAACATAAATGAACTTGCACTTCTTCTAGTGTTCATCAGAAATGATTGAACATCAAAGATTACAGATACTATAAGAGATTCATAAAAACACTTAAGTAATCAGCCACAAGCAGAGTTACAGTCAAATATATCTCTCCCATGGAGATGGGGAAACACTGTGCTTGTATCAATGTATTTGCTTTCCATTTAACATGGGAAATCTAGCTGTGCTCCACAGAGGCCAATATTTTATAGGCTCAGGGACTGCAGTTAGCAGTTTAGCATGCTACTTATATTCTTTCTGTTGTTGCTGGGGTGGAGGGTATATTTGCCCCTCTGTGCTGAGCACATTTTCAGTATTACATGTTAGTGGTGGAAGCTCCTGTTTCATCACTTCATGACACTCCAGGTTTTACAGAGCCAAAATCCCCACATTCATCTCTTCATACCTTCTGCAAATGCAAGCAAGTAGGGAAGTATGTTGCCTGAAGGCAGCATTAAAACCACAGTGCACTGAAAAATAGACTACACACTGTGAGGAAATCTGAACCAATAATCTACAGGTAGGATGGAAATGGCTGCTGTTGCTCAGTATATGAATTGGTAGCAGTAAATCTAACACAAATGAATTAACAGGCAGAGTTAATATGATGTAATCAAAGGTACAATCCATATACTACCTTATTATTATTGAGGCTCCAATATTCTAAACTTTTTTTCACATTCTTTATGTTAAGAAATCACTCTGAATTCATACAAGATTAATCATTACAACCGCAGCTTGGAAAATCTGTAAGATAAGCAAGAAATGTTCTTTTAATTTCTCACAGTTAACAGCAGTCCAATTTTATCTCATCTGGAGATCTTGCTAGCCAAATGTATGCTGGCTATGAAGGAATCTTAGATGCCACTACTTATCAGATTATACATGTTATTTGAAACACATTTGGGGCACAATATTTATCTCCTGCATGCACATTTTAAAAAAATAAATTAATCTGAAATCTGAACTGACAGAAAAGGTCTATTATGAGTTATTATGAATCAATTATGAGTCAATTATGAGTCAACACCTGTTTTACCATAACATAAATGGACAAATATGTACAAATTTGTACATATGTACAAATTCAGCTACCTCAAACTCTTTAATATCTAAATAATGGCAACAACATTTTGATCATTATGATTCCTGAAATTACCACATCTGCCATTTTTACTGACTATCTGTTCACAGCACCATTATATTTTGTAATAAAAACAAAGAAAACAAACAAAAAAAAACCTCACCAAAACAAAAAAGCCCCCTCAACAAGTCCACCCAAAATAAAATCAATACAGGATATATTAATTCATATATGAAACACTTCTGACTTTTCTGACCTCCATGAATGAAAAGATTTGCAGATGTCCAGTTTTCTTATGTGAATTCTCTATATCTAGTAGCACCAGCTGTTTGTGTCACTGTTTATACACACAATATAAACCAAAGGTACTTTCAAAAAAATCAGTGGCCTTTATCATTGTTATTTGCCATCATCACAGTCCGTCATCTGCTGTTGTTTCAGACCACATTTTTGATGCCAAGTATGGGAGTGCATTACTGTGCTGTTGAATAGTGGAAAATTGATGTAAAAGGATTGCTGAGCTTCTGTTGGGTGGTATGGGAAAAACTGAAAGATTTTTTTATGCTGAGATGTAAAGTGATTAATATGTGATACAAAATTTATCTTTCAGGTGACAGTTTCCCAATTTTGGCACGCTGTTTCCTTGTAAAATACTGGTATAGATAGGCTTTAGATATATTGTAAGAAAATCTTATATTATAAAAACTATTTTGCAATACCATACTATCACCTTTCTGTAAGAAGCACAAACTTATCTTTACACTTTTTTCCATTTATTAAGATAACAGAATGTAAGACTGACAGATGTACACAAAATGTACACTCATATACCAGTTAAGGAAGAAAAAAAGAAATTCAAATGCCCTTTAACCTTGTTTTAACCCTTCATTTGCATTGTTGATACAAATGCTATGAAATCACTTTGGCTGCACTTGACTGTAATCAGTATTTCTCTCTACTCTCTGTCAACCTCTATAGAGGTTTAAGTGTTTCAAAGAGCTTGCTATATCCACAGCAGTATGTGCTAAATCTATGGGTGAAATGACTCCTAATTAGTTAATAAACATATAATTCTTTAACCATTATTTTAGCAACTTTTCTGGTTTTATTTAATAAAATATTGAAGTAAATTTTACATGTCCTCAAAATCAATATAGAAAATTTCTTCAAGGACACCTATCCAATCTTTAGAGCTGCCCAGGCTATCCTGGAAATGCTTTTGCATCGAAAATTGAAGTTCACTAGGCATTAATAGTTTCACCTTTTGGCATTCTACTTTTCCTCCTGTATTTAATGATTAAACATCTAGTTTTGCCATTAATGGTAAAGTTGATACTTGCTTTTATCTGATTCATCAAGCATGTGGACAAGTGTGACATGGATAAGTAAGAAGCCAGTCTAATTTGAGCACAGTCCTCTGAAAAACAGAATGCTTATTTTTAAAGAAAATATGCTTTGTAATAGCACGTGTTCTGGCTGTATGTTCTGGAATAATTGTATGTAAGCGATAGGACAGTATATCTCAAATTTGGAGCAGCTGTTTGTCATCGATTAAAAACCATGACAACAGTATTGATCTATGAATTTAGTTATTAATGGGCTAAAGTAAAAACAATACAGGGAGGGTTTGAAAAAAACCCCAAACATTTATGAATTACAGGCATAAAATACCCCCAACTTGATATAGAAAAAAAAAAGCAACAAACATTTAATTCCCCCCATATAAAAAGTCCACATAAAAACCCCACATACACATAAAAACATATGGAGATTAATCAAAATGTTCTTAAATAGCTGAGCCAAAACTTACATGTTCAAACCCTAAAAAGGGAAAAGAGGCTTTGGAAGTTCCTGCTTTTGTTAAAATGTAGTGCTCACCAAGTCCATATTTATGTCCTTCATTGTCAGTGGGCATTTTGAAGTCCAGTTCTGTGTTCCAGGTGCTTCCATGCCACTGCTCCATTTTCAAAATGCCAATTCCTATGCCCATGAACAAGGAGAGAACACTCTCCATTTCAGAAAACCATGGAATACAGACAAAATCTTCTTCCCAACAATCTCTAAGGAACCTCACCTCTCTATTCACCACATTTCCAGGGTAAAATGGCTGCCATGTTCAGCACTTAGTGACATTTGCATACTCTCCAAAAAACAGATGTGAGGAGGCAAAGATGGAGTTGAAAGAAGGATAGGGCAGAAACACTAAACCTTCTCCCACTCCAGACCCCTCCATTTGCAAAAAAATGCATAAATTAAACTTGCAGTTTATCAATATAAGTTGCACTTACCAAGATAAACAACCCAATATTTCAAACCATTCTTCCACATTTCCTCCTCTGAAGTAGGTTCAGGCTCAGCATCCCATACCAGCCAGTCAACTGAGACCTGAGCTGTGCCCTGAAGCAGGACCCTGTGCAAAGCCAAGATAAAGTTTATGGTGAAGGAACTGCAGGACAGTAGCATGTTGCACAAAAAAGGTGTTATACATGGCAAGCACTGAATTTATTCTGTATTATTTTCTACTTGACACATAACACTGAGCATCACAGAAAAATCTAAGGAACACAGTATCTATGATGTGGGTGCAACTCCCTCAGTAAGGAAGAAAAAGGTGAGGTCCAAATTTGTGTATGGTCTTCAGCAAAGGAAGACATGCAATATAATGTATTAATGGAGTTAATTTTAAGTGAATGTGAATTGGAAAACAATAGCTTAGTGTGTTCCATACATGTGCTTGGGGCACATACAGGCTTAATCGCTTTCCTGGTTAGGAACATAAATCACATCCTTGTTCATAAATGAAATGATGCATTAAGATTCCTACCTCACATGAACCAAAATGAAACATTCTAAAATTTCTAAGTTATATATTACAGACAAACCACATGTTTTATCTGATTTGCATAGTTTATTAACAATCAGGATACAAAGTTCTTCAGAGAATGTTAAGAAGAAAAATTCCATTTGGATCAAATGTGCAAAGATGATTACACAGCAATATTCACTTTTGAGGAAACTAACTTTGCAGTAAATATAACTGTCTCAGTTTTGATTTCCCAGAAATCTTAAAAGCACGACAAAAGCAAGGACAATATAATGATAAAGATTAATAACAGATTTTTTCAACAAAGGCCAAAAAAGCTAGAAAAAAATTAAGAAAAAACCCTGTAAAGTGCTAGAAAAATTTATCTGGCCCACCCCCACTGCAATACTGATGAGCCGAATAAAAGTCTTCCTGAGAGGAATCAAAACCAAGCTTATCATCCCCACCACCTTACAAATGACAAATACTACCCATGTGGCAATAGAAGAGGGGAAAATAAACCAAAAAAACCCAAAAAAAACAACCAAAGATGTTATAGGGCAGAAATTATACTGGATAAAGAGAAAGGAAGAAGGGGAAAAAATGGAAGAAAGAAAAAGAAAATGATACTAAAAATCAATCAGAAAGATGGGTGAAAGTGCAAGGAAGGAATGTTAGAAGCTATAAGAGAAACAGATGGAGAGGGACTATTTTTTTCACAAGGTCCACATGGCTGCAGAGCAAAAAGGCAATGACACCAGCTTCTCTTCACTGTGGCTCATGAAGGGAAGAGAAAGTTCAGTCCTCCCATATGCCATTTATAGTGCCAAGGAGAATGGTTATCCATTGGTAATCACACTGGTCATGTAATGGGGTCTGGTTGGTTCTTTAAGCTGCCCCAACAACAATAATTTTTCATTACATAGGGCAGACCACATTCAGGAGTACAGGATTGTTTTCTGAGAAATACTAATAAAAAAAAAAGCCTCTGATTGTATGCACATAGAAAGACTGGAGTTTATAATACATTTTAACAAAGGATTTGATGAATTTAATGTTGATAGTCAGTTTCCCATTTTAAATGAACTAAGTGGTTTATAGTGGAGTAAATGTAAACATAAAGAATAAAGTACAGGTCAATATATATTACATTCTACCGTATGGCAGTCAGCTGTTCACAGCAGAGCAAGTATAGTGCAGTCCAAATAAACATTTCTAATCCTCTTTTTAACCCATACTGTTGTGTTGAACTGAATTAAATTTTGGGGGACTTTGTCTCAAAACTGCTTAGTGAATGTGACACAGCAGTTTTACTGAATGCAGAAGAACGGCAAGTTGGATAATTGTTATCAGACAATATAGCTTCCATTGCACAAGCAACAGAAGCTATGACACAGCAGTGAAGGTCCATGACAGTGGCTTTCCTTGCTCCTTCTCCTTCCTCTCTTATGGTGCCTACCTGACCTTTTTCTTCTCTGATTCTCCTATTGCTTTCCTACCCCTCCTCTTTGCCTCTCCCCTTATAAATAAAAGCAACTGATGGATGTTATCTGATCTTGTTTGCATCTTAATTTCCCCCTTAGGATCAAAATGAATCAAATGTCTGTGGGCTTCTAATAGGACCCCAACAATTGTTCATATAAATTATACTAACTTGCTGAGATAAGAACTGTTAATTTGTAATTTTTAGGTGCTGAGCACATTAATGTTGAAAAATAAAACTGTAATGCATGACACTGGCTCTCATATTAAACAGCTTTCCAAATATGAAATGATAATAAAGATAGTGGACATACAAATTTGAAATAGTAATCAAGATATTTAATTGAACTTTAAATCTGTAAGCAATAATCCAGCATATTTAGACCACCTTTAAAATGTGTTATAGCCTGACATCCATTTCCACAAAGGTCCTAAGCCACCAAGATCTTGTGCCTCCTACTTGGATTCATATCCTCTTCCAGGATGAGTACATGCAGTCCTTGCATGCCCAAATTTCCTTTAAAACACCCTAAACTGAAATTTTAAAAAAAGGACAATGGATCCCAAAGACTTTGTCTAGCAGGTAGCTGAGGAGTGTGAAAGTCTGTACCAGCTGGGGCACACTGCAGCTGATCTGCCATGCAAACACTGAATTACAGTAAGGCTGAGAAGCCTGCCATCTACTGTTTCTCTAATGATTTCATTTGTTCCTCTAACAGTTTCATTCCTACTGGTGAAGCAGGAAATGGACATTTAAGTGTGATTATCCCACTCTACTGCAACACTGGTTAGGCCTCACCTGAAGTTCTGTGTACAGTTTTGGGTACCTCAGTATAAGGATATCAAAGTATTAGTATGTTTCCAGAGGGTGAAAAGATGGTAAATATTTCTGAGAGCATGACTTACTAGGAGCAGCTGAGATTACACTCTTTACTCAGCTTGGAGAACTAGGGTGACCTCATTGGTGTTCAAAATGTCTTCAGGGCAGGCAGCATAAATGGAGAGTCATCCTTGGTGATGACCAACAGGATACAACAAAATGGAATGCAGCTACATCAGGAGAAATTCAGACTGAACATTAGGAAGAGGTTCTTCAACAGGATACAACAAAATGGAATGCAGCTACATCAGGAGAAATTCAGACTGAACATTAGGAAAAGGTTCTTTACTGAGACAGTTGTTGGAAAATGGAACAGACTCCCATGGGAGCCTGGTCACAGCACCAAGCTGTTCAGATTTCAAATAGCATATGGATGATGCTCTTATTCATATGGTTTACATCTAGATAGTCCTGTGAAGAATAAGGAGTTGGACTTGACCCTTATAGGGACCTTCCCACTTCATAGATCCTATGATTCTGTGACTACTGACACAAATCTGTCTATTAACTGAAGCATGCATGCCTTTGTGTTCTAATTTGAATCACACATGTTAAAAGTATGGACTGTCTTCAGATAAAAGCAACAAACAAAAACATTGCCACTTAAATTCTTAAGAACAAAAAGAAACATCTGTTGTACAGTGTGTACAGTGATGTCCTACAAAGCTGTTGTAATACAAATTGTGAAGACAAAAATTCACTCTGATTACACGTAAGGTGATAGTCCTTATTTTAATTGCTCTCAAATTTGGTTTATAGACCATTACTGCTCATGCCTTAGATAAGGTCTGTGATGTCTTATACTGAAGCTAATCAGAAGGCTATATTAAAAAACGTTAAATAATTTATCTTGTCAAAACTGATGGTTAGTTTGTGTAATGAGCTATGTCCTTAACAAATGTAAATCCATCATGGGCTAATATGTTTATTTTATCTAAGGGCTGATTTTAATGCACTCACAGAAGAAGGTGTGTCATCTACTAAGATGTTTACTACTTTTATTCTCAGGTCTGCAAACCATATTCAGAACATTTATTTTACAATATCTTTAATTGCTTCTTTTTCATGTTACACACTTATTTTACTTATTTACAAAGTTTTAATATGAATGGGAAAAGGAACAAAGGGTCATTCTGAAAGAAAACTATTCTGGTTAAGTATTTACACACAGATGCTTGGATACACTTCTTGTATGTATAAGCATTCTTTTCTTTTTCAGTTGAGAAGCTCATTTTTTATGTAAGAGCAGAGAAAATGTATTAGAAGAGGCTGACATCTTGAGAAATGCAGGTAAAAATAATTTCTTTTAGAATGGGCAGCATGGACACTTTGCATTTATCAATAATTTAACAAATTGAATTTGCCCTGGATGTTTTCCTTCATTCCTTATGCTCAGATGATTTGAAAGAAATATTATTTTCCCTCTAGGCATTTGAAGTTACTTATCTCAGTAAGTACCATTCTGATATTTTTTATGAAGCCTCTTGTACATTGTTTTCCTAACTTGCATACCAACTTCACCAAATAGGACCTTTCCTGTCCATTATCTCTTTTCTGCTATGCTTACAATTTTTTTTTAGGGGGAGCGGTGGTGTGCGTGCGTGCGTGCTGTGTGTTACTGCTTTATAGCTCTTTAAAGTGAAAATAAGCTTAGGATTCTTGGTGTCTAGTAAACAAGTTGGCTGTGTAAGAGAAAAAGTAGATTGAAAAAATGCATTATGTGGAAAAAAAAAAAAGAGGGACAAGATGAAAAGAGAAAAAATGATTGCCCAGAGACTGCTGCTTTTACAGGTAGATAATATAGGTTCAACACTCTCTTTTTCCTGCAAGATGGAGATACACAAAATGGGTCCTTTACTAATAGCATTTTCTGTCATACATGACAAACATCTCTAGACTTGCCTACTTCTACGATGATCAACTAGTGCAAAATACTTAGCTGACATGATTTTCTGTAATATTTACATTTTGACTTTATGTGAGGTTAGAACAGGAACTTCCTAAACATAAAATGATTAATCCAACTGTTCTGGTTAGAAAATTATCAAATTTTCAAATATCTGTTTCTGTGCTTTTATGCCAAAAAAGCATTTTATTTTGAAGCTAGAGGCACTTTCCTAGCAGACCTCCTGAGTCAGTGTGTGTACTCTACAGGTGATTGGTGGACAGAGTCCATAAAGGAAGGTACTGCCTGCTTCTTGTTTATTTATATTTCTGACATTAAACAACAGCAATTAAATACAGTTATTTTACAGTTATTAAATTTGCTATATTGTGGGGTTGGGGGGAGGGGTGTATGAATAAGCTTTAGACTCTAGAGTTCTTCATAGGTAAGTATTACACTTAGTATTTGCACAGAAATATCACCTACTCAAAGTTTTAGATTTTTTAAGAATATTTTTTTTTTTTTAAATCAATATAGGAATCAATTGAGGAAACATGTTGTCCCGTTTTAGGAAGACAGGTATTAAATTCTTTCAATTTAAAGGCCTTCAGGCAAGAGATTTGGGAAAAGGAACAACAATTCTTTATTAAGAACACTAAGGAAATAACCCAACCGTACACCCCAAACAACCAGTCAGAATATAAAGTGTCCTAGGGATCCCGACAGAGCAAAATAAAACCTGTCCCAATTTAGTTTTTTCCGGCGTGGCAGCTGCAGAGAGCCTTCCTCAGGGTGGGTGCAGGCAGGAGCAAGAGACGCAGGAGATGGCCAGGAGAGAGAGAGTCGGGCAGTCACAGGAGCACTTTGGGGAGGGGAGAGCAGGAGGCAGGAACCGAGAAGATTGGCGGCAGGGGCAGTAGTGGAGAGCGGCGGCGGCGGTGGAGAGTGGGCGGCAGGGACAGCTTCAGCTGGGAATCCCAGGGTCTGGGGAGGCGGCAGGAAGCGAGAAGATCGGTGGCAGGGAGCGAGTCCAGTCGAGACCAAGACTCT
>VZRI01011097.1:407-12115 GCA_013397515.1 Upupa epops | reverse complement strand
ACCCCAAGACATATCGCCCCACCTGATTTTAACAATTGGGTCAGTATTCACTCCCCCACCCTCCTGAAGTTACCAAAAACAAAACCATACAGCTTCTCAATTGCTTTTCAACAGATGAAAATAGAATACAAACTTCTTGCTTCTATAACCCAAGACACATGTCTATTATAGAAAGCACAGTGAAAAGCTTACTCATCTAAACTGGTTGCCTGGGATAGGGTACAGTGTAGTTTCCCTGTTATCCAAGAGGTACTAGTTAGAGACCTGCTGATCTGTTTGGATTCCCACAGGGCCAGGGGACTGGATGGGATTCACCCCGGAGTGATGAGAGAGCTGGCAGATGAGCTTGCTAAACCGCTCTCTACAATTTATCAGAACTCGTGGATCGCAGGTGAGGTCCTGGATGGCTGGTGCATCCTATCAGGACCCACAGATTTATTTACACTTAGATTGCTTAACTGGTCTCTAACTCAGTTTTTTTTCAACCAGGGCAAACTACTCCTTTGTCCTGCCTTCCTTCGGGGCCTGTGTTCTGGGGCTCATCAGGACAGCCTCAGGTACTATAGACACAGGCAAAGAAGGCATTTAGTATCTCCGCACTCTGTATCCTCTGTCACCAGGGCACCTTCCTTATTCAGGTGGTTGACATTGTCTCCAGAAATAGTTTTATCTGCATTGTATTTGAAGAAGCCATTTCAGTTGCCCTTGACCTCTCTTGAAATGTTTAATTCCAAGGAGGTCTTGGCTTTCCTAGTTAATCCAATCTATTTTTATGGAGAGAAATGCAAAATTAAATGAAGGTGCTAAATCACACCAGGACTCATAGGATATGAGCAGGTGTTTAATGTTCTTAATTACAGTGTCTTTCTTAAAACATTTTAGCCATTTGAACACTTATATGTGAGAATAAAGGACGAAATAGAAAATCTAGTTCCAAAAAAGTTCCCCAGACCAGCAAATGATTTGGTTGTTTCACTCTAGCCAGCATAAATCTGGAAACCATAAACTCAAGTCTAGATCGCCTACAATAATGGAACAATGCTGTGATTAAAAAGCATTAATTTTTCATATATCTTTTGAAGGTCGATAGACAGTGATATCTTGCACCTGATTAAGTTATACTTAAAGTGAACTATCTTCATATATGTATTAGAAGTGATTTTGCAAAACAGAAATTATAAAAAAAGTTGTTGCAATTCACACATGTTAGCTTAGCAGCTAAAGAAAAACTGAGGAAATAAGGAGTCTTGTACATTTGATGATTTTAGTTACCAGAAAAATTCAAGGCTATGAAGTCATGAGGCCAAGATAACTTTTTTATCCTAAACTCTCCTCTTTGAGATGCAAATACTTTCACCTCTAAGATATCTCTTGTTAGAAACTTTTATAGAAAAAACCTCCAAAGAATAGTAACTGTAGTGAAATCTCACAAAAAAAGTCAACAACATTACCCTTGGAATTTCACAAGAACTAAGTTACTCAGAAAAATTTGCTGTAATCTAATGAATACACTCAATGTTTATTAAGGTGAGCTTGTGCTGCCTCTGACAGAGAAAGGAAGGACTGTCTCTCACACACACATCAGTTCTGACAACTTCTAGCTCTTGTCAGTACCTCAGGCTTACTGAGATAGGAAATGTGAGGATCAATTCAGGAAACTTTGTCAATCATTGTGAGAGAAATAAAATAAATTATGTCTCAACAATTTAAATATCCATTAAATTATTACTCTGTGCTATGTGTATTTTCTTCCCCAATTGTATTTGTTAATGCTGTTTGCAGGGGTGATGGACAATGGCGTGACAACATACGTATTTTAACTTTAGTTTTGCTCTTGCTATTTTTCAACATTCCAATTTGCCAGCTACCCAAACCTTGTTAAGACAAGGCTTGCTTGAAGACATGCTACGGTGAAACTGTAAAACTATGAATTATCTGAATAAAATAGGAAGAGTTTTACCTTGCAATGTAGTAAAGTTTTAATTTGCATAATGTCAATGTGGCTAGAATTTTAATTTCACATAAATTCATTTTTTGCCTTAGGATTAGAGCACTTAGTTCTACCAATGTGTTCCTCCTCTCTTGCTTTCTCCTTGTCCTCCCTCACAACTGCCACTTAAAATTTTAGTGGCTCTGAGGATAGGAATAAGTGCTATCAGACTGAAGAGAAATTGATACCGAATCTCCATAGTGGTAAACAGTCTTTTGTCAACTAATTCTATGTATTCTGCCACATCTTTACAAAGCAATCTTTTAGAAACACCACATGGTCTTATCATACTGGAATTCTGTTTGCTTATTTCCAGGATACATTTTCCTTTGCAATTGTTTGTGAGATTTTGCAATGTATGATGTTTTGGGCAAACTAAACTGATCAGACAAACTTTCTCCTCTCATTTTCCTTTGTTTTAGGGTTCTGAGCAATTGCTTAGAAAAGGCAGAACAGAGCAAACCTCTGGCAGCTAATGTCACAGGCAAGGGTTTTGATGATACGGAAATGGAAATCTCGTTAAATAATTAAGGACAATCTAAAATGTAATCAGATTCAGATTGACTGGAGTCATTTATGTACCTGTCTAATAGAGTGCAAATGGAGTTCACTGCAAATTCAAATACATTAGTAAATTCTATAGTAAAGGATCACAAGATATGAAACAAATGGTAATACAACAAGGGAATATATTTCAAGAAAAGTGTAGGAAAATGTCAGCTACTATGAGGAAAATATCTGGAAATATTTCTTGGAGAATACTAAAAAGAAAATACGTAGCAGAAAATAAATACTACAAAGAGCTGTAAACAGTGGTTTTCACCAAGAACACAGTTATCTGTCATATTATCATGCGTCCCTTGACTCATATAATAACAAAAGATTCAGTAAATAGAATTTATTCTTGCTGGGAAAGAAGGTTATTTTATAAGATCTTAATTTCCAACTTCTGAAATGTAAAAGGATTGATAATATTGATCCCCATTGTACATAACAGTTGTGCTTTTACTCTGGAGATATTTGCAATCTGAAGATTAGTAAATCACTTTGTCATAGGCCCCAAAATATTTTTTTCTTAAAAATCAAGTCTGAAAAAGAACATTTAAAGCAAATTTTTAGAGTAAGTCTCCTCACTGCTGTTTCCCAAGCTTGTACTTGAACATCTTTTAATCTTCTCATTACTGCAATATACTGTCTCATTTTTGCCACTTTAAGGTAATGGATATAATTGTTTCTGTCTGTATTTTACCTGAAAGTAGAAGATTTGAAAACAAGCGTCCATGGTGCTCAGGGTAGAAAGAAAGCAGCATCATGAATGTGCTTATCATGTATCTTTCAGATATGACAAGTTAATGGACACCCAGAGGGACAAATTACTAGTTAAGATCCCTCATGGTGGAGTAAAGTTTTGAAATTTGCCCATTAAAAATTTGCACTGGCTTTTATCTCTCCTGACAGTAGTGTTACTGCCTGTGCAGAGCTAGAGATATTTGCATGTAGAATTACTTCAGGCTTGTGTAAGGTTTTACTAGTAGTGACAAGTAGGTCAGTTAACAACATTTTGGAGGGTATTTTCTACTATCTGTTCTACATAGACAGCAGTTATAAGAATGTTCTTACATTGTATAAAGTGAAGCACTCAAACACTTCTGTTCATCTTTTTGGAAGCCTCACAGGTGTGATTTCCTAAAAAGACTGCAACTTGCAGGTCTCGGTTTGGGATGAAGTGTTAATTTACAAGAGGAGCAATATGCAGCCAAGGCTGTACCTTTTCTTACTTCACAGGGTAGAGGTGAGGAAGTTATAACCTCAGAGCAAGGAAGTGTAGGATTAAAAAGAGGCAGCAGACTTCAGCAATCATGTTTCGTATAGCAGTAATTATTCATATGGACAAGGGGAGCAAAGGGCAGCAAAGGATTCAGCAAGCATGTTAACACATTTACTAGAAAAGATCCAGGAGCAGATTTGGATATTTCTCTTTGGAGAAAGAAGCACTGCATATGTGATTCACCCTATCCAACAACATCCAGCTGCTTTTTGAATCTAATTGGCAACCTGTTACTAGTGGTGCCCCCAAGGGTCAGTGTTAGGTCCTGTCCTGTTCAACATCTTCATTGAATGATATTGATGATGGTTACTCCCTGCTGTCCTCTCTTGATCTCTGTCCCAGAGAGTGTCTGAACATTAAAGCATTCCCCTTGTAACATCCTATTGTTTTCATGTGAAGAACCTTAGATAAGAGTGTCCAATTCTATTTCTACAGTACCAATGTTTTACTTTTTAAAGCAGAAGACTGTTTTGGACCATATTTAACCTTAACTAAATTTGATAGGAGTATGTGGGTGAGAAAAGGTTCAAGGCAGCAGGGGGTAAGTGAAAAGATTTATGACTTAAGTCTTAACTTGGGTCATCCCAATGAGGCATTGTAAGTTTCTTAACAAATTATCTCATAGTTTTGATAATTTCATGGCTAGTTTTAATTTGAAACAATAACCTTTTGATTTCAGTCCAAAAAAAGCTTTTTTATTTTTTTTTCTATATAAGAGAAGGATCTCCTCTTAGGATAGGACCTAGGCAGCCATTTTTATTCATATTCATTGTCCCTTTTCTGAATAGTTGTTATGTCTCTGCCATATTCTCTTTTCTTCCACAGCCAGGAACACATTGGAACTTTACTCGGCAACAATCTCATCACAATTCGCTTGTTTTATTATCATTGATACACAAGATATATATTAACTAATGCATTTATTATGACCCTCCAAAACCTTTTGCATATACAAATGCTTACTATTCACCTTTTGCTTTCTTTACAAATGAATATTTATGTTTCTTTTTTTTTCTCATAGTTCTTGTGAACATTAACCATATTTAGAACTGTCAAGTTTCCATCTTGCAAATCAAAATATAAACTGATTAAACTGGTTGCAGCTGCAGAAGCAGCAGATGGTTGCACTTCATAAGAAAAGGGTTTCGCACTTTAAATTTATTGTACAAAGAAATCCATGTTAACTTATATTGCTTCAGGATACAGTCCTCTATAATGTCCATCTCACCCTGTTTTCAAGCAATTGAAAAAAGATCTGTTTGGCTCTGTAATGAGAAAGTCAGGCTAATTGCTGGACAAGCTGTCAGCTGGAGCTTCAAATACAATGGCAATCCCTATGGATTCCACAGAACTCAGATATCTTCCTAAACCCTGCCCTGCATACATATAAAATAACAATTTCTAACAGAAGGCAGTGCAATTGTTAAATAAGTAGGACATCACTACATCAAGTCAGCTGATTTTATACTATCGATAGTAACTGGTGATTCATAATCACAGATTTAAAGCTGTTCTTGAAAAATTAGAGAAATATTCATGGACAGACATTTATCTAGTGTTTATTTTGGCTTAAAACCTTATAAGTCATGACATAGTATGGGAAGTGATTAAGTGGGCTAGAGGCTCAACTTCTGCAGCACTGTCCCAGTTAGTCTTAGAATTCTACTATTTATTGTCTTTGCTTGTCTTTATTAAGAACACTAAGAAAACACCAACAGTATACCCAAACAACCAGACAAAAGAAAGTCCTAGGGATCCCGACAGAGTCAACCTGCTGCAGTCCTCCTGGAGCCATGGATGTGGATCTCTTTTCCTCGGTGCGGGTGCAGACGGAAGACCACAGCAGGCAGGAGGCGGCAGGGAGCGGCTGGAAAGTGTCCGCAGTAGCCAGGAGCCGGGCAGCCACAGCAGCAGCTCTGCTCAGCATGGGAAACAGTGGGGACTCTGGGGCAGGAGGCAGAAGGTCTCGGAGGGAGGCCGGATGCCGTGGAGCAGCAGAGGCAGCGGTGGCAGAGAAGCGGCACCGAAAGCACGCGAAGCGGCTTCCGCTGGGCACAGCAGGGTCCCCGGAAAACTCCAGTAGAGAGAGGGAGCCCCCCCCTGCCCCCCGCCCCCCCCCGCCCCCTCCTCCTATTCTTATGTAAGAGATAAAATTACATATCTTCTCAACTGCTTTCAACAAATGAGAATAGAATACAAATTTTATATTCCATAACCCAAGACAGGGTTTCCATAACCCAAGACAGTATGTTTCAAGCACAGTCTACACATACTTCACTTATATGAAATATGTCTAAAATGTATTTTCCAGAGCTCTCTTAAAAGGCAGAAAATAAACTGATTTTCCAAGTATGAAACACATTGCCTTTGATTTCACACCAGGTTTGTTTGTTCTCTTGCTGAAATCATTCAGATGCAGTTTTACATATATGTAAAAAATCACCATAATTTCTTATACAATCATATGACAGAAGCAGTTCATATGAATCTGTAGATGGTGTTAGTAAGAGGGGAAATCTGCATTTCCACTGGAAATCTAAACAAAAATTAAGTCTAATCACTGGTTACATAATATATTTTGTAAAAGAGGGTCTTTTAATTAAGCAAATCAGATATATCAGGAAAATAACACAGTAGATTTATTCTCCTGATCCTGTTGGGTTTTAATTCAAAGGATCCCTTACTATATAATTAGTCAATTACAGAGAAATATTTGATTATTGTGTGCTTGTATACTCATGTACACATAGAATTAAGTGTATGTAATTTACAGCAAAGATTCTAGATATGTACATATATTTATATGAACTTTATCTATGTGTCGTTACCAAATCTTACAATGATATTCCTATTAATGATGCAAATTGCAGATTTCACAGGTGCCAGCCAGATGTTCAGATAAAGCTAACTTTTTTTTGTCTTTGGAAGCAAAGTATAAATCATACATACACTGATATATCTAGTGGAACAAATGCAAGGTATTCCTGAGCAAATATACTATCTAGCTGAAATTTACTTTTAATTAGGTAAGATACATGACACAAAACATCATGCATTTCAGTCTTTAAGATAAGATACTAGTAGAGAAGACCATGCAAACACTTAATGGTAAAATTTCACCTGCTGCTGCTAATTGCTTTTGCTCTAAGGGATTTTACTACCTCTTCTATCTGGCTACCTCACATAACAGGAGTCTTATTACACATCTCCCAGGTAGTAGAAAGGGGAAAGTAAAGGAGGAACTGCTGTCAGCAGTTTCCAGCACAGAGCAGAGACAGCAGGATGGCTGATGTTGACCATTATATCCATTTATATCTATATATGTTCTGCTATGAAGGGAAAAGATAAACATTTTTTTCAGTACCGTTAGTTAACTTTACAACATTAAATATTCTGCCCCCACAAATTCTAAACTGACAAACATACGCCAGTATGTTACTCAAGGACAGGAGTGCTCAAACACCACGACATGAAAAAAGTTGTGTCCCTATCATACTCTGGGGCAATCAATCTCTCTTCCAAATGGTCACAGTGGTTTCCATATTTTGTTTACTCAAGGAAAGGAACGACAACATAAACCTCATGAATGGACACATCTATCCCTAGTTATAAATATGATGCTTTTAAAGAGAGCAGCAGCAGAACTATTATTCCTCTCAGGTATGGGTGAATGGCTGAGAACTTCAGTCTTGGGACAGGCATAGAATAGCAGGTGAAGACATATAGTCCAGTGTGGCTAGGAAATTCTCCCATCCCCAACACTTTTTCTACTCACTGCTATTCAATGTTGCCAGAGCAGCACAAATAAATCAAGTTCAGTTACTGCATGAAAGCTTTCTGCAGATGCAGGTACAGAATGTTTTCAGCAGCATACAGATCTGTAGCTACACTGCGCTGAACAGTGAAAGTACACTAGAACTTCCCTGCACAGCACAAAAACAGACTAAAAATGGATTTTTCATCTTGCCTAATGATAGCAGTGTGCCAAATTTACATCCACTCTCCAGGTCAGGGTCTGTAAATGGTGATGTGGAGAGTGAAGCATAGTGCAAACAATGAAGGTCACTATTATTGCTGCCAGATCCTGGTCTTTTATTTGGATTACAGCAATTTATTTTTTTTTTTTTTTACTTGTAAGGGAGATAGGGAAGGAAGAAGACACATAAGATGATTAATTTAACTTAGTACCTCTGTTTGTTTTATTGCACACCGACTAGGGAAATACTATCCTTATTTTATTTGGACAGTTCATAAACCACTAAACCTTCCAGTGCCTCTGCCTAGGGTTGAGTGGCTCCTAATTTTAGCATACCCACATCTTCCTTGCCTATAGTTCTGAGGAAAGATTCAGGAGTCAGAGTCCAGCACAGAGTCAGCAGAGTAGCAAGCAAGCAAATATGTGTGTGATATTTAAGCAAATTTCTTACCAACAGAAAATATATAGGTCAATTGATTGGTACAGTTAGCAAGAATGCTAAACATTCATTGATAGGTTGACGTGAACAGATGGCACCTGGTAATTAGGCTGACTTTGTCAACAGGCCTGGTGGTGAGCCAACGGTATAATTCTCTGAGGTAGATCATGATGGTTTCAGCCAGGGTGTACCCTATGACCACATCATAACTACCTGAGCCTCTTATAAAGCTGTATTATTGGATCTAAGTATTTTGAAGAGCAAGAACAAATTTTTTATCTTACATTTATTTTACTTCTACTTAGAATAACATAATGACTCCACTGTGTCAACAGGTTATTTTACAGCTTTTCGGAATTTCATAGAATCATAGAATTATTAGGGAACAGAAAGGACCTCAAAAGATCATCTGGTCCAATCCTCCTGCCACAGCAGGATCACATACACCAAGTCACACAGGAACAGATCCAGGTGGGTCTTGAACGTCTCCAGAGAAGGAGACTCCACAACCTCCACTGTCCAGACAAGGGTAAATCTACTGACAGTACCCAGACTGTCTCATATCCAAGACAAACACAGGCCCAACCCTGCTTAGTTTCATGAGACAAGTTCAGGCTCATTTTCCAGGGTTTCATATCTGCCCTTATTGAGTTTGATTTTGTAATATTTGTAAATCCTCTAAACTATTTACCAGCTCTCAGATTATCCTTTGCTCTTCTTCACCAGGCTGCACAAACCATTTTTTTCTTAATTGTTACCAGATACTGAAACATTTATTATTAGTGTTACAATACACCAGTGCTTCTAGATGAAAATGCTACAGCAGATAATCTATCCTGAGTTCACAAAGGTGCACCATAATTTCATAATGACAGATACTTTTTGGTAGTTCCCAGTTCCTTCATGTGTATAGAGACTGATTAAAAATTGGCATGTAAAGTAATGAAATAAAAAATAAGTTCAATTTACCTGCCATTGATTCACCTTGCCTTTGTTTTTAGCAAATAAATATAAGTACACTTGTGGCTATATTATTCTCTAAACAACAGAAGGAAAGACTGTAAGTTATATCTCACATGGATCTATGGGGAAGGATTCATGTCCTCAAATTCACATCACTGAAAAGGCAAATTGTCAAACAAATACGCACTGAGGAAAACCACTAGAGATGACCTCCCTGGTTCATCAGTACTCATTCTCCTGTCTTTGCATTTATGACTGCAGGAATCCAAAATAATTTGTTTAATTTTCACCAGGAGATGTTGACCTAAATGATTCCTGTTTCCATGCACTTTGTTGGGGTAGATTGTTGCAGGAAACCTCCAGAATCAAAGATATTTTTCATAGAAGTATCATCAGTGTTCCACTTTATTGTTCTAACTCACTGTCGTATATACTGTATTTTCAGATAGCACACTTACATGATTGGTTAAACAGTACGTGCACATGAAATGCCACGCTAATATTATTGGTAAAGGGACAGGATGCACGAGCCTAAGCCATCTAGACATTGGATAACTAGCTTTGTCCACGCGCCCTGACGTGGACAAGGTACGCCTATCTTGCAGTCAGCAATCTGGGAAAAGTTCCATAGAAGTTACCTATCTCTTTAACTATTGTGCTGAATATAATCCCTCTTTTAGGGAGGCAAGGACATTGTGTCCTTGCTTGCAGTTACGTAGTCCACATCCTGCTCTTCGTATACTGAATTGTGCATGTAGGCCTGAGCAATGTATCTCTCAGGAGCAGTCAAAATGTCCTCAACAGTAGATAAATAAAGAAATCCATTTGTTCCAGTGGCTGAGCAGAGCCCAATAAAGCAAATAAGAGATTGAGGTATGATTATTTTGTATGCCATTTGTAAACTAATGTGAGGAAATTAAGGGTTATTTGGAGCTATAACTGTTCCCTAGCACATAATGGTAGATTGCCATGATATGTTGTAGATATGCACTGTAATTTTTCAAACTATTGACAAATGGGAATGGTGCTATTATAAAATCAAAGGTAAATTTAAATACTTAATAACTTCTTTTCCCACTGTTTTTATTTTCAGTAAAGAACTCTTTCCTAGCAAAATAATCCTGGTAGGATTTTAAATTAGATTATCATTA
Source organism: Upupa epops (assembly GCA_013397515.1). Taxonomy (NCBI): domain Eukaryota; kingdom Metazoa; phylum Chordata; class Aves; order Bucerotiformes; family Upupidae; genus Upupa; species Upupa epops. The sequence continues at coordinate 1,768 of VZRI01011097.1, read as the reverse complement.
TTATTATTATTCAGGCCATGTGCCTGAATAGCTACATCGATGGTGTCCTGTGCCATACCCTAGTATGTTGTCCACTTTCCATCTGCTAGCATAACAAGGACACTTTCACAATGTGATTCCAGTTCCAAAGACATGACTGAGTGTCATTGGAGTTGAGGTCTGTGACCAGGGGACCGATGCCACCTTATGCTGCCAATACACCTCCTCTTCTCACTTCAACATCCATGCTAAGGTAGTTGGGCACATTCATTCAGAGTGAAGCTGATATCTTCTGTGGGTAGTGGGTAGGATATAATGGCAGTTGTGCTATCTGTTTTCGCCACTATTATCTTTTCTCTCACAGCAGGAAGAGTATCACTTTGTCATCCCTAGTGGCCAGGTTGAGAAGATTCCTGTTTTCAAGGCTGTAATAACTAGGCATGATGATGTACACATCTGCACTGGACCTCCTGATCATCCATTCTGCACATAGAGTCTGTGAAGGATCCCATGACATTGATAACACATTTGGCTTTGACATCAAATTCCTGCCCTGTAAAGATGTCCCTGTGATGCATCCAACACATGCATTGCTATCCGTTGCTGGCCAGGTCTGCAACCTTGAGCAGGCATACCACTTTAGCGTATGTGATGGTGGCAATGCTGTACCTAGCAGCAGTGAGTGCAATGTCGAGGTTCATCCATGCATTGTCGTGATGTACATAGACATGACATAGTAGGCAATAGCTAAAATGAGATCATCTTTGCACAGCCACAGAAATAGCTCAAGGCTCTTCTTTGGAATTAAACTTTGCAAGAGACGTCAAGAGCAACAGAAATGGCTTCTTCAAATTCATTACAGATAAAACTAACACTAGAGGCAGTGTCAGCTCACTGCTGAATGAGACAGGTGTTCTGGTGACAGAGGATACAGAGAAGACAGAGATACTGAATGTCTTCTTTGCTTCTGTCTCGACTACTGGGGGTTGTCCTGGTAAGGTGCAGAACACTGAGACACCAGAGGAAGGCAGGACAAAGGAGGAGTTCGCCCTACCTGCAAAGAACTGAGTTAGAGACCAGTTAAGTAAATAAGTCTATGGATCCTGATGGGATGCACATGCTAAGGAACATGGCAGAAGTCATTCTTTATTATCTCTGGTTATCTCTGGTCACTCTTTATTATCTCTGGTAAGTCATGGGGATCAGGACAGGTGCCTGGGGACTAGAAGAGAGCAAATGTCATTCCAGTCTTCATAAAGGGCAAGAAGGAGGACCTGGGTAACTACAGACAAGTCAGCCTCACCTCCACCCCTGGCAAGGTGATTGTAATGGTTTAGGGAAAGGGTCTAAATCAGTTTGGGTTGGTGCCTGTAATTCTAGCA
>VZRI01011096.1:209299-221061 GCA_013397515.1 Upupa epops | reverse complement strand
GTGTTGCAGCAGAATAGGGAGGTAGGAACAAAGTTGTCCTGTGTTTGCAGCCAAGGTCAGTCGCGCTGGCCGTTATCTGGGAACTTTGCTGATGGTTTCGTTGCACAACGCATCCAGCACGCTGCCTTGAGCTGGAAAAATACCCCCTCCTGATTTTTTCCCCCTCCCCATCTTCGTTTTGTTGTTTAATAGCTGTTAAAATAACTGCAAAGATTGGGGTTCCCCTTCTCGCCCATTGCTTGAAGAGTCTGGTGTCCTAGCTAAGCTGTCAATATGGCAGATTAGAGTGGTCCAGGTTGGAAGGACCTTAAAGAGCATCCAGTTCCAACCCCCCTGCCATGAGCAGGGGCACCCCCCACCAGACCAGGCTGCTCAAGGCCCCAGCCAGTCTGGCCTTGAACACTGCCAGGGAGCTGGGGGGCAGCCACAACCTCCCTGGGCAACCTGGTCCAGGGTCTCAGCACCCTCCTGGTGAAGAACTTCCTCCTGACTTCCAGTGTCAACCACCCCTCTTCCAGCTTGTATTGCTTGAACATACAGAATGCAACAGAGAGAGGGTTCATCTCAAAATACAGGCTCTCGGGATTAGTTAAAGATCTTGTATGGAGTTCTGATGTGTACTGCTCTTCATGAGGCACAGGGTTAGGACCTCTCTGATCAGCCTTTCCTAATAATATAAAGGAGAAGCTTGCCCAGCAAGAGTCTTGCTTTGGTTTCAGCAGCACCTCTGATACTCTAGCATGCCTCTTGCATGTCTTCACTATTTATTTTTGGGTGCTACTCCAGCTCAGGCCTGTTTAGAATTTGAACACCTGAGCCCACTGTTACAGCTGTCTTGCACTGGTTGTGGTTGGAAATTCGTGGTTGGGGTCACCTTTGTCGGTTTCCATTCATTCCTTTCCTGCTACAGCTTCTCTTTTGATCTTGAGTCCAAGTGAGATGACTGGCTACCTCCAAAAATTGTTTGTGTAAGAATATGCTCTGAGGCCATGGAGCAGCTTTGTTGGGCTGCAGGAGTAGAGCGGGCACTGAAACCTGTTGCACTGGAGCACTCAGTGGTGTTATCATAGAATCATTAGGGATCAGAAGGGACCTTGAAAGATCATCCAGTCCAATCCCCCTGCCACAGCAGGATCACCCAGACCAAGTCACACAGGAACACAGCCAGGTGGGTCTGGAACGTCTCCAGAGGAGACCTCACAATCCTCCTGGGCAGTGCTCTGTCACCCTCATCATGAGTTTTCATCTCTCATTAATGTGGAACCTCCACTGTTCCAGCTGACACCCAGTGCCCCTTGTCCTATCATTGGGTGCAACTGAGCAGAGTCTGACTCCTTCTTCCGGACACCCGCCCTTTCCATCTTGATCAACATGAATGAGGTCACCCCTCAGTCCCCTGTCTATGAGTGACTTGTATTGCCACTCAGGAGTTGTCAGGATCAGGCTGGCTTCTCTTCCCCACTGCTGCCTTAAGCTTCTGTAAGGTCTGCTTAGCACTCTGTGTGATTGTCTTCACTGTCTCCTATCCAATTATCTACAGAGGGTACCACTGACTTTCAGCTGATCCACCTCTTTGGTGTTCTCTTAAGTTCTAGGTGATGTCTGCTGTGAAGGAACACACAGTGGTACCCGGGTGACTGGAGAGAGAAGAGGGGAACAGCAGACTCCTGCAGAAGCCATTGTGGGGGGAAATAGTTTCCATAGTTCTTTTATCCTATGGGGTTACAACTTGGTAATCAGATTTCCTCAGTGTTGGAGGAGAGATGATGAAAAAGACAACTGAAAGCAATCCTTAGCAATACATTTCTTCTTAGAAGAAGCAAGAAGTCAAAATCTCAACTGATTTGTTTGAGCAGTCTGTCAGACTCTCAGGAGCTTGCATTCAGCTGTAAGTTTCTTGTCTGGAGGAATAAGTATCTGCAGCAATCTGATCTCAAAACAGGTTAGCAATCTCAGAGCTAACCTGTCTTCCTGCTTCTGTTGTGAGTTCTTCAGGGGTTAATCCGTGTCCATTTCTTCCTGAACTTGAGCTTTTTTCCCCTCCTTTTATTGCACTTTGCTTTCTGCCATAAGCAGGGAGCAGTCATTCCTTTCTTAGCATTAGGATGGACTTTAAGTCTTAAAGCTTTGTCTCCTAAACCTGGTTTTCTCATTTCTCTGGTAGCTCTTTCATGTCCTTCAGTTTGACAGATGTAGATTTTGGGTGTAGGATCTAAATCTGTAGAACTTGTTCCCACTTCGTGAGCTCTTTACTTGAACTGGAACTGAAGTGTCATGTGTGTTAGCTTCATGATAAATCCTTAACCACAGTGCTTCTGCAGCTGTTACGTGAGGATTCCCTCTTGATGCCGTGACTTGGAGGCACTGCCTCTCAATCTAGAACCTTGTGGATTTCAGTAATAGCTTTTTCTTGTTGCTAATGAGCATCAGTCCACTCATTAAAACATTTAATACCCGTTGTTCATCATGGTCTAGAAATACCTGCTTGTTATGCTTCCTTGCTGTTTCCCATCCATATAGGCTGCCTTTTGTAGCCTTGTTGAAGCTTATGTTAGAGCTGTTTTATAGACAGTGAAGCCACCCATCAACTGCAGACAACTGTGATAACAAAGGGTGTGTTTTTCTGTGCACTTTATTTCTTAAGATACAGTGGGCTTTAGACTATGAGTCAAGATCCAGTCTGGCTGTCCCTGCAGACGGTGTGAAATACAGCTGCTGGATTCTGCTCTCCAGCTACAGTACCCTGTTCTGTCAGGCTTAAGATTGACTCAGTCCTCTTGGGTGTTAAGGGTTGGAAGTCACTTCCCCTGAGTCTTGCAACCTGTCAAGAGCTTCTGCTTTGTCTCAAGAGCTGAAAGCATGAACCTGTGAGATAACTGATGGTTGTCCCCGTGTGCCACTGCAAAATTTCTCCCTTCTTGTTTCCTCATTGTCAAGTGACTCCAGTTTAATCCATTTAGGTTTAGATCCTGTAACCTTCATGCTGTGATGATGTATAATTTTAAGTGAGTTTTAGAAGATCTCTTGGACTGCTGTCACAAGTGTGGTGCCTGTTTTGGTCCTTCAGTGCTGTTTTTCTACCAGAGACAGAGCAGGATGGCTGTGCATGAGCTCAAGTGCAGAATCCTGTTGTTAATAAAAATAAAGCAGTAACTGCAGGCACTCTCTGCCCTCTGAACAGAAAGAATTGCTGGGAATGAAGCAGAAATCCCATGGAAAAATGGAACATGACTACATGGGTATGAAACGCACGGGGACTGCAGGCTTTTTGCTTGGAACAAGCTTGTTAGGTGTGTGCAGAAAGCTGCTGGGTATTCACCAGACTGGGATGGGCTAGCAGGTTTGTGTATGAGGAATGCAAGTCTCTCTTGAGCAAGCAGGTGTGCGGATGGTGGCTTGAGGCCAAACCTGCAGGAGAACCTTCCTCAGGGCCGTGAGGACTGACTGCTTCCACAGATTGGAATTGCTTAGACACTCGATATTCAGCAGGCACTGGGTTTACATCTAACGCTGCTGTCTTAGGGTCTGGGTGGAAGATAGACAAGGATATTCTTACCTCTCCGAGCGGAGAAGGAGGCAGGCCTTTTAAAAGCTGCAAGAGGAAATCATATAAACCTTTTTCTAGTCACTTAACAGCTAATTTAATTTTTCTTCCATCAACTATGGATTATACAAACAAACGAGCGGCTATTTTTAAATACCTTGACTCGAAATCTTGAGTGTGTTCTAATTATTTTGGCATCTCTAGCACTGCTTTATGTAATTGAATATAGGACTGAAAGCCCTACTTTAGTGTTCAGCCAGCAGTTGCTAGTGGCAGATCTAAAAAACAAAAAACCATAGGCAGAAAGAAAAAATAGTCTTCAGGCTTTTAAATTTTTAATTTAGCCTTTCTTATTTTTCAATCTGGTACAGGAGATGAAAAGGGAAGGATTTTCTGTGACTGCTGAGGCAGTGAGGATTATTCTATTGTCCCACACTTAAGGGAAATAATACTCTTTTATCCCTGTAAGAAGACACAACTTCCGTGAAAATTACTGCCTCTGAGGTAAAAAGTAGTGGCTCCTGGTTTGGTCTGATTTAGCAAGTTTTATTTCTTGGGATATAAAAAAAATAAAGATTAAACCACTGAAAATAGTTTCTTAATCTGTCTTGTTCGGGTGGTCAGTGTGTTTATTTCAATAGCAGTGTTCTTCAGCTTCCTGCAGTTGTTCTAATCGTTTTATTAAAATAGGAGAGTTACTTTCCCAGGCACCAACTTGGAAGACCGATCACAGAGCAATCCTGGTTAGAAAGGAGCTCCCAGCTCCCCCAGTCCAACCATCTCCACCCCAACAAAACCCCTCCATCCCTGAGAGACTGACAGACACAGCCTGACCCCCTCCCTGCTGCCACTCCAGCAGGGCAGGAAGCACCATGGCTACAGGGTTCTTCAACACCTCCAGGCAGGGGGACTCCACCACCTCCCTGGGAAGGCCCTGCCAGTGCCCAACCACTCTGGCTGCAGAGAATCTCTGCCTCAGAGCCAGTCTGACCCTCCCCTGCCTCAGCTGCAGAGCAGTGCCCCTGCTGCTGTCAGCAGGCTCCAAGGAGAAGAGGCCAACAGCCACTCTTCCACAAAGAACTCCTCTTGTCCTGCTGACCATGCTGTCCCTGGATGCTGGTGGCCTTCTTGGCCCCCTGGGCACCCTGCTGGCTCCTCTGAAGCCGGCTGTCTGCCAGCACCCCCAGGTCCTGTTGTGCTGGGCAGCTCTCAGCCCCTCATCCCTCAGCCTGGAGCGGTGCCTGGGGCTGTTGTGACCCAACTGCAGGAGCTGGCCTTTGGCCTTCTTGTCCCTCAGACAATTGGCCCTGGCCCCTCAATCCAACCTGTCTAGTCAAGGCCTCCTTTTTCAACCCAGGGCAAGTACAAATGGTTCCTGCTTAGAAAAACATGGAAACCTATGAACAGCTTCCAGGGGAGCTCTTGATGTGTCTGTGGTGGCAGTGGCCACTTGTGGTCTATCCCTGCAGGCTTTTAGGGGGTTTTGCATCACTTTAAAGTTGTGTTAGAAATGTAATATCAGGTAATTGGGATAAGATTTGTGTCAAGTAATCAACATATAAAATACAAGTGCCTCGTTATCCCTACTTCCATGGAGAAACAGCTTTCTGTAGGCTGTGCTTGTATCAGGATGCTTGATCAGCTGCAGCCGGCGGTGGAAGCAGGTTTGGTACTGCTTTAGGAGCTCTGTCAGCCACAAGAGGAATGAAGTTTTCACTCGTGTCTCTTCAGATGCTGAAGTCGGTCAACTGTGAACTAATTGTCTTGGGAAATCTCTTTTCCCAGAACGTGTCTGTGCCACACAAGTATTTTTTCATAGGGTTGGTGGTTGATCAAAACAGGCAGCAGGGAGAAGCAGGGATGGCTGCTCCTGTCTAGCATCAAGCTAAGATGCTCTGCACCAAACTGCTTTCTGCTTTGCCCTGTTTAGAAGATGCTGTCTTCTTGAACTGGTACTGATTGTGTGGTTTTAGATGCTTGAGAAATTACCCCTTGTAGCTTTCTTGAGTCCTCTGAGATTTAAAAGGGTGACTAGGTTTCTCTCTACATTCCCCAGTTAACATGATGTCTCTTAAAACTTACTTCACAAAACCTCTTAACTTGTAAGAGCGGCAGTCATCTTTCTGAAAATCAGTGCAAATCCTAAGATGGATGTATACACAGAATCACTGAGGCTGGCAAAGCCCTCTGAGCTCCTCCAGCCCAGCCCAGGACCTGACAGCACCACAGCAGCCAGACCAGGGCACTCAGGGCCTCAGCCAGGCTGTCTTCCAACACCTCCAGACACAGGGACTCACCCACTGCCCTGGGCAGTCCAGTCCAGGCTCTGAGCACCCTTTCCCTGAGGAAGGGCTTCCTGACAGCCACCCTAACCCTCCCCTGGCAGCTTCAGGTCCTGCCCTCTCATCCTGTCACTAGTTGCCTGGGAGAAGAACCTGATCTCTCCCTGTCTACAACCTCCATTCAGGGAGGTACAGTGAGGGAGAAGTCTCCTCCAGGCTAAACACCGCCAGCTCCCTCAGCCTCTCCTCATCAGCCTTTCCCTCCAGTCCCTTCCCCAGCCTCATTGCTCCTCTGTACCCACTCCAGTACCTCTGTCTCTTTCTTGAGGCAAGGGAAGACCCAGAACTGCCCCCAGTTCTAGAAGAGAGGTCTCCTCAGTGCCCAGGACAGTGGGGAGAATGATGTCCCCAGTCCTGCTGGCCACACTAGTGCTGATCCAAGCCAGGATGCCATTGGACTTTTGTGCCACCTTGGCTTCTGTTCAGCTGGTTGTCAAGCAGTAAACATATATGGGGACGTACATGACATCTATGTGTGTATATGTCTAGCTGGGATTCTTATCCAGCCTTGTCTGTAGAGCACTTCTAAAAGCTCATTTTAACGAGGGTGACTTTTTGACTTAGTGCTTGAGCACTCACTCCAGTAGAGCCAGACCTATAAATGTCAGTGTTTTGCAACAAATTCTGTCTTTAAATGTCTGGAGCTCTTTCCAAGCTGCCTACAAGACCCAAAACAGGGGAAAGGAGACTGGAACTTGTCAGGAAGTAACCTTGTCCTGCCTTTACCTGCAGCTGAAAGGGTCTCAAAGACTTGGTGCTTTTTTTGTAGCTGACAAGTGCTTGGAAGCTGACCCCGTCGTCAAACAGATTATGTTGCTGAGTAACGGGGGAAAGCTTTGCTTTCCTGCTCAAGATAGGCTGTGGTTTCAAGTTAAAAAGATGCAGGCAGCAATTTGACTGGTAGCTCTTGCCCTACTACCTCAAGTGTTTTGACCTTCCAGCTGGTGAGAGGGGGCCTCCAGGAAGGCAGGGGAAGGTCTATTCCAAAGGGTTTGTATGGGCAGGACAAGGAGCACTGGGTTCCAGCTGGGAAAGGAGAGATTGAGGCTGGAGATGAGAAGAAAACTTGTCATTGTGAAGCAGGTGGATGGCTGGAATGAAGTGCCCAGGGAGGTGGTGGGAGCCCCATCCCCAGAGTCATTGATGAGGCTCTGAGTAGTCTGACCTAGGTAGAGATGTGCCTGCTTGTGTAGGGAGGTTGGACTAGATGACCTCTGGAGGTCCCTTCCAGCAAACACTCTGATTCTCCTTTTGGTCTGCACTGGTGGCCACAAGGGAAGAAAGACTCACAGTAAGATGGGTTGGGGAACTGATCCAGTGTGAGAAGTAAGAATCTTACAGATACCAGCAGGTGCTTCTTGTTTGCAGGGCTGTTGCAGCTAGGGATCTTCTTTTGTCCTATGGCTGGGTGGGAGATCTGCACCCTTTCTTGCACTGTGACTGCTGCTACTTCTGATTCTGAAGCTTAGGGAGGAGATCTAATGTTACAGGTGACTGGAGTGCTTGTTAATTCCTAGACTGGTTCAGGTTGGAAGGGACCTCAAAGATCATCCAGTTTCAACCCCCATGCTGTGAGCAGGGGCNCCCTCCCCAGCTTTCCTGGAGCCCCCTTCAGGGACTGGAAGGCTGCTCTGAGATCTCCTCACAGTGTCCTCTTCTCCAGGCTGAACAGCCCCAATTCTCAGCCTGTCCCCTGTAGGAGAGGAGCTCCAGCCCTGCACTCATCCTCATGGCCCTCCTCTGGACCTGTTCCAACAGCTCAATGTCCTTCCAGTGCTGGGGGGCTCCAGAACTGGATGCAGGACTGCAAATGGGGTCTCATGAGGGCAGAACAGAGGGGAAGGATCCCCTCCCTCACCCTACTGGTCCCGCTTCACTTGCTGCATCCCTGGATGCCGGTGGCTTTCTGGGCCACAAGTGAACATTGCCAGTTCATGTTGAGTTTTTCATTGACCAACACCCCCAAGTCCTTCTCCTTGATATGAAGAAATGAGCTGACTGACGTATCACAGGGGTATAGTCCTGTGTTGAAAGAGCCTGTTGTTCTCCTATAACCACACAGCCTTAAAACCTGAAGATCTCAGAAGGAAAGTCATCCTCAGACCTGGTTTTAAAGCATTACAAGTACCTACATTTCTTGATGGCTTGTTCCGGAATGCTGGTATAATTGCACTGGTGTCTGAGCATCATGTTACTGCTTTGAAAAGTGATCTTTTAAAGTTGGGAGGGCATTTCCAGCCTTTATTTAAGGGGTTGCTTTCCAGATACTGCGCTCAAGTTAATGAGCGTTAGGATTAACAAACCGCTAGCTGTTATATCGTGTCTCTGCTACTCTAATCATTCCTGTTGATAAGCAGAATCTTTTCAACCTCAGCCGTAGCTGAGGACTGCTTTTCAGGCTGTTGTCTGCAGAGTACTGGGCTAGAAGCTCTTGATTTGGCTTAGGCTGATGTGAAATTGAGCTGTCACTGTCTGCGCCTTTCTGCCCTGCTTTGTGCGATGCTGACCCTTGTGCTCATCAGTGCTGACTGTGTGCAGGATGAAAACTCGGCTTGTTTTCAGCTCCTTCAGCTTCCTGAAATGATTGTGTCAGTGGAAGGGAGAAGGGAAAGGTGTTGCAGCCTTAACTTTAACTGCATTATGTTGTCAAGTCTGATCTAAAGGTTTTCAGTAGCTCTAAAGGTTTTCGTTACATCTCCACTTAAAGAAGATGTTGAGAATGACTGCAGGAAAGGATGAGCACTATAATCAATCACTCTACTGAGAAGGAGGCAAAAGTATGTTCCTTGCTGAAATGCTACCTCTGTGGCACTGCTGTGGCAAGTTGTAAAGCTCCACTGGATTTTTTTCAACTCTCTAGAGTCTAAAGGTTGTCACTGGGGGGGTCCAGAATGAGGATAACCCAGTGACCTATAGGGGAAATGAGAAACTGGTTCTGGGGCCCTCAGTTCAAGAAGGACTGCTTGAGAGAGTCCAGCTCAGAGCCACATGGATGATGGAGGGAGTGGAGCATCTGACTGCTGGGAAAAGGCTGAGGGAGCTGGGGCTTTTGAGCTTGGAAAAAAGGAGCCTGAGGGATGACCTCCATGAATGTCCATCAAGATGGAAAGGGAGGGGGTCAGGAGAAGGAGCCAGGCTCTGCTCAGGGGCACCCAATGCCAGGACAAGGGGCACTGGGTGTCAGCTGGAACAGAGGAGGTTCCACATCAAGAGGAGAAGCGACTTCTTCCTGGTGAGGGTGCCAGAGCCCTGGAAGGGGCTGCCCAGGGGAGTTGTGGAGTCTCCTTGTCTGGAGACGTTTCAAATCTGCCTGGGCTGTTCCTGTGCCACTGGGTCTAGGGGCTCCTGCTGTGACAGGGGGATTGGACTGAATGATCTTTCATGGTCCCTTCCAATCCCTGACACTCTGTGACTCTGCAAACTGCTGGAATGAGGCAGGGATTGTTAAAAACAGCAAGAAATGTTTGATGCAGGAAATAGCTAATCACGGTAGCAGGTTGACACGTGCTGTCTAGTTTGAGATGTGTGCGTTTGCCTAAAAATTCATACAATAAATCCTGCAAATACGAACCAGGGTTTGCGAGAGATGCTTTTCCTTGCCCCACAGGAATGTCTGCATTGAGGCAGTCGGCATAGTTTCCCAGTGCTTCCAAGAAAGCTCCTCCAGCTGGACTTTGCAAGTCAGTATGAGCTCCCAGCTTGTATTGCTCTCTAAGCACTGCTAAGAAGTCCTGTCTTGACTGGTCTGTTGACTGCAGTTGGGTTAGACCATCACTTTGTCAGGTGCTTGTAAGTTACTCACCCAGCCACACAGGCTGAAGTTCCTATATTGAGCGTTGATATCCAAGTTGTGTTGTGTGTTGGGGGTTTTTCAGAGCAGGGTTGGATGTTTTCCATAGTCTTCCTGATGCTGTTGAGGACAGGCAGTACAACTCTTCTCTCTAACAGCTTTTTGACACTGTGTTTTGGTCACAGGAGGTACTTCTTGGTGCTCTTTACTATCTTTTCTAGACTCTGACCAGCTTTAAAGCTTCTGGAGTGGTTTGTGTGTTGTCACCTTTGTAGAACTTGAGGGCTAACTCCAGCTTCCACGCATCTGTCTTTACCTTTCTTTCTCTCTGCAGTGTTTAGCTGTACACCTGAGCAATGCTGTGTTCTTTTGGGGGTGACTGCTTGATTCCCTTCCTCTTGACACTTTTAATCACCTGTTTTACACTAAAATTTAGCCATCTCCATCAGGTGACTCAAACAGCAAGCTGAACCCAGCTAATGGATTAGTGGGGAAGACGAAAGGGGGAGCAAACGGTGTGCACTGAGGCTGGGAGGAGAGAGCCTACAAAGATGTCAGTGGAACTGGGGTGGTTAGACTTTCAACTGTGTTCATTTTGCCTTGCAAATAATACATTTGCCATGGAAAAAACTCCTCTGTCGTGTTGCTTTACAGTGCATTCTGCTGCTGCTGCTTCATGACTTGTAGTTGACTGGTGTGAAGTCACAAGAATCCAGTGGTGAGGGTTCTGTCTAGCAAGTTTTCAAGCTTAACATTGCTTTGTTCAATCATAGAATCATTAGGGATCAGAAGGGATCTCGAAAGATCATCCAGTCCAATCCCCCTGCCACAGCAGGATCACCCAGACCAAGCTGCACAGGAACACAGCCAGGTGGGGCTGGAACGTCTGCAGAGAAGGAGACTCCACAGGCCCCCTGGGCAGACTGTGCCAGTGGTCCGGGACCCTCCCTGGGAAGAAGTTCCTGGTGATATTTATATTGAACCTCTGTTCCAGCTGGCACCCAGTGCCCCTTGTCCTGTCCCCAGAAGACCTTGAGCAGAGCCTGGCTCCATCCTCCTGACACCCACCCCTCACAGATTGAGAGACAGGAATGAGGTCCCCCCTCAGCCTCCTCTTCTCCCAGCTCCAGAGCCCCAGCTCCCTCAGCCTTTCCTCAGCAGGGAGCTGCTCTCCTTCCTTCATGCTCTTCATTGCTCTACGCTGGACACCCTCCAGCAGCTCTGTGTCCTTCTGGAACTGAGGGGCCCAGACCTGGACACAGCACTCCAGATGCAGTCTTGCTAGCACAGAGTAGAGGGTGAGAAGAACCTCTCTCAAAAGCTGGTTGATTGCTTCAGTAGAATGATAGATAGTAGGACAATGCCCTACAGGCAAGGAAGATAGAAAGCAATGCCACTTCATATAACCTTAAGGAATTTTCTAGTTGTTTTGAGTGTTTGGTATTAAAAAAACCACCCTTCTGATTGCTGTTTGTGTTACCCTGAGCTCTGTTGCTGTTACAGGATATATGGCTGTTTGTTTGGACCTGAGAACTCTATGCAGGCCAAGCCCTTGATGCTTTCCCTAGAAGTTCACTTGTTTTTCTGCAAGTTGACAGCATTTATAGTGAGCAAGTCCCACGACACCCCAGACACTGTAATTACCTGTGGGTTTTTGGTTAACAGTATCCTGGTTAAGCATAGGGATAGGTGCTTATTACCAACAAGCTGGATAGCAGTTACTTGTCCACGCTGCCCTCAAAGGTCATTGCTATTCCTGGACTTGAAAAACAAGGTAAAAACTTGGCTAGTAAGACTTAGTGGAAGAATTTTTTCCTTCTCTTTCTGGATCATTGTGCAGCTTTACTTCCTCACTTAGTGTAATTCTGGAAAGTAGGAGCTTTACCTTAGTCTTTGGAGTAAGATGAACTAGGCAAGCAGATTCCGTGCTCTTCTCTGTACTTTAGAAATCCTCTGAACAAGAGTCATCAATGGTATGGCTTTTTCAGGGACATGGCTAGGAAGCAACACAATATAAATCTCATTGTTTTCACAGAATCACAGAGGTATGGTGGCTGGAAAAGCCCTCTGAGCTCATCCAGCCCAG
>VZRI01011096.1:198270-209091 GCA_013397515.1 Upupa epops | reverse complement strand
TCCCCCTGAGTCTCCTCTCTTCCTGGCTAAACACCCCCAGCTCCCTCAGCTTCTCCTCATCAGCCTTTCTCTCCAGTCCCTTCCCCAGCCTCCTTGATCCTCTGGAACTGCTCTACCCATTCAATCTCTTTCTTGAATTGAAGGGCCCAGGACTGCACTGAGCCCTGAGGGATACAGATTTCTCTGGATTAGAAGTCCTTACACTTCTTCAGAGCCTACTGAGGTTATAATGTAAGATTTGATGTGCGTAGAACAGAAGAAATCGGGGTGTGAGATTCAGCAGCCTTGTCTTTTTCACTAGACTTCTGTGTGAACAGAAAGCTTCTCCAAGAAGACTGAGTGTCCAGGTGACCTAGATCTCTGTTCTCCTGCTTTGCTTATCTTGCATTAAGGGCAAGTGAATTGCTGAGGTTCGCTGCTGACTTTGCACCTCTCTTGGTGCCAGTGATTGCAGCATTAACCAACCACAGCTTTTTGCTGTCTTCATTTCCAAGTGATCTGTATATTTGCAGCCTAGTGATGCAGGTGCTGTGGGAAGTGTCTTCTGTCCTCTTACAGGTGGAACACCTGAAAACTACGTGGGATAAGAAACAGCACACCAAAACAAGTGTGAGAGTGAGTGCAAGGTCGCTTACACGTGGCAAGAATCTGTGTGGAGTGCTTGTCAGCATCACCAGTCTGTCTTGTAATTGCTGGCTATTAGCTCTTGGCTTTTGGAGGCAGGGATTGCCACTGAGGACACTTCTGGAACACACCAGGACAGGAGCCTCATGGCCTGGTGACTACAAGTATTAGTGGTACTGGGTAGAAAAGAGGGTGAATCTCAGGGTCTCAGAGGTACCTTTTGTGTGCTCTCTTGAATTCAGACTGTAAAAGCAGTGAGATCATGGGGGAATCAATCACAGGGAAAGATGGTTCAGACTGTACTTCAGTTCCTGGGCTAGCTGGACAGAATCTCAGGATCACTGAGGCTGGAAAAGCCCTCTGAGCTCATCCAGCCCAGCCCAGGACTTGACATCACCACATCAGCCAGACCAGGGCACTAAGGGCCACAGCCAGGCTGTCCTTCAACACCTCCAGGGATGTGGACTCCACCACCTCCCTGGGCAGTCCAGTCCAGGCTCTGAGCACCCTTTCTGTGAGGAAGGGCTTCCTAACAGGCAGCCTAACCCTCCCCTGGAAGCTTCAGGACCTGCTGTCTTGTCTTATCCCTAGTTGCCTGGGAGAAGAGTCAAACTTCCACCTGTCTGCAACTTCCCTGCAGGGAGTTAGAGAGAGGAAGAAGGTCCTCTCCTCATCAGGCTTTTCCTTCAGTCCCTTCTCCAGCCTTCTTGCTCTCCTTTGGACTACCTCCAGCCCCTCACTCTCTTTGAAGCAGGGGGCCAAGAACTGCCCCCAGGACTTGAGGGGAGGCTTCCCCAGTGCCCATGATGTCCCTAGTCTTCTGGCCATGCTATTGCTAATCCAAGCCAGGATGCCACTGGCCTTTGTTGCCACCTGGGCACCCTCCTGGTTCCTGTTCAGCCAGCTCTTGACCAGTCCTGCCAGGTCCCTCTGTGCCAGGCTGCTCTCCATCCACTCCTCCCCCAGTCTGTAGCTCTTCTGGGGGCTCTTTTGGCCAAAGTGCAGGACCTTACTCTTGGTCCTGTTTAACCTCATCCCGTTGGCCTCTGCCCATCGACCCAGCCTGTCCAGCTCTCTCTGCAGCACATCGACACTCCTCCCCCAACAGGAGCCAAGATGAGCTCCGAGGCTCTAATGCATCAAGATTTATTGTCTGTATAGCCCTTAAAGCCTGCCTGTTTATTAAAGTTGCATTTTCATGTGGATTACTTGCCTGATGTGTATGTTTAAAAAGATAATTTAAAGCTAATAGATACACAAACCCAGCTCAAAGGACTATCCATCAGGTTAACAGTAGTCAGCCTCTGTATATAAAGGCATAAAAAATCTGTAGCATCAGAATAAGGCTGGAATTCCTGGATTTATGCTGCACTTGCAGAACCAGCAGCCTGATTTTTATCCCTTATTAATAATAATAAGGATTTTATCTTTAGCCTTAACTAAACAATGAATGCAATTGAAATCTTTCTGCTAAACTGGGAAAGATTTAATACAGTGTGATTGCCCCTTTATTTTCATCGTTGTTGTAGGTGTCCACGTCACTGGAATGGTCCTCATTTCATCAGCAGAGAATACCTAATTAATAGGATTCATAGCATGGCTCAGGTTGGAAGGGACCTCAAAGATCATCCAGTTCCAACCCCCCTGACATGAGCAGGGACACCCCCCACTAGACAAGGGAGCTGGCGAGCAGCTGCAGCCTCCCTGGGCAACCTGGTCCAGGGTCTCAGCACCCTCCTGGGGAAGAGCTTCCTCCTGACTTCCAGTCTCAACCTCCCCTCTTCCAGCTGGAAACCATTCCCCCTGCTCCTACCACTCCCAGCCCTTGGGAACAGCCCCTCCCCAGCTTTCCTGGAGCCCCCTTCAGGGACTGGAAGGCCACTCTATGCTCTTCTCCAGGCTAAACAGCCCCAACTCTCAGCCTGTCCCTGTAGCAGAGGTGCTCCAGTCCTCCCCTCATTCTCGTGGTCCTCCTCTAGACCTGTTCCAACAGCTCAATCTCCTTCCTGTGCTGGGGGCTCCAGAACTGGAGTTGTAGAGTTGACTAAAGACTTAGATCAGGTGCTAAGAGCGATTCTGCACTCAATTAGCTATCTGTTGTGCTCCTTATTTAGTTCAGGAAACACTTGTGGGAGATCAGTACAGTGTGGAATCCTTCAGAGTAGGACAGATCTTGGCTGTGAATAAAATCAACAGTACACTAAGAAAATGCCTGTCAGAGGAGGCTCCTGCAGGTGCCCCTATTCCAGAAGGATACAGTCATCTTAACAGCACAGCTCAGGGGCTGCGGGTGAACCTGCACCCCATTTCCACGAGTGCCAAGGTGATGTGGTTCAGGTGATAGAGCATTTCCGTGTTGTTCTCATCAGGGAATCGTTTTCCTGCTTAATCCAGCAGCAGATGAGTATGAGACCGTAAGGGTGTAGTTGATGAGCACTGCGCTGTCACTTCGGTGATCTCCTTCAGTGATCTGGCAGCAGCTGGTACTTTAAACTTTAGCCTGAAGTTCTTGTTGCCTGCTTTCTAATCTCTTTGAAAGATCCAAGTGCTGACCCTATCCCTTCACTCCCCGCAGCTGTCCTTTGACTTCAGGGCAGGGCTTGTACACTGCCTGGAACACCAAGTGTTAGTACAGATGACTGAGTCTTACTGATGGGTGCCTGTGTCAGACACAAGTTAAACTGCTTAGCAGGCTCAGAGAGTTGGGGTGGTTCAGCCCGGAGAAGAGGAGACTGTGTGTGGGGCGATCTTGGAGCAGCCTTCCAGTACCTGAAGGGGGCTACAAGAATATTAAAGAACAGGTCTTATGGATGGGGGGGTACTGTTGGTTATAGGGCAGAATCACAGAACAATCCTGGTTGGAAAGGAGCTCCCAGCTCCCCCAGTCCAACCATCCCCACCCCAACACAACCCCTCAGTCCCTGAGAGACTGACAGACACAGCCTGACCCCCTCCCTGCTGCCACTTGAGCAGGGCTGAAGCACCAGGGCTACAGGGTTCTTCAACACCTCCAGGCAGGGGGACTCCACCACCTCCCTGGGAAGGCCCTGCCAGTGCCCAACCACAGTGACTACTTGGTAATAGGATGGCATCTCCGTGCCTTTCCCTTAAGGAGGGGACTAGAACTGAACAGTGGTGGTGTCTTGACTTAGTTGTGTTAAAAAGACTGGGTGTTAATGATTTCACTTGAATTCCTCACAGCTTCTGGTTGCCTACTGGGTTGGTTTCTACGCTCTAATCCATCTGGCTAGGTGAATAAGCCTGTTGCTGACTAAGTAGGTAGTACTGCCATTCCTGACTCTGAACTATATTTAACAGTCATTTGCAATTATTTATAGGTGCTGTTGGTAAGCAGTAGCCGATACCCAGACCAGTGGATTGTACCGGGTGGAGGAATGGAACCAGAAGAAGAGCCAGGGGGAGCAGCTGTCAGAGAGGTGTATGAAGAGGTAATGAACCCAGCTTCTTTCTGCTTCAAATGGAAATCCAGAAGAAAGAGGGATTTCTACCTCCTGTATTGAGTTTGTCACTGCCATGGTTATGAAATGCAAGGAGCTGCAGTTCTCTGCATTAGTATGGGGGGTATAATGTGATTAGGGTGGGGGGTACAGTGTAGTGAGGTGAAGCAATTAGCTGGATTCCCAGCACATTCATTTCCTAGATGGATTTGCTTTTATAAATGAAGTGGAACTGCGACTTCAGGCCATATTATAGGACAGAAAAGGTTTGACTGGCAGCTCTTCTGGATCTGAAGGTGACTGGAGGTGAAGGTGACCATTAATATGTAGCTATGTAAGAGAAATAAACATCTTTGGTTTCATTTGGAATGTCATCAATTAGAAACTGATGTTGATTGATCTGAATTGTTGAACTCTCAACTGAACTGAGCAGTTGAGAATTCACTGATGAAAAGACCTGATGAAGTAGAGAAGACTCTTAAAGCACCAGAGGTGTATTCGTATTCATGGAGTGGTTCAGGTTGGAAGGGACCTTAAAGATCATCTAGTTCCAACCTCCCTGCCAAGAGCCCCTCACTAGACCAGGTTACTCAAGGCCCCAGCCAGTCCGGCCTTGAACACTTCCAGGGAGCTGGGGGCAGCCACCACCTCCCTGGGCAGCCTGGTCCAGGGTCTCAGCACCCTCTGGTGAAGAACCTGACCTCCAGTCTAAACCTCCCCTCTCCCAGCTGGAAACCATTCCCCCTGCTCCTACCACTCCAAGCCCTTGGAAGCAGCCCCTCCCCAGCTTTTCTGTAGCCCCCTTCAGGGACTGGAAGGCCGCTCTAAAGATCTCCCTGGACTCTTGGTCGTATTGGTGCTAATCAGTGTGTATAATTTGATTAGCTGTGCTCTCGAGTGGGTTTAGCTTGCATACCCCTAAGAATGGCTTTGCTGGGTTGTAGATGTCTGGGAACCTGATGTACATGATCCTAGTACCAAATGCTCCCTGCTGTCAAATGAGATCTTCTGTGAGGTATGGAGATCATCCTGAGTGGCGTGTGCAAGGCAACCAGGGGATCAGACCCAGCCAGCATGGGTTTAGGAAAGGAAGGTCTTGCCAAACTGACCTGATCTCATTCTATGACTGGGTGAGCTGCCAAGTGGATAGGGGGAAGGCTGTGCATAGGGTCTACCTAGACTTCAGCAAAGCATTTACCATGGTGTCTTACAGCATGATCCTGGAAAGGCTGTCAGCCCGTGGCTTGGATGGGAGCACCTTCCACTGGGTTAAAAACCTCTCCACTGGGTTAAAAACCATGATGAGCAGGCACAGAGAGTGGTTGTGAATGGTGCCCTATCCAGTGAGCACTAGTGTCCCCCAGGAAGTTGTAGACAGGTAGGGGTTGGGCTGTGGCCCTGAGTGCCCTGGTCTGGCTGCTGTGGAGATGTCAGATCATGGGCTGAGCTGGATGAGCTCAAAGGACTTTTCCAGCCTCAGTAATTCTGTGTGATTCACACAGAAGCTTCAGGTGGGAACAGACTAATTCAGTGTTCTCTAGCAACCTTGATGCAGCAAGGTTCAGGCAGAAATGCAGGCACTGATAAGTTCCTGCAGGCTTTGTGCCTGGTGTTCTTGGGGAGTCAGTTCTGAGCTGCATGAGACATACTCAGGCAGCTGTCTATTTGTAGATATAAGGGTAGCCATAAGACATGCTCCTTTCAGGAGCACGGATCCACCATTCCAGGAATGAGTCAGCAAAGGTACACACTTCCAAGCAGAGTAGCACCTCTAGAGCAAATCCTCACACCTAACCAGTTGGCAGGTGGGATTAAAAAGCATAGGAGCACTGGAGCAATCGTCTTGTGAGGACAGGTGTAGTTTTACTAGCTTCTCTGACCTAAGACACAGTCCAAGGTGAGTAAAATCTCATCTCCATTTCAGTGCAGAGCTAACAAAACCTATGACCAAGGTTTCATGGTGAAGAACTGACTATCTTGAAGCAACCTGTGTGCAGTTAGTGTGTTGCTGGAGCTGCTGTTTCGCCAGCTATTGACAGCTGCTCAATAGCTTTCTCAGGGAGTGCAGTGCTACACACAGAGCTGACTCCACAGCAGAGCAGTACAGCAGTCAGAGTTGTGACTTGGAGGCTCCTAACTGTTTTCCTAGCATGTGGTTCTGCACCAAGAGTGTTTTGGAGGAACCCTTCCGAATCCTGGCTCTGCTGGAGCTTCTGCAGTAGTGCCGTGCATGGGCTGGGACTGTTGGATAGCTAGCAGTGGGTATAGACTGCTAATGATGCATCACACAGCATAAACTCTGCAGACATTCACAGAATGATTGAGGCTGGCAAAGCCCTCTGAGCTCAGCCAGCCCAGGACCTGACAGCACCACAGCAGCCAGACCAGGGCACTCAGGGCCACAGCCAGGCTGTCCTTCAACACCTCCAGACACGGGGACTCCCCCACCTCCCTGGGCAGTCCAGTCCAGGCTCTGAGCACCCTTTCCCTGAGGAAGGGCTTCCTAACAGCCAACCTAACCCTCCCCAGCAGCTTCAGGCCCTGCCCTCTCATTCTATTACTAGTTGCCTGGGAGAAGAGCCTGATCCCTACCTGTCTACAGCTTCCCTTCAGGGAGTTAGAGAGAGGGAAGATGTCCCCTCTGGATCTCTTCCAGGCTAAACACTCCCAGCTCCCTCAGCCTCTCCTCATCAGCCTTTCCCTCCAGTCCTTTCCCCAGCCTCACTGCTCTGCTGTGGAATCATAACAGACCCTCAGTCTCTTTGTTGAAGCGAGGGACTGAGAATTGCCCCCCAGTATTGGAAGGGAGGCCTCCCCAGTGCCCAGGACAGGGCAAGAATGACGTTCCTAGTCCTGCTGGCCACACTAGTGCTGATCCAAGCCAGGATACCACTAGTCTTTCATGCCACTTGGGCCCCCTGCTGGCTCATATTTATCCCGTTGTTGAGCAAATGTTGATGTAAATACCCAGAGGCACTGTGAATGTTGCTGGTTCATGCAGATCCCAAGATGTTAGCTACTGCTGAGTGATGCTTCGCCCTTAGGATGTGCTTTCACATCAGCAGGTGAAGAAAGCAAGCAAATCCAAGTGGAAAAACAGGAATTCCTGCTGTTACAGGCTGGGAAGCATTCCTTCCATAGCTCAGTTTTGGTCTTGCCCTCAGTTCTTTCTCAGGGCAAAACAAAACACACTCATACATTCTGCTGGGTCCAGTCAGTCACAGAGCTGGGCAACCCTGGGCTGTTCTGAATGCTGGAGATGGAGGTCAGGCTTCTCTCCACATGCTCAGAGCTCTTTTTTTGCTCGTGTTCTGTACAAGTGCTGTCATACAGGGACTCTTAGAAGCAGCTACCTGTAAACCTGTGTCTTAGACAACCGCTTTGATTCTATTTCAGTCTGCTGTGTGCTGTTCAGCCGTCGTGTAGCTGCTTGGAACAGACATCATCAAAATTGCAGTTCAGAGGCTTCGTGGTGATAGAGCTGCTTAATGCAAGTGACTCGAATGCCAGTGCCTTCTCTTTTTTTAATAGATAAATATCCTTAAAGCTAGAGAACTTGGCAGGTACAAGGCTCTTGAGTGGTGCTAGCACAGGAGTGTTTTCCTCGGGAGTTAAATTCACGTTTGTTCACTCACACTGCAGTAGCTGCAGGATCTGTTTATGACCTGGATGCAAGCTGCCAGCCACGTTCACCTCCGAGTTGCTCTTGCAAATGCATGAAGATTTTCTTGAAGGCTAAGGGCTTCAAGAAGCAGGAACTTGGTGATGGAGCACTGGAAGGGGCTGCCCAGGGGGGTTGTGGAGTCTCCTTCTCTGCAGACGTTCCAGCCCCGCCTGGCTGTGTTCCTGTGCCACTGGGTCTGGGGGATCCTGCTGTGGCAGGGGGACTGGACTGGATGATCTTTGGAGGTCCCTTCCCATCCCTAAGGATTCTAGGATTCTGTGACTGGGTCTGGGGGATCCTGCTGTGGCAGGGGGATTGGACTGGCTGATCTTTGGAGGTCCCTTCCCATCCCTAAGGACTCTGTGACACTTGATCTGCAGCTTCAGAGGTTCAGTAGGTCTGTGTGGCTGCATGCTAGAAGTTGGTATCTTTAGGGTATTTTTAAGCTACAGGCTGAACCTCACGTGCTGCTCTGAGACTGCAGAGCACTGTTTTTAAAGAAAAGCCAGTGGAATTCAGGGGGTTTGAGTTAAGCCATGGAAATTCACCCTGACCTTTGCAGAGATGGATGTCCTTTCTATTTTTATCCCGAGGTCAATGTCACCTGGCAAGCTGGTTGCAGTACAGCGAACTGCTAAGAGTTTGTGAATGAATAAACTTCAGAGGCACCGTGTGGCACTGGGGTGAACTCTGCTTCTTCACTATTGGCACAAACCAAGCCTTGTGTTCCATTAATTTATGGAGAGAATGACAGTTCTTGGTGGCACAAGGGCTACTGTCTCACAAAATCTTAGCCCTTGGACTCAAAATATTCCCAGTTTTCCACTGATAGAGTATTTTAAAGGTTGCTTTTAAAGCTCAAAGATCTTTACAGTCAAATCTGTATGCCCTGAGTGCATCACTCCAGGTAATCCTTTGGTAATCCTTACGTTCTGTTCCTGTTAGTGAGCTGGGTTTTTACCTCATGCCACTTGGGCCCTGGGGTGTCAGCCGCTCCTCCCAGCTTGGTGTCATCAGCAGCCTTGCTGACAGAGCACTCTGCTCCCTCATCCAGATGGCTGATGAGTAGATTGAATAGTGTCTGTCACAGGACCAACCCCTAGGGGACTGCACTAGTGGAGTCCTCCAGCTAGAGTCTCCCCCAGGTAACCACTACTCGCTGGCTTCTATCCTGCAGCCAGTTCACAAGGTGTAAGTTTTTAGGAAGCTAAAAGTAGAATGCAGAAATGAAGTTGCCTTAGAAAGCAATTGCAGAAAGGCTTTAGAACTCTCCTAAATGAGGAGTTAAGCTGTTAATTTGGAGCACAGTCTTTTACTGGGTGGAGAATAAGAGTTATGAGTGCATGCAGGTTCTGGTTCACAGGTTAGCGGGTTGGAAGGGACCTCAGGGATCCTCTAGTCCAACCTCTTAAAGCAGGATCCAGTTGAAATGAGCTGGCCCAGAGCCCTATCCAGCTGAGCCTGAGCATTGTCTACAGCTGAGCAATCCCTCACTGCCCTTGGAAGAGCCTTCCACTGTCTCACAGCACCCAGTGGGAACAACTCTCCTCTCAAATCCAGTGGGAATCTTTCCTGGAGCAACTGGTAACCATTGTCCCTCAGCCTTTCTGCACTGTTCAAGAAAAGTGTATTGCACAGAATGCAGGTGGGAAGCTGGTGATATCTAGCCTCATGGAATCATTAGGGATCGGAAGGGACCTCAACAGATAATCTAGTCCAGTCCCCCTGCCACAGCAGGATCCCCCAGACCCAGTGGCNGTTGCTCTATGCTGGACACTCCAGCAGCTCTGTGTCCTTCTGGAACTGACCATTCCACTCCCTCTTCTTCCTCTCTGTCACTAAAACCTGAGGAATAATTGGTGCTTCTTCCCTGACTTGTGTGACTGTACCCTCTGAGAAGACGCTGATCTGGAGGGTTAATCAGTGAAAGTCTTAGCTGAAACCTCTCCCAGGAAACAGAGTGATCTGCTCCAGTGAGCATCTAACAGTTAAGAAAAGACTGGGTGTTACAGACCAGGACTCCTGGGTGGATAGTACTGAATAAATACCCTTCCAACTGAAAGATGGTCTAGTGAGACACTTAATGCTTCATAAAACTATGTGAGAGAGGGTAGGAATAGTCTCTCGCTGTGATTTCAGGAGCATGGCCATTCAATCCAACTCTCCAGAGTTAAAAATAACTCTTATCTTTCATATCTCAAGCAACTTTCTACCCTGCTGGCCTTGTTGGCCTGAGAACTAAGCTGCAGCATGACTCGTGCTCCATCTACAGGAAACCAAAGGCAAGTCTGACTGCTCATGTGAGACTGCAGAATGGCTGGAGCTGCCAACAGGGAATGACATCTGGACCAGGAAGATGATCATAGAATCCTTAGGGATCAGAAGAGACCTCGAAACATCATCTAGTCCAATCCCCCTGCCACAGCAGGATCACGTAGGCAGTGGGATGGAGCAGCCAGTTTTCCTTCTTGTGGTCAGGGTTAACCTGATACTAAAATACATCTCTGCACTCTGATCTGAGATCCTACAGGCACAGCAGCCATGAACTTCCTCGGGGAGTTTTTCTAGGGCACTATAGCAAACCCACAGCTTGTCTGTCTAAAGCCATGTCAGTGTTTCTCAGGCTTCTCTCTCGGAATTGAGTGCCCCTGGGCAGCCCCTTCCAGGGCTCTGGCACCCTCATTGGGAAGAAGTCGCTTCCCATCTTGATGAGGAACCTCCTCTGTTCCAGCTGACACCCAGTGCCCCTTGTCCTAGCACTGGGTGCCCCTGAGCAGAGCCTGGCTCCTTCCTCCTGACACCCAACCTTTCCATCTTGATCAACAGTCATGGGGTCCCCCCTCAGGCAGTTTTTTCCCCAACTTGAGATCTGCCTCACAGGCGCTTTAGATCACCAGCTCAGGGCTCAGTGTGGGGGCCAGTCCTGTTCACTGTCTTCATTGATGGCCTGGACGTGGGGACGGAGAGCACCCTCAGTCAGTTTGCAGGCGATAGAGGGACTGGGACAGGTTGGAGAGAGGGGCCGAGGCCAAGTGTCTGAGGGACAAGAAGGCCAAGGGCCGGCTCCTGCAGTTG